>OW804102.1:7169756-7769756 GCA_942159475.1 Sthenelais limicola
CGCCCCCTCCAGAGGCCAAAAACCGGCGGTGAGCTTCCTTCTACCAAAAGTGTCCTGGTCAAAACAGGTCGCTCATTGGCTGAACGGGAAGGAGGCGTAGACAAGCGCTGCTCTGCTCCCAGCGACAGGCGCGCGAGGGTGGGGTCCTAACAGGTCGGCGCTCACACTATAAATACCTGGTTTTTCAGATTTTTGGTATCAGTCTAACATTTGATTTCAACATGTCAGGTCGAGGCAAAGGAGGAAAAAGGTCTAGGAAAGGGAGGCGCTAAGCGTCATCGTAAGGTGCTTCGTGATAACATCCAGGGTATCACCAAGCCCGCCATTCGTCGTCTTGCACGTCGTGGTGGTGTAAAACGTATCTCTGGACTCATCTATGAGGAGACCCGTGGTGTATTGAAGGTGTTCTTGGAAAATGTCATCCGTGATGCCGTTACCTACACCGAGCACGCCAAGAGGAAGACTGTGACAGCCATGGATGTTGTCTATGCCCTCAAGCGTCAAGGACGTACCCTGTACGGATTCGGCGGTTAAACTGCTTCACATCAGACCAGAGAACAACAAAAAAAAGGCCCTGTTAAGGGCCCCCACATTTTCACAAGAGTCGTTGTCCTTATTCCCATTGAAAAACTGCCCAGAAATCACTATTTACATGCAATATATTAATAATTCCCATCAAAGATCAAAGAAATGTTGATGGAGAGAGAGAGAGATGATGAGAATCGCCCCAACACCCACCCCTACCTAGTAGTATAGGGAGCAGGAGGTAGCGGTCAGGTGCATTGACCAACATGCACAGAGACAGACAGAAAAACAGATACTAGTTATCTATATATGTGTCATGTATACCGTTAGGTATACTGTAATGTATACTATATATTCAGTATATGTGGTATGCGGTATGAATATATGGTATGTATATGTGGTATGTATATATGGTATGAATATATGGTATGTATGGTATGAATTATGTGGTATGTATATATGGTATGTATATACGGTATGAATATACGGTATGAATATGTGGTATGAATATATGGTATATATATGGTATGTATATGTGGTATGAATATATGGTATATATGGTATATATGATATGGGATGAATATGTGGTATGTATATATGGTATATATGATATGTATACTGCATACAGTGCATGGTATGGATGTCGGTAGGTATACAATATGGCA
Source organism: Sthenelais limicola (assembly GCA_942159475.1). Classification (NCBI taxonomy): domain Eukaryota; kingdom Metazoa; phylum Annelida; class Polychaeta; order Phyllodocida; family Sigalionidae; genus Sthenelais; species Sthenelais limicola. The sequence continues at coordinate 7,170,947 of OW804102.1, forward strand.
TGTACTTTGGTATGGATTTCGATTTCGATATGTGTATGCATTTTGTAGGGTATGTAGACCTAGACTGTCAGACCAAATAAAGTCGCCGAAAATGTATTTCTGTTCATTTTTCCTATGTTTTTCACCCAACCCCAGCCACATACAAAAACAGATGTAGAGTCGTCGCTACTGGGCCGATTTCATCCGCCCTGGTGTCGTTCGAAAGGCCGTGAAGAGAGCTTCAAGACGCCTTTTTCCATTTCTTTCTATCTGCATTTGCCGCACCTCCAGAACAGATGCGGCGATAGATAGATTAGATATGATAATGTATTAAAATGTTCAGTTCATCATTTTCTGGGCAGTTTTTTTTAAGGGAGGAGGTGAGGTGGTGAATAACGATTTCTCTTGAGATATTGTGGGGGCCCTGATGAGGGCCTTTTTTTGTGGTGTTTCGGTTTCAAACGTTTACTTGGAGCTGGTGTACTTGGTCACAGCCTTGGTTCCCTCAGAGACGGCGTGCTTGGCCAACTCTCCTGGTAGAAGGAGACGGACAGCAGTCTGGATTTCTCTGCTGGTGATGGTGGACCTACGGTTGTAGTGGGCCAGACGGGAGGCCTCAGCAGCAATACGCTCAAAGATGTCATTCACGAAAGAGTTCATGATAGACATGGCCTTGCTGGAAATACCAGTATCAGGGTGCACCTGCTTCAACACCTTGTAGATGTAGATAGCATAGCTCTCCCTCCTCCTCCTCTTGCGTTTCTTGTCTCCGGTACGGACGGCCTTTGCCTTGGAGGCGGCCTTCTTGGCTCCTTTGGATGCTGGTTTGGGTGGCATTCTGTCTGTAGCTAGAACGAATGAAACGGCAACGATTTTCAGACCCTTTTATATCTCAGGAAAGTGTCTAGTCCAAACACAACGCTCGGAGCGCAACGGTGGCGACACCTAGATTGCTTGTTTGGACCGGACTGTTTCCTGGGATATAAAAGCAGGAAAAATGCGCTTGGGGTTTCATTGTTGATTTGTCGTTTCAGTCAAGCACACATCAAAAATTCATCATGTCTGGACGTGGTAAGGGAGGAAAGGCAAAGGGAAAGAGCAAGACAAGAAGCTCAAGGGCTGGTCTGCAGTTCCCAGTTGGACGTATCCATCGTCATCTCCGCAAGGGAAACTATGGAGAGCGTATTGGTGCTGGTGCCCCAGTATACCTTGCAGCTGTCATGGAATACTTGGCAGCTGAGGTTCTAGAGTTGGCAGGAAATGCTGCTCGTGACAACAAGAAGACGAGGATCATCCCACGTCATCTCCAGTTGGCCATCCGTAACGATGAGGAATTGAACAAACTCCTCTCTGGAGTGACCATCGCTCAAGGTGGTGTGTTGCCCAACATCCAGGCCGTTCTTCTGCCCAAGAAGACCCAGAGCAAACCAACCAAGTAAATTACCAGCAAACTCATAAACACAAAGGCCCTCCTCAGGGCCCCCAAAATCTCTCAAGAGCAGTCTTTATTCCTTCCCCGATCCTCTTCCCCTTCCCCGACTCTAGAAATTATAGCAGAAATCACCGCCGACGTGATAAATATGCCTTTCAGCTAAGCATGAATTTTCCCCCAACCCCCGACTCTAAAAACATTAACATGAAATCGCCGCCGACCTGATAAATATACCTTCAAATAAGTAGAAATGATAAGCAAAAGCAAGGATAATAATATACAGTGTCCCTACTACACCGAAATGGGTGAAAGAAATGAGCTACAGTTGAGAAAAAGTAAATCGGCCATTTCCGTATATATATGTATGTCTGTAAGCCTGCCTGTGTGGTAGAAATGTGTAGTAGTCGGCGTTGTGTGTTATTATGTGGCGTTATGTGTTATTATATTTCTGTTATGTGTTATTATATATGTGTTATTATATTTATGTTATTATATTCATGTTATTATATTCATGTTATTATATCTATGTTATTATATTTATGTTATGTTATTTATGTTATGTGTTATGTTATTTTGTATGTATGTTATGTCTTCTGCATGTGTATGTATAGTATACAATGGGCGTTATGTGTTATTATGTGGCGTTATGTGTTATTATATTTGGTTATGTGTTATTATATTCGGCTGTTATGTGTTATACTATATTTTTGTTATGTGCTCTGTTATGTGTTATGTGTTATTTCGTATGTATATATGTACATGCATGTGTATGTATAGTATACAATTGGCGTTATGTGTTATTATGTGGCGTTATGTGTTATTATATTTGTGTTATTATATTTTTGTTATGTGCTCTGTTATGTGCTCTGTGTTCTATGATGTGTTATTTTCGTCATTCCTTCAATTAAAGAGTGGTTTCCAACGATTTCGGTACCGTTTCTGCTAGCATTTTCACTTTGTGTCAAAACGCCTGTTCTGACTCAAATCTGACTTTTCATACACTACTGGGGAGAGGAAAAACGCTATACGCATTTCGTTTATTTGCTATTGCATCAACATATATTTGATTTTAATTATTTTCCAGCCTGAATAAAGACGAAAATATGTATTTTTTTTCATTATTTTTGTTAAAAAGCCTACTGCACCCGGTATTCCCAGGCGGTCACCCATCCAAGTACTAACCGGGCTCAACGTTGCTTAACTTCGGTGATCGGACGAGAACCGGTGTGTTCAACGTGATGTGGCCGTAGGCAAAGGCTAGAGTATTTAGGCACCCATTTATACCAACTATCACACACAAGCCTTGTGGCCACTTTGCATTGACTTACATATACCGACTACACAAATAACATCACAAATACACAAATTAGACTATTTCTGTACATTTCGTTTCTTTTGGCTATGTTGGGGGCTATATGGGGAATGGAACAAAACTGCTTGAGATATAATAGGGGCCCTGATGAGGGCCTTTTTTTTTTGGGTTTCCTTGGTCCAGAGACTTAAGCACGTTCTCCTCTGATACGACGGGCCAGCTGGATGTCCTTGGGCATGATGGTAACACGCTTGGCGTGGATGGCACACAAATTGGTGTCCTCAAAGAGACCAACAAGGTAGGCCTCGCTAGCCTCCTGAAGAGCCATGACAGCTGAAGACTGGAAACGGAGATCAGTCTTGAAATCCTGAGCAATCTCACGGACGAGACGCTGGAATGGGAGCTTGCGGATCAGGAGCTCTGTGGACTTTTGGTATCTGCGAATCTCACGGAGAGCAACGGTTCCGGGCCTGTATCTGTGGGGTTTCTTGACTCCTCCAGTGGCTGGGGCACTCTTACGAGCTGCCTTGGTAGCCAACTGTTTCCTGGGAGCCTTACCTCCGGTGGATTTACGAGCGGTCTGCTTTGTACGTGCCATTGCGGTGAACGAATGTCAGTCAATGGCGAGAAACCAAAAATCTCACCTTATATACCCAGCCGCTTCCAGAAACAGTTCAGTGCAAACAATGAGAATCGATGATTTTTGTCTCGCGCGTAGATTCGTGGCTACTGGGCCGATCTCATCCGCCTTTATGGCGTTCGAAAGGCCTTGAAAAGACCTACAAAACGCTTTTTTTTGCTTCTTTCTATCGTCATTTGCCGCCCCTCCAGAGGCCAAAAACCGGCGGTGAGCTTCCTTCTACCAAAAGTGTCCTGGTCAAAACAGGTCGCTCATTGGCTGAACGGGAAGGAGGCGTAGACAAGCGCTGCTCTGCTCCCAGCGACAGGCGCGCGAGGGTGGGTCCTAACAGGTCGGCGCTCACACTATAAATACCTGGTTTTTCAGATTTTTGGTATCAGTCTAACATTTGATTTCAACATGTCAGGTCGAGGCAAAGGAGGAAAAGGTCTAGGAAAGGGAGGCGCTAAGCGTCATCGTAAGGTGCTTCGTGATAACATCCAGGGTATCACCAAGCCCGCCATTCGTCGTCTTGCACGTCGTGGTGGTGTAAAACGTATCTCTGGACTCATCTATGAGGAGACCCGTGGTGTATTGAAGGTGTTCTTGGAAAATGTCATCCGTGATGCCGTTACCTACACCGAGCACGCCAAGAGGAAGACTGTGACAGCCATGGATGTTGTCTATGCCCTCAAGCGTCAAGGACGTACCCTGTACGGATTCGGCGGTTAAACTGCTTCACATCAGACCAGAGAACAACAAAAAAAAGGCCCTGTTAAGGGCCCCCACATTTTCACAAGAGTCGTTGTCCTTATTCCCATTGAAAAACTGCCCAGAAATCACTATTTACATGCAATATATTAATAATTCCCATCAAAGATCAAAGAAATGTTGATGGAGAGAGAGAGAGATGATGAGAATCGCCCCAACACCCACCCCTACCTAGTAGTATAGGGAGCAGGAGGTAGCGGTCAGGTGCATTGACCAACATGCACAGAGACAGACAGAAAAACAGATACTAGTTATCTATATATGTGTCATGTATACCGTTAGGTATACTGTAATGTATACTATATATTCAGTATATGTGGTATGCGGTATGAATATATGGTATGTATATGTGGTATGTATATATGGTATGAATATATGGTATGTATGGTATGAATTATGTGGTATGTATATATGGTATGTATATACGGTATGAATATACGGTATGAATATGTGGTATGAATATATGGTATATATATGGTATGTATATGTGGTATGAATATATGGTATATATGGTATATATGATATGGGATGAATATGTGGTATGTATATATGGTATATATGATATGTATACTGCATACAGTGCATGGTATGGATGTCGGTAGGTATACAATATGGCATGTACTTTGGTATGGATTTCGATTTCGATATGTGTATGCATTTTGTAGGGTATGTAGACCTAGACTGTCAGACCAAATAAAGTCGCCGAAAATGTATTTCTGTTCATTTTTCCTATGTTTTTCACCCAACCCCAGCCACATACAAAAACAGATGTAGAGTCGTCGCTACTGGGCCGATTTCATCCGCCCTGGTGTCGTTCGAAAGGCCGTGAAGAGAGCTTCAAGACGCCTTTTTCCATTTCTTTCTATCTGCATTTGCCGCACCTCCAGAACAGATGCGGCGATAGATAGATTAGATATGATAATGTATTAAAATGTTCAGTTCATCATTTTCTGGGCAGTTTTTTTTAAGGGAGGAGGTGAGGTGGTGAATAACGATTTCTCTTGAGATATTGTGGGGGCCCTGATGAGGGCCTTTTTTTGTGGTGTTTCGGTTTCAAACGTTTACTTGGAGCTGGTGTACTTGGTCACAGCCTTGGTTCCCTCAGAGACGGCGTGCTTGGCCAACTCTCCTGGTAGAAGGAGACGGACAGCAGTCTGGATTTCTCTGCTGGTGATGGTGGACCTACGGTTGTAGTGGGCCAGACGGGAGGCCTCAGCAGCAATACGCTCAAAGATGTCATTCACGAAAGAGTTCATGATAGACATGGCCTTGCTGGAAATACCAGTATCAGGGTGCACCTGCTTCAACACCTTGTAGATGTAGATAGCATAGCTCTCCCTCCTCCTCCTCTTGCGTTTCTTGTCTCCGGTACGGACGGCCTTTGCCTTGGAGGCGGCCTTCTTGGCTCCTTTGGATGCTGGTTTGGGTGGCATTCTGTCTGTAGCTAGAACGAATGAAACGGCAACGATTTTCAGACCCTTTTATATCTCAGGAAAGTGTCTAGTCCAAACACAACGCTCGGAGCGCAACGGTGGCGACACCTAGATTGCTTGTTTGGACCGGACTGTTTCCTGGGATATAAAAGCAGGAAAAATGCGCTTGGGGTTTCATTGTTGATTTGTCGTTTCAGTCAAGCACACATCAAAAATTCATCATGTCTGGACGTGGTAAGGGAGGAAAGGCAAAGGGAAAGAGCAAGACAAGAAGCTCAAGGGCTGGTCTGCAGTTCCCAGTTGGACGTATCCATCGTCATCTCCGCAAGGGAAACTATGGAGAGCGTATTGGTGCTGGTGCCCCAGTATACCTTGCAGCTGTCATGGAATACTTGGCAGCTGAGGTTCTAGAGTTGGCAGGAAATGCTGCTCGTGACAACAAGAAGACGAGGATCATCCCACGTCATCTCCAGTTGGCCATCCGTAACGATGAGGAATTGAACAAACTCCTCTCTGGAGTGACCATCGCTCAAGGTGGTGTGTTGCCCAACATCCAGGCCGTTCTTCTGCCCAAGAAGACCCAGAGCAAACCAACCAAGTAAATTACCAGCAAACTCATAAACACAAAGGCCCTCCTCAGGGCCCCCAAAATCTCTCAAGAGCAGTCTTTATTCCTTCCCCGATCCTCTTCCCCTTCCCCGACTCTAGAAATTATAGCAGAAATCACCGCCGACGTGATAAATATGCCTTTCAGCTAAGCATGAATTTTCCCCCAACCCCCGACTCTAAAAACATTAACATGAAATCGCCGCCGACCTGATAAATATACCTTCAAATAAGTAGAAATGATAAGCAAAAGCAAGGATAATAATATACAGTGTCCCTACTACACCGAAATGGGTGAAAGAAATGAGCTACAGTTGAGAAAAAGTAAATCGGCCATTTCCGTATATATATGTATGTCTGTAAGCCTGCCTGTGTGGTAGAAATGTGTAGTAGTCGGCGTTGTGTGTTATTATGTGGCGTTATGTGTTATTATATTTCTGTTATGTGTTATTATATATGTGTTATTATATTTATGTTATTATATTCATGTTATTATATTCATGTTATTATATCTATGTTATTATATTTATGTTATGTTATTTATGTTATGTGTTATGTTATTTTGTATGTATGTTATGTCTTCTGCATGTGTATGTATAGTATACAATGGGCGTTATGTGTTATTATGTGGCGTTATGTGTTATTATATTTGGTTATGTGTTATTATATTCGGCTGTTATGTGTTATACTATATTTTTGTTATGTGCTCTGTTATGTGTTATGTGTTATTTCGTATGTATATATGTACATGCATGTGTATGTATAGTATACAATTGGCGTTATGTGTTATTATGTGGCGTTATGTGTTATTATATTTGTGTTATTATATTTTTGTTATGTGCTCTGTTATGTGCTCTGTGTTCTATGATGTGTTATTTTCGTCATTCCTTCAATTAAAGAGTGGTTTCCAACGATTTCGGTACCGTTTCTGCTAGCATTTTCACTTTGTGTCAAAACGCCTGTTCTGACTCAAATCTGACTTTTCATACACTACTGGGGAGAGGAAAAACGCTATACGCATTTCGTTTATTTGCTATTGCATCAACATATATTTGATTTTAATTATTTTCCAGCCTGAATAAAGACGAAAATATGTATTTTTTTTCATTATTTTTGTTAAAAAGCCTACTGCACCCGGTATTCCCAGGCGGTCACCCATCCAAGTACTAACCGGGCTCAACGTTGCTTAACTTCGGTGATCGGACGAGAACCGGTGTGTTCAACGTGATGTGGCCGTAGGCAAAGGCTAGAGTATTTAGGCACCCATTTATACCAACTATCACACACAAGCCTTGTGGCCACTTTGCATTGACTTACATATACCGACTACACAAATAACATCACAAATACACAAATTAGACTATTTCTGTACATTTCGTTTCTTTTGGCTATGTTGGGGGCTATATGGGGAATGGAACAAAACTGCTTGAGATATAATAGGGGCCCTGATGAGGGCCTTTTTTTTTTGGGTTTCCTTGGTCCAGAGACTTAAGCACGTTCTCCTCTGATACGACGGGCCAGCTGGATGTCCTTGGGCATGATGGTAACACGCTTGGCGTGGATGGCACACAAATTGGTGTCCTCAAAGAGACCAACAAGGTAGGCCTCGCTAGCCTCCTGAAGAGCCATGACAGCTGAAGACTGGAAACGGAGATCAGTCTTGAAATCCTGAGCAATCTCACGGACGAGACGCTGGAATGGGAGCTTGCGGATCAGGAGCTCTGTGGACTTTTGGTATCTGCGAATCTCACGGAGAGCAACGGTTCCGGGCCTGTATCTGTGGGGTTTCTTGACTCCTCCAGTGGCTGGGGCACTCTTACGAGCTGCCTTGGTAGCCAACTGTTTCCTGGGAGCCTTACCTCCGGTGGATTTACGAGCGGTCTGCTTTGTACGTGCCATTGCGGTGAACGAATGTCAGTCAATGGCGAGAAACCAAAAATCTCACCTTATATACCCAGCCGCTTCCAGAAACAGTTCAGTGCAAACAATGAGAATCGATGATTTTTGTCTCGCGCGTAGATTCGTGGCTACTGGGCCGATCTCATCCGCCTTTATGGCGTTCGAAAGGCCTTGAAAAGACCTACAAAACGCTTTTTTTTGCTTCTTTCTATCGTCATTTGCCGCCCCTCCAGAGGCCAAAAACCGGCGGTGAGCTTCCTTCTACCAAAAGTGTCCTGGTCAAAACAGGTCGCTCATTGGCTGAACGGGAAGGAGGCGTAGACAAGCGCTGCTCTGCTCCCAGCGACAGGCGCGCGAGGGTGGGTCCTAACAGGTCGGCGCTCACACTATAAATACCTGGTTTTTCAGATTTTTGGTATCAGTCTAACATTTGATTTCAACATGTCAGGTCGAGGCAAAGGAGGAAAAGGTCTAGGAAAGGGAGGCGCTAAGCGTCATCGTAAGGTGCTTCGTGATAACATCCAGGGTATCACCAAGCCCGCCATTCGTCGTCTTGCACGTCGTGGTGGTGTAAAACGTATCTCTGGACTCATCTATGAGGAGACCCGTGGTGTATTGAAGGTGTTCTTGGAAAATGTCATCCGTGATGCCGTTACCTACACCGAGCACGCCAAGAGGAAGACTGTGACAGCCATGGATGTTGTCTATGCCCTCAAGCGTCAAGGACGTACCCTGTACGGATTCGGCGGTTAAACTGCTTCACATCAGACCAGAGAACAACAAAAAAAAGGCCCTGTTAAGGGCCCCCACATTTTCACAAGAGTCGTTGTCCTTATTCCCATTGAAAAACTGCCCAGAAATCACTATTTACATGCAATATATTAATAATTCCCATCAAAGATCAAAGAAATGTTGATGGAGAGAGAGAGAGATGATGAGAATCGCCCCAACACCCACCCCTACCTAGTAGTATAGGGAGCAGGAGGTAGCGGTCAGGTGCATTGACCAACATGCACAGAGACAGACAGAAAAACAGATACTAGTTATCTATATATGTGTCATGTATACCGTTAGGTATACTGTAATGTATACTATATATTCAGTATATGTGGTATGCGGTATGAATATATGGTATGTATATGTGGTATGTATATATGGTATGAATATATGGTATGTATGGTATGAATTATGTGGTATGTATATATGGTATGTATATACGGTATGAATATACGGTATGAATATGTGGTATGAATATATGGTATATATATGGTATGTATATGTGGTATGAATATATGGTATATATGGTATATATGATATGGGATGAATATGTGGTATGTATATATGGTATATATGATATGTATACTGCATACAGTGCATGGTATGGATGTCGGTAGGTATACAATATGGCATGTACTTTGGTATGGATTTCGATTTCGATATGTGTATGCATTTTGTAGGGTATGTAGACCTAGACTGTCAGACCAAATAAAGTCGCCGAAAATGTATTTCTGTTCATTTTTCCTATGTTTTTCACCCAACCCCAGCCACATACAAAAACAGATGTAGAGTCGTCGCTACTGGGCCGATTTCATCCGCCCTGGTGTCGTTCGAAAGGCCGTGAAGAGAGCTTCAAGACGCCTTTTTCCATTTCTTTCTATCTGCATTTGCCGCACCTCCAGAACAGATGCGGCGATAGATAGATTAGATATGATAATGTATTAAAATGTTCAGTTCATCATTTTCTGGGCAGTTTTTTTTAAGGGAGGAGGTGAGGTGGTGAATAACGATTTCTCTTGAGATATTGTGGGGGCCCTGATGAGGGCCTTTTTTTGTGGTGTTTCGGTTTCAAACGTTTACTTGGAGCTGGTGTACTGTTAAACAGTAGACGGTTGACTACTTGTATCAGCAGTCAGCAGTCAGCACGGAGACCAATCCAGTGCATAGAGAGTACCGCCGCGTTGCACCAACCACGGCAGCCATCATACTTTGCTGACCTACTTAGCGCGGTATGGGTCAGTTCGCGGTGGCGAGCGAACGAATCCCCGGAGGAGAGTGACCGGTCGTGTTGCGAGGCGTTGGGTAGACGGTCCAAACACTGGTCGGTCTGCTGTACGGGAAAGAGCAGGTGGCGCCGCATTGGAAAAGTTCACTTCGCCTTCACCAACCCTCGGAAATAAGCCTGATTTATTACCCTTAAAGTTAAGATTAAAGTTCATATATGAACATATTCATTTCATCAATGCAATACTACAGATACACTCAGATATACATAGTATTAATCTTTTCTCAGTTAAACATATCACACAATGTTATGAATTGTAGAGCTGAAAATTGTACATTTACTGACTTATTTCTTATTCATTTCGTTTATATTGTTATTTAGATAAGGAAATTATGTTGTGAAGGAGCGTAGCCTCCGGTCCTCCCAACCAATAGGGTTTAGTATAATAGGGTTTAGTATCAATCAATTTAGTCCCTAAATAAGTACTCACTTTACAACAGACTGCAGACATGTGTGGATGTGTGCTTACTAAGAAGGATCCCGTTCCACTATATAAATATAAAATATAAATATAAAATATAATGTTCAGTATTATATTATATTATATTATATCATTTTGTATTACATTTTATCACATTTCTTATTATATTTCTATTCAATCATGAACATCAATTGGTTGCTATTACGAGCCCCCCCACCCCACCCCCCATACTGTCCCCATAAGTCAGTAGTGAAATACGTACGATACATTGTTTTCAGAGCAATGTATGCAATGTTTTAAGAAAAATGACAAATTGGTTGACAGACTTCTGGGACAGTGCCAGTTCTTCCAGTCGTTCCAATGTTTTTGTTTTAGAAGAGCTAAAGAAGATGATCTTGAGATTTGGTGTACAAGAGCATTAGAGAGAGATATGAAATCACATCCAGCAGGATTAATAATAGGTAATTGGAAGAAAGAAAGTAAGTATTAGAAGAATTGTTTTCGGTAAAATTAAATTAAGAATAACAAACTAGAATCGGTTTTGTATTAACATGCGATAGTTATTAACTATGAGTCATTAATTATGGGTAGGCTATTAGTTATTACATAAATCAGTACGTAATAAAATGGTTCGGTGTACCTTAATGCACCCTATTACCTAATGATTTATCACTGAATAAGTAATATTAATTATAATACATGTTGCCTGCTTGGCTTTCCACTAGACACTAAAAGGTGGCAAGAGTTTGCTCGCGCTTTTATACTTTGTGAAAGGGTACGGTTCAAAGTGGGCGCGCCCACTTTACTGGGTTTTTTTCAGTCGTACTATTGCCCCGCCCACTTTTGCCCCGCCCACTTGCTGCATATATACCGTACACTTTTTGATTACTTATAATTATAATTACGTTTTTCTTTAAATCAAAATTATCCTCTCATCTCTACCGGGCACAGAACAATTTTAAAACAACCCTGGTCTCATTTTAAGGTAATAAATAGACCTACTACTGTAATAATTTTCATCTCTCTATATATCATTTTTCCCGCCGCGCAAATAGCCAATCTCTGGCCGCCGCAAACATATACCTTAGGATAAAACAATAGTATTTATTTAATAAAAAAAAATTCCCCTGTTTGGCTGCTAAACGGTTGCTTTTCTTATCTTCTAACTCTATATTATTCACAAACATCTGTCCTCAACACAGCCATTGGGTTCCTACAGGATCAGAAACTATTGCATTGATCTAATCTTATATTGTCAACGCTTGTCTAATGCTCATACGTTACATTGGCTGGACTCCTATATTATTGTTTTGCCGTACACCATGAGCTATTATAAATACCTTCCTACCTTATAAATACCTTGGTCATGCTGTAGTCCGCTCAGTTTGTTCGACGAATAGCTTTCAATGACATCATCTTTTTTAAAACTGTCCCACTTATATTACAAACCTATCCTCTCATCTCTCTGTCATTCCTGTCTCTCTCTCTATCTACGTCTGTCTCATCTCGTCTGTCCGACTCTATCTCCCCTCTCTCCTCTCTCTCTCTCTCTCTCTCTCTCTCTCTCCCCTCCTCCCACCCTTCCCTCGCTGCCTTACTTTCTATCTCTCTCAGTCTATCTCTCTCGTCGTGGACGTATATACATGCATACACACACTTAAGAGTATGTAACTATCCATCTACATGTATATACATATATAATATTATACATGTACATATCATATATACATACAAGCATACACATAGATCTACATATATCTATGCAAACATACATACATGTACATATATACATGGACATGTATACATGTATATAATATATGTATATAACATAATATGGATTATATGTATGTCGCAGTGTTGGATGCAGGAAAAAGGATGATTTATTAGCAGCAAATTAATAGAAAAACATACTTGGTTGTCTCTGGGTCCATAAATCCAACGCAGTATATGCATGCTGCATCAATCAATCAATGCAACATACATGTATACAGGCTCGGTCAATCAATCCAATACAGTTATATATGGATCAATAAATCTAACATTGTATATTGTCTTGGATTGATTGACCCAGCATGTGTACATGGATATACAATATTGGATTGATTAATCCCGCTTGGAAACATTAGTATATGCTGAATTGCATTGATGGATCCAGTATGTATGTGTTGGATTGATTGATCTAACATGTAAACATTTATATACTATTAAAATTGGATTCATTGATCCAGTATGTACAGTGTTGATGCAGCATGCATACAGGTATACAATGGGCCGGTAGTATAAGGTTGTGAGAACCTCGTATGTCTGTCATAAGTGGCTCGTAAGTTGAAAGCGTGTGTCTAAGCTACGAAATTTGTATCTCCTCGTAAATACGGGAAGAGGTACTGGAGGATGGACTGGGTGAGGTATCGAGTGAGGTACTTGAAGAGGACTGAAGGGGTAAATGCAGGGGAGTGAGTGTGATGGTTTGTGTAGGGTTGGGGGGAGGAGGCTTTCAGGTAATCAAATAAGTGTTCACTTCATCTTTCACACTTTCTTCTCATTACTGGTTGTCACTGGAGGAGTTTACTGGAGTAGGGTACTGGAGGGGGTTACTGGAGGAGGTACTGGAGGAGGTCAATGAAGGGGTAATGGGGGAAGTCAATGGAGGAGGTACTGGAGGAGGTTGAGGAGGTACTGGTGGGGGGTACTGAAAGGGGCAGTACCTCCTCCAGTACCCCTCCAGCATCACCACACATACCTCCTCCAGTCCCTCTGTCCTCCTCCAGTATACCTCCTCCAGTATCTCCTACTCCACTAATTTCTCTGGTCCCTCCTCTTCCCTCCTCTGGTGCCTCCCAAGTACATGATCCTGTAATCCCTACAGTAATCCCATGTTTTTATGGACTATTGACTCAATTAGAATTTTTTGTCCAAATTGCACCACGAATTTCCCTTATTTACCCTGAACTATCCCCCCCCCCCACCCCCCCCCCCCCCAAAGCATGTAGATAGATATACATATTTGTCACATATATAATCACAATGTTCGTACATGGTATAGAGCCAGTATACCTCCTGCTCCCTATACCAGGGGTTTTGACTAGGGGGTGGGTCATGGCAAAGGGGGCGGGGTTATGGCTAGCGAGTTTTTGCCCTAGAACCGTCACTTGGTGCAATGGTGAAAATGGCCATGTGACCCAAGCTGTGACACATGATCACCAATGGTCCGAGAAATATTTTCTGGGTGGCTATCAACCGCAATTAGGAATATTTAAAAAAAAAAAAAAAAAAAAAAAAAAGAACTCAGAAAAAAACTCCCGATTTCAAAATTGACCTTACTCCGCCATCCAACACATACACACGTCCTTACCCAAAAACTGACTAACAAAAAATTGAGTTAATAATTTCCCTAATCTATCACCAATTACGCCTATAAGTTATTCATACAACATTCAACTTCAATTTCAATTCTTTAACACCATAGCGAGTGGGGATGAAGCTAGGTAAATGGAGGAACAGCCTCACTAAAACGCCCTCTCGGCCTTCATATCTGTCAATCATAAATGTTTTTCAATCAAACGCCGCCACGGATCCTCCCGGGATCCTCATACCTGACGCACCACCACAAACAGACCACTGATACTCACGGGCTTATACTCAGACTTACACCAAATTCTACAATATTTCAAAGTTCAATACATCATCTATCTATCTTAAGAAAACGCAAGCATATCAAGATCTACAAGGATCAGCTTTTAATTATATCATTCATGTCGCCAAACACCGCTCCCATGTCGCCAAACTTCTCTCCGGTGAAACATACACATCGGACAAGCGCCCCGGGTGGGGGGCACTCAGAACAAAGTGGGTTGCCTTGCTCGTTCCCCAACTAAAATACGGCCCCTTTCAAGGACTTTAAATCAAGGAGAATATATATCTCATGTGAGATACAGTGATTTTTTTTTCAATTTTCTATGCCGTACGTAAAACACTGTTTCTGAATGAATATATTAAGGGACACAGGTTTTGGATAATGTTTGAGATAATACATCTGGGTGTTTTTTAACTTCTCATTAAATCCTTACCATAAGTTCTCTCGGATAGAAATTTATATTATATAATCGCTTATCGGTGATTTCACAGTGTTATACTACTTAAGTCTGCTTGAAGTTTTCTCCAGGCCTCGTTCCATTCTTTACAAGTATTTCACATTTTATTTTGATAAATGATTGTTCTACATCTAGTTTCTAGATCGGCTACAACATGTTCTAGTGAGAGGTCATTATAAAAAAAAGTTTCTGTCTCTGAATGAAAGATTTCAACTGTGGAATAATCCAGTTTACAATCTTTTCTTTCGTACCACTAACATCAAGACCTGAAAAAGTAACCCTTTTTTGGAGTGCCCCCCCCCCCCCCCCTGGGACAAGCGCTACTGCCAGCTTCCTTCACTCAGCGTGCCTCCTAACGGGACCAACTAGTCACTAGTCAACGGCGGGCGGGAGCCAGAGCTAATTTGTGGGATTTTACCATTACATACAGCGACGGACGGCCAGGATTTTATCAAATACAAGGCACAAGGTAAGTGTTCATACTTCAAATTAGTGTTAATTGAGTGTTAAGGGAAAATTGATCAAACGGGCCGAACTAGAACAAAGAGATTACGAGTTCAGATTCTGGAATTGTCACGCAAATCCAGTGAAACAGAATGTCACTTGGGCCCACGTGCACTGAAGCTGGCGTAATGCCTTGAAGACAACCAAGTGCAGTCATATCAACGGCAATGAGCCTCACTTGTGTGAGTGAGAGAAGGTGAGGGATCAAGAGAGCAATGACAAAGATTAGACAGACGGTCAGAGATACAGATCAGACAGAGAGAATGATAGAAAGGGAGCGTAGAAGGGAGAGTAGGGTGTTCAGGCCCATCGCTGCCGCTCCCGAAATCGAGCTAAATCGCGGCCGCCCATCACAGTTTCAGAGCGTGATACAACTTTGCACGGCCAGTTAACAAACTTCCCCTAGACAGATTCTCATAAAAATTAAATCATTACACTTCTCATTATGTTCCCAATATGCATGCCACAGGTCAGCTTAATCGATCTACAGTAAATATATTTTTTCGCTGATAATGTGTGGGTACGCTAGGTAGACGCGCGCATGCGTGGCTTACTCAAGTCAAGTGTAATAGTTGGTGTTTGATGCATTCGGCATTTTGATGCAGCTATAAACGCTAGTTCTAATATGCTGTATTTCATTGTCATGGATAATAATAGTCCAGAAGTATGTTTACAGTATGTCCCCGTTTTAAGTTACACCCCTCTTAATTGCCGATACCATTGCATCATTTACCATTTCGTCTCCCTTTCCCTTCTTCTCCCAGACTCTTTCGCCTATCTCTCTCTCCCTCTCTCTCCTGTGCTGTCTTTTAGTGTCCCATCTCAGGGCTGCTCTATTTTCCCCTGAAACATAATCTATCATTTCTAACGTGCAGGTAATAAATTTTTTATGATTTGTGGTGGGTTTGTACCGTCTTAAATGACAGTTGCTTTGAGGACAGCAGAGGCCATGCGGTGTTTGAAGGAACACCCAAGAAAGGGTGCATAAATCCGATCTAAGACATTGCCGTTTATGACTGTTTAATTACAATCGGACGACCTAAGTGCTATAAATGGAACTAATATAACATGGAATGTGTTATAGCTGACCAATATTGTCGCGCTAAATGTAGCACCTATTCACCTGGTACATTTTTGCCCATGGTCCTATAACTACTGTGGCTGTTGACAATTGAGTGAAATAGTCACTCACCCTAGGTGTGGTAATAGGCTGGCTTGTTGTTATAATCACCTCACAGTGTAGCAAGTGAGGAGAGGATAATTAATCGAAGTTGTAATGTTCACATAGATGTACATTCATGCATCAACACTTGGTAATGAAAGTTGTACTAATGAAATCATAATTAAGGTACATATATGGGCACCAAACGTTTAGGTATTATGTATCCAGATTATTTTATTAGATTTTAAACTATCGCCATAGGGTAGAAATAACAGTTATTACGGATATTTACAGATCTCATTATTTAATGATAATTTTAAGCTAACGCATGGGACAGGATAAGGAACAAATAACGAAATTATCTCTGTGAGGTACACACAATAGCCGTCTCTCATCTAATTAATGAAGCATTAGTTCCCATATCGACACCACACAGACTTGGAAAATACTCAGGTAATGTATTCAGTCCTGTAGTCTATAAGCGACAGTCACATGATATGAGTATTATGCGTTTCATAAGAATACAAACACTAAATCGGTATAAAAAATTATATAATGTCTGGCTTCAAACAAACTCTAAACCGGCGACTAAAAAGTGTTCGGGTCAGGGCGGGGGAGGGGGAGGGGGGGGGGAGAGAGAGAGAGAGAGAGAGAGAGAGAAAGAGAGAGAGAGAGAGAGAGAGAGAGAGAGAGAGAGAGAGAGAGAGAGAGAGAGAGAGAGAGGACAGAGATATGATATATAAGATGAAAAGGAAAAAAACTTTCACTATTAAATTTATATAGTTCCAATTTTGTTCAAGATCTTAGCAACAATGGATCTGATATGATTTCAGTACGTCAGACATGGCGAAACCATGACTTTCCTAATTTTATATGATTATTGCGCAATTATTTGTACCTCTATTTCCAATCGTTGGTAAAGTAGCTATAAAATATACTCTATAGGATGAGCTATATTCGCCGAAATAATGTCAAAAATTATGTCCGAATACTTATGCTCATTACTCAAAAACTACTTAAGCTTTATACACAATTTTAAATGACTAAATACCCCGACATATGTATTTGACTGTCCTAATACCATATGATTATTGAGCCATTAATTGTACCTCTATTTGTAATCGTTGGTAAAGTAGCTAAAATGCTCTACAATATGAGCTTCGAAGTAGATAGATATATTTAATGGGGAGGGAGGAGGGAGGAGGGAGGAGAGGGAGGAGAGGGAGGAGAGGGAGGAGAGGGAGGAGAGGAAAATGCCATCTGGGTGCTCAAAATAAATAAGAGAAAACGCCTACAGGGAACTATAGATATGTATATAGGTATAAATAATTATAAGCAATCACAAAGTGTACGGTATGGCAGCAAAATGGGCGGGGCAATAGGACGACTCGGACAGTAAAAGTGGGCGCGCCCACTTTGAACCGTACCCTTTCACAAAGTATAAAAGCGCGAGCAAACTCTTGCCACCTTTTAGTGTCTAGTGGAAAACAAAGCATGACTGTTGATTATGTACTGTATATGTACACTACAACAACAATCATCATTATGACATAAGAGTTTAACTTAGACTAGGATTCAGTTTGAGGGATTCCGATGTTACATATTTCGACTTTGGGTAAACTCTCTTTTTATATTTATGTGAATCGTTTTCTTCATTTATTTTAATCGGCGGAAAATTAACTTCCCCCTCTCTCCTCCCCCCTCTCTCCTCCAATATCTCTATATCTGGCCGCCATTATGTAAATAAAGTAAATAAACAGAAGCATTGTGTTGCCATCAAGTGATGCGTTTACAAGTCGCAAAATTGAAATCTTTCAAAGCGTTTTATTCACAGGATCTCTTTTAGGGAATGTTCTCTTTTTTTCATTTTCAGATTGGCTTATATTTTCGTCTTTAGGATAAGGAATGTTATTCTGGCTAAAATAAAACGTTCCAACGAATACATCTTCTAACTACTATAAACAGAAAACCTTTCAGATTTAATCGACTCTTTTTGGCATTTACATTTAAAATCGTTAGCTTAATATCCAGAACAAATCTCATGATTCCAACATCATTCCTCAATCAGTAGATTATAGTTTTATGAAAATAATCCATAAGAATATGCAATTTCGACGAATATAGGTTAAAAAAACTAGCTGGAAAATACAAATTGTGTTTTCTTATTGTCAAACATTGTCTCCTAACGAAACTACCTGGATAGTGGTTTCAATTAGTATACATATAGAGAACAAAAACTTTAGACGTTTACTATATAGTTTACAGTAGGATAGCGCTATTAGAACTGAGCGGACAACATTCATGCGAAGCTATTTATATAAGGGTGGGCGGTTCAGACATAGAACCGAGGCGCCCTATGTAACCACTGATTGGACTGAACTATTGGGAATAATGCATTGGAGATATTTGGGAAAGTTAATCACAGAGATAATCACTGTTTGGACTGAACTATTGGGAAATTAACACTACCTGGATAGTACATATGAAGCTGCATTTGTTTACTGGCTTGTTGTGGGAACACAATGGCTGTGTTGAGGACAGATGTGTGTGAACAATAGAGTTAGAAGATAAGAAAAGCAACCGTTTTACAGCCAAATAGGGGAAATTGATTAAATAAATACCTAGTATTATTTTAACCTAAGGGAAGGTAAATGGTTGCAATGCAATGCAGCGGCCAGACATTGGCTATTTGCGCGGCGGGAAAAAATGGTAGAGAGATGACAATTATTACTGTAGTAGGTCTATTTGTTGTGAATCTTGCCTATGTTCTTTCCAGTGAGATGATTTGCCAGTGTTGCACTTTCTGTGTATCGACTCTGGATCTCTTCCATACTATTGATATTTGATAATAATATATTCGTGATCATATAGGTTACTTCTCTGAATAAATATTAATCATATCTCTAGCAAGGGTAGTGGAGGAAAGAACTATGTCCATGTCAAAGGCCTAGGGTGGATAATATTCTATGTTTAAAAGCGCTTCTCCGGGAAGAAAGTACTTTATAAGTCCAGTTTATTCCTTTAGATAAGGTGTGTACAATATGAATCAGGAATACATAAATACAATGAGCAAACAAGTATAAACTTCATCATAAATTACAGTAATATATAACATAAGAGATGGTCGAAGTCTGGAAGCTCTATCATTAACCAATAATTAGTTATAACATGATGAACTAATATAAGCAGAGAATAGCACAGTTCTTGATATGTTACCCCTGGTGGCGGCCGGAGATGTCACAGAGGTTTCCCGGAGGTTTCCCGGAGGTTTCCCGGACTTTTCCTGGAGATTATTCCAGTGATTTCCCAGAGGTAGTTCCGGAGATTATTCCGGACATATTCCGGAGATTACCACCTGGACATATTCCGTAGACTGTTCTGGAGGTTTCCCAGAGCTTCATAGGGTCATGACACATTAGTTACATATTTAATAGCTTTACAATGAGACCAGGGCGGACAAGATCAGTTGGTTTGAAGTTGTTCTGTGCCTGGTACAGGTGAGACGATAATTTTGAATAATGTGAGCTGTTGGAAGAGACTAAAGAAAAAAAAGACAATAGTACACCTCAAACAGATAGGTGGGCGCGGCCAATTTGAACCGTACCCTTTCACAAAGTATAAAAGCCCGAGCAAACTCTTGCCACCTTTTAGTGTCTAGTGGCAAGCCAAGCAGGCAACATGTATTATTAACGTTATTAACCAATATTACATGTAATAGAGTTGTCATTTGAATTTCTATGCAAATCCTATATGGACGGCGAAAATTTAGATTTTAAACAAATTCCTAAGAACGTTTATCACCGGCTGTTTTACGATTTTGAAGCTTTAGCATGAGAGCGCTGGACTATGTGAGTTGTGTTATACTTCTTTACTTAGTAGATTCGACTTGAGAGTTCAGTCTTAGAGATCCTTATTATTAATGTTCATTCCTCAGTATTAGGACTGATTAAATATTGTTATAATAACACAAACATGGTCCGGTACAGAAACCGTCACCATAAATTCAAAAATGCAAAATATACCAACGCACCCAGCCAGAAGTATCTAATGATTAGAATTGTTAATTTTTAAAATCCATCCATTATTGACATCAATACAGACCATTTCAACATCCCTCCACAAGGCCTCACACACTTAGAGCACACTTAGAGTTGACTAGGCCTTGGCGACCGGGACTCAGATGACTCACTCACTCACTCACTCACTCACTCACTCACTCACTCACTCACTCACTCACTCACTCACTCACCACTCACTCTCACGCCCCTACCTAAAATCCCCTCTACTACAGTGACTAAATATACTCCATACCTGTTTATTAAACTCCATTTTTCAATATTTCTAACTATTTTAACACATTATTTCAGTAGTATGTTTCATGTCGACTCACTCTTACCGCCAATTTCCACCTTTCTTTACTTTTTATTCGGCCCTCTGGACCAACATAAGTTCATGAGTTAGAGATGCAGGGGAATGTTTATTCAGTTGTCGGTGTCAAGTTATATTGCATGAGAAAGATTTAAAGTCGTCCTATGATTTTATTGTCATATGTTCTATGAAATGAATAAAGATTTCTTATAATATATGCATACACCAGTCTTTCAACCACAACTTAAATTAGACACGAAATTTGTTTCTGTACATTTGTGTATGTACATCTGTGTATGTACATTTGTGTATGTACATTGGTGTATGTACATTGGTGTATGTACAATGTCATGTGTATGGGATTACCATCCTTGACTATCATGACTCATTGCACTGGTCGGTCGGGTCAGATTTTCAGAAAATGTACAATTCAGCTTCAACAATCCACAAAAATAACCAAAATGTAAGAAAAAAATCGGGTTCAAAATTCAGTTAAACATAACCAGACAGATTTTTGAAAGGAATACAGTACAGAATATACTCAGATTCACATAGTATTGTTTATTTCTCACTATAATTTAGCAGAGTTTTATAGATGTGTAGAGCTGTACATTGTGCATTGTCTGAAAATCGTACCTACATGGCGCTGATGATATGCCAGATAAGTCTTCCTCTTGCTACCAAATTTCTTTGCAGAATTATCAACGAAATCATACTGATTTTTATGTATCTTATTTCATTGTAAGTAAATATCACAAGAGGGGTATGAAATAGGTGCTGTAGAGATTTTCACGGGCCCAATCGGCCAACTAACATTAAATTTTTACTTGCCCAGAGACATTTTTTTGTTACCCCGGGCAACTAACATAGGTTTTTTCGAGCCCTGCTGCAGGGGCTTTCATGCCCGCTCGCCTTGGCGGCCATATTGCTATCAATATCCTTGCTATCAATTTCATACAAGTTAACTAAAGAGTTGGTTGAAGGGGCTTGAATATTGCACGAGTTGCATAGCAACAAGTGCAATATTCTAAGCGACTGAAACCAACGAGTTAGTTAACAGATTTATTATACATGCTTTTAATCATGAAAATAGAAAAAAATCTAGTCATAATTTTGAATTTTACCGGTAATCTTAATGCAAACACAGATCACTAGTGAAAAACGCGCTATACGTAAATCACTATAGATACGTTGTTTTCAGAGCAATGCGTGTATAATAAAATCATTTAACGAGGCACATCATACTCCGAATCTCATTAGACTCGTGTGTAGCAGGTCACCACTAATTCAAAACTCAAATCGCCTAGGTTGAAGTTACAATATTCTATAATCTTAACATCAACCAAACAGGAATTTTCGTTTTGTGCGGAATACTTTGCAAGATTTTATCCAGAAATTATGTTTTAAGGAACGGGTTTTTTGTTCTAAGTTCTCTTAAATAAAGCGTCATTTACTCACATTTCAAGCAGTAATTTTAAGAGCAGTCAGGTATATATATGACATAATGCCCCCGATTTCATGATATATTTTATTATCAATTTAGATTTTACTAAAACATTACAACCCAGGTACCCAAGTGGGTGAAATGATGTCACTAGTCCGCCGTACTAGTTCCAACTTTTAGTTTGTATGAATCTCTAACTAATAACTAACTGTGCGACGGTGGGAATAACTTACCGGTACTGTGCGACGGTGGTTTGTGTACATATTCGGTGTTGTGCTGGTTTTCTGCCTTACTCAGTCTCGGTACAAACCCTCAGATCAGATAAGAATGGTATGTCAGTGATTGGACCCCTACTTCACTCATCGGTTTCATGGCCTAAGAATAGGCGTTCTGATGGGAATATGACATTTTGCAGTCTTAATGAAATTAAAATGGCACTTTGTGGTTTGACGCCAGAGGCTTTCCCTCTGTTTGAAGGGGACTCTCTCATCTTTGGGCCTAGACTGTATTCTTCTCATCACTGGTCTGCGTAAGATTAGTCCCTTTATGACTTTCCTTGGTGGAGATTTTCTTGGCGTTTTCTTGGGATTCGTGGTATAGATCCTTGGCAACGACCCAGGATTTGGCGTTTGCAGCCTCTACAAACACTCTTGTTATAATTATTAATACATGTCAGATCATATTTTCTCGCGAAAATAAAGCGTTTAGACTTTGGTATCAACCTATTTATCTGTTTATACCTTCTAAAAAAACAAAAGGTCATCTCTTAGGCACCTCCAAATTAGTAGTTTGGGTAGTTGGTCTATTGCCTGGGGTAATATATACCGGTAATGCCTTGATTGTAATATTTATTGTTGATTTAACCTCGTTCACAAGGTGCACAAAGGACAACTCATTTTGTAAAACAACCTGGTCTGTGTATAAGATTCTATTTGAGAAAATAGATGATGTTGGTCATTTCTTGGTCGAACAAGAAATGACCAACATCATCGATTTTCTCGGTACAAAAGCTACATTGTATTTTATATTTATATTTCTTTCTGTAAAGTTAGTTAGATTATACAACATTTTTTATATCGTTTGAAGTCATTAGCCTACCCTGCTTGTCCAGGATGTCCCCCAGCACATTGACCCCTTTGTTTTTCCAAAGGGGCCAGTCTAGCATTTTATTACAGATCTTAATATTTCTATTCGACCATTATCTCTCACGCCTAATTATAGAAGTTATTAATACAACTCTTAGGTTGGTACCTACAAATATATCTTAAATATATATAAAAAATTCCATAGACACTCATCCAAGACCGAGCACCAAGTGGTATGTCTGCCCAACAGCATCCTCTGAACCCACTTTATCCTATTTAAATATCTTCTATTAACCTAAGGTTCATCCATCCCATGTTGAAATTTTGGGTAAGAATGGGGCCAGCGATCATATGAAGCTTATTATTACAGACAAATTCAAATTCAATTATAATATTATCGATTCTCTTTCTTAGAGGCCTCCCTGTCCAGGCAAACACACGAAATACCATGTTGAATAATTATTATTATTATAATAACAATATATATTATGATAACAATATATATTATTAGAGACAACAACTCTACCTTTCACTGAGAGGAAACGGTTTCTCCAGTCATGCACAACTGACATCACTTTAGATATAGCCAATTCTCCATTAATCTTCGACATAACTTTTTCATTTCTGGGTGAAAGAAGTGTTACTCACAGAACTTTCAATCTATTACCCCATTTAATTTCTTATGAGGAGCTATTCTTTCTTCTCTATCTCTATTTCCTGGGTATCATCATAAACTGCCTCCCTCTCAGCTCTCCCGCCCTTGATATAACCATATTAAATGTGTTGATAAGGGCGTAAAGCAACCAAACTCACTCACTCACGATAGGCACATTACCTACTATACATCCAGTGGATTTCCCAGGGTTTAAAGATAAAGCTGAGGCTGCTTCAAAATATTTAAGGGTCTGTAGGGTTGTATCGTCCACAATTTGGTTGTGGACTATTTTTGGGCGATTTAAAACATCAATGCCACTAATTTCATTACAGTCTAGGATATTTTGGTATAGTTTTTCTACTACGATGGTGATGACAATAGACAAAACTGGGTCGCCCTGTTTCATCCCCTTCTCCCCGAACCAGTCAGAAGAAAATCCATTATTGCAGAATACTGCTACTTGATTTACATGATAAGGTTTGGATATATCCAATACATTCTTGGCTTATATTGTGAGCTTTGAGAGCCTCTACCATAAAGTCCCATTTGACCGTATCGTAAGCTTTAGAGAAATCTAAAGATAAAACAAGGCGATTTTGTTTCTTTGTTTCTAACATTGATATGAGTCATCTATCTGCTGTACTAATGTACCTGCCTTTTACAAACCCGTGCTGGTCCTCTCTAATTATATATGGCATAAAGACAGCTAATCTAGAGGCAAGAATTTGTTAAACCAATTTATAGTCCACATTTAATAGCGTATTGGTCGCCAGTTTTTAATATAATCTAAATCCTTATCTTTCTTTGGAATCACACTTATTACGCATGTTGTCTTCAGTCATTATACCCTTGTTAAAACAATTCAGCATTTTCCGAATTAGTAAATAGATCTGCGGAGGTACTGTTACAGGGTCTAGCTTTATATAAGTTAGAGTAAAAGTGCTCTCCCTCTTTCAAGATTTGTTTTCTGTCGGTGGTCATAACTTCATTGATTTTAATCGGGGATATCAGTTCTTTTTGAGGAATTAGACTTTTCTAGAAAGCAAAAGAAATTTGTCGTTTTATCACCATTTCAACTTGGATACATCTTACAGATACAGACTGGATCTTTTACAATTTGTTCTACACCACTCACAAATACATCTTCAGTTAACAACTAGGCATTCAATTTCCAATACCCCGTTTTTTTTTATTCCGATTTCAGGCCAAGACATTTACAGTGATTTAATACACAAATCACTTGTCCACAATGTGAATATGTTGTAGCGTTGCCTTTCAAAAAGAAAAAAGAATTTACATCATTTAAAGTTATCACTAAATAATGAGGTCGAGGTGACCAATGGTGGCAAATGAGCATCAGGATAAAGTAGAGGAAAACATATTGCGACTGGATGGGACGGAATTAGAAGATGTTGAATCCTATAAATATCTAGGAGTTGACATAGACAGGAATTTATAATTTAAAACAGCAATGAATAAACTAACAATAACAATGAACTATAAATGTTGGCAGATCTCAAAATTACGTGGAAAGATACCTAAAGAAACATTATTATTAATTTATAAAGTGATGGTTCTACCACTTATAGATCAAACTGACCTTTTTCATGATTCACATACAACCAACAGTACAAGTAGACTACAAGTAATTCAAAACAAAATATTAAGAAAAATCTATGAACTCCCATCCAGAACCAATGTGGATGACATCCATATAGAGAAGAAAATATTAACGCTGAAACATAGAAGAAGATTACACCTGTTGCAGGTGGACTTCCGTCTTGCAAGGGACCCGAAAAGAATAGATATTCGAAATTTAAACACCAGAGATTTTGCAATAGGGAGAAAACCCCTAAAGCAAATAGTGCCGAGAAACGAACAATCCATACTTCAGAGAATTCCATTTTCATGGAACTCGTTGCGGACGGAAGCCCATGGGATAAAGGATATGAAGACCTTTAAAATGGTAGCAAAAAGTACTCTAATATGGAATGACCAATGTTTTATTGATTAAAAGTGTAAAGACATGTACAAAGTTATAATCTCAGACACTTATTATTTTAGAACCAAGCTACTTTTCAGAGAATCACAGATATAATAAAGAAAGATCTACTGCGCTAGATACTTATTATATAATGAATGTATATTAAAGAATAATTACTTATGACAACGTCCCACTTTCGTCAATGACGACTGGGGATTTGTACGTTGTGAAAATCAATATGTAAACCAACAGGTAGCTTGTAAACCTCTCAATTTGCCGGAGATAGGTTGCCTATGATCGATAATAAAAGTTTCTTAAATCTTAAATCTTAATTCTCCCTGTCTTGGAGAGCGCAAAAATAATCTATCCGAACGTCATGCCACTTAGCTTTTCTTTTGGCGGAGCTAAGGTGGGAGCTTCCGGTTATGGCACTCTAACCAACGAAACAGACTAGGCCTAAACATAGTTTATTTTTGTCAGGTAGCTGAGTGTTGGTCTAGTACTTGCAAAAGAAGCCTAGTAAATATCCTTTGATAGCAAATGTAATATGCTTTAAATGACCCAAAGATCAAACGTCTATTAACTGAAAAGTTTGCTGTTTGTTGCATAACTGAGTGGCGCTGGAAGC
The DNA here is from genome assembly GCA_942159475.1 of Sthenelais limicola. Taxonomy (NCBI): domain Eukaryota; kingdom Metazoa; phylum Annelida; class Polychaeta; order Phyllodocida; family Sigalionidae; genus Sthenelais; species Sthenelais limicola. The sequence continues at coordinate 7,197,402 of OW804102.1, forward strand.
TTCCGTCTCAGCGTACTCAGCAACGTCGCGGTTCATTCTTTACTAGGGGGCCTCATGGAAAAACAATGCCCGCCTGTTGAGGTTTAAATCACGCAATTCACCTTGTGTGACGGAGGTGTTTAGAAATGTGACATGTTTAATGAATAAATATAAATGATTTAAGTATTATTGCACCATAGATCATTAACAACATTTACTGTTTCATCAGATCAAATTTCACCTGGTTCTCTCCTAGCTAGTACAATAGGAAGCCTCTAAATGAATACGCCTAAATTCACATGTGGTTTCTCTGTGACATTATACAATGGTTGGAATTCCCTCTGTTCCAGGGTGTACAACCCCCGATCATGATATAATATTCCTAATCTACCTAACCATATTCCTGATTAGCCTTTTTCTCAATGAATTTGCATTTCATTATGGGAGAATGGGTCCAGCTTGGTGGCTAACCCGGAATGTGCCTACTTGACCTGACAAAATAAGATATATGTTAGCCCCATCCTTTCCAGGGGTAATATGTATAAACCTGCCAATTATACATGTTATGAATTAACCCCGAACAGGGAGAATTAGAAGACTAAACCGGAAAATGACTTACAAATTAGCCATTGAAAATGAGGAAATCAAGCCCAGCAAGGCCTAGGGCATTTGTGGTGCAAAAGATACATGAAAACAAGGGTTGAAATATTAACATATTGGAAGCATCAGTTGTTATGTTACATTACGTAACATTGTGTAACCTCATTAAATTTTAATAATCACCCATTAATTATATTATCTCATTACTAAAATCGCTAATTATACTTAGCCACCCAGTACTGTGCAAGTCTACTTATTCATGCTAAGCCATAGGTATTACATAAGGGCTCCGCCCCCTACTCTTTACCCACATCCTGGAGGAAGCTATGTATTTGGATTCTAGTTCATTAAATCAGTTGCTTCGCTCTTCTCACGAAGACCACACATTCGTTTTTATTCTTCCATCATACCTTAACACAGTCACTGATCGTAATCAATACGGGGTGCACTACTGCCTCTCTGGAAGTGGTAGCGTCCGATAATGAAGAAGCCATAGCCAACCCCAATATGCCTCTAATTCCCTTTCTCTCTCCGCCCCGTCGAGTAGAGCCCGCCCGGCCAGCGTTCTGCGTTCTAAGTAACGACCAAAACAGGTAGTGACGCTATGTAATCCTTTATTCTCCGCATCTTCACAATCTCACCCTCGGTAGTATAGGTGTTGATGGCATGCAGTAGTCCCGGCGTGTCTGTTGGACACATGGAGACAAACCTTTTATACCAAAGAGAACCCTCATTAACACTTATACAATTACTAACATATCCAAGAACTCCATTAAAATACAGAAATACCGCAAGAAAAAAAAAGACCTGGATACCCCGGTGAGCTAGAGGGTGGGGTGGGGGGGGGTGTTGAGCTACTCCTCCAACCTACCTAGCTCCCGTGTTTATATCCCACCACTCCAGCTTGGCATGCTGCCAAGACCCGGGCAATAGGCTCATAGTGGGTAGAGACAGAGGGAGAAAAAGAGGGAAAGAGAGAGAGAGAGTACATAGGCCTCCAGTCCAAGCCGGCCAGTGAACTTGATCCGGGGGGTCAGGGGGTCAGGAGGAAAACCCCCACTTGGGAGTGAACCCCCGTATTTGCCAACAATATATAGGCCTAGGTCGAAGGGCCTGAAATATCACATTTTTTAGCTCAGGAGGCAAATTGTACTAATCTGCCAGAAGTCCCTCTCTGTCGTATATTGTAGAACACTGGTGCAACAATGGTAGAACAGCTCTTGATTTAGATGATTAATACAAATGTGGATACAAAAGTAGATTAAAACATAGGCAGAAAGACAGAGCAGAAATGTACTGGGGAGATGGGGAGAGTTTTTTTTTTTTTAATTCAATTTTTATTCAGGTATGAGCCAACATACATCATTGTTAACAAGTTAAATTAAAGCCGCCCCTCAGCTCACCATTCCGGTCGTATTCTTCTGAGCCCTGAGCCGGCAAAAAGGTATGATTAGCTATAATGCGGTAAATATGTATCATTTTATATAAGGAAATGGGACACAATGTCCAAAGAATATAAACAATTTATAAATCTTAATCATAGTTACATTATAACAAAGCACACAGTCAGATATATAATTGTATTAGTTACACTAGTCTATATCACAGTCAAAAAGTGTTATCTAATTAATCACACAGAATTTACGAGGCATCACAAGTACACAAATCAAATATAAGTATAAGTAGGCACACAGTTGAGAAGCACTATTAATAAGCACACCGAATTAACAAGGTAGCGAAAGTGGTAAGCACCCCCTAATTAAACGGAACAGGCAGTATGGTGTTTTTAATCGATAGTTTAAAATGATCAAAAGATTCTATTGTTCTGAATTGAATATTTAGATTGTTCCACTCTGAACAGACATTGTAGTACAATGATTTTTTGAATTTATTGCTCTTGGGTCTTATAATATCAAATAGCGGGGCTCCGCTCTCCTTGTCCCAGTGTTGCGCCGACAAGCTTTTTGTCAGTACATCGTTTTGTCAGTACATGGGGTTAGGCATAGCAATTGGGTGTCTATGATAGGCATTATAGTAATTTTATATAGGGTTATGGCAGCTTTTTTAGTCAGGTATTTTCTAATTACTCTTAGATAGCTTAATTTCTGATAGAGAGTTAATATCACCTGGTTCGCATTTAATTCCATACTAAGGTTTTTGTCCACAACCGTACCCAGATAACAAAATTTAGAGACAACCTTTAATTTAATCTGACCAGTGTTAATCTCTTCCAGCATTTCTTTATTTGGACAGTCAAACAGAATTATTTCGGTTTTTTTCTCATTGATTTTCATACCATTATATGTGGATCAGCGGTGAATTTTATTTATATCATTATTAAGCCCGGTAATTGCGGTGTCTAGGCTATGACTCTTATGGTAGACTGCTATGTCATCTGCATACATTATAATGTTAGATTCTAGTTCCAAGTTTGTCAAATCGTCAATATAAAGCTTGAAGAGCGTCGGCCCCAGTATGGAGCCCTGCACTATCCCCTATTTATAGGGAGTTTGCTTGAGGTATTAGCTCCTATGGTTAATAATTGCGTCCTATCTTGTAAGTAGTCTTTTATTAGGTCAATAAGTGGTTCTGCAATATTATAATAGGGGAGTTTTTTTATTAGTATCTCATGGTCTATAGAGTTAAAGGCTTTGGTATAGTCGATGAAGCAGCACGCCGTTATATCTTTATTATTACTATTTATATTAACGTCCCATATAAGATTTGATATGGTATTTGAAGTCGATTTGGCAGGTCTGAACCCATTCTGGGCGCTCGAAAATAGATTGTTAGTTTCAAGGTGATCCACTAGACGGCAGTAAATCAATTTCTCAAGTAGCTTCCCATCGACGTGGGTTAAACCGATCGGCCGTATATTTGTAACTTCGGTAATGTCCCCTATCTTAGGTATCGGTTTCATGATAATAGATTTCCAGCCTAGCGGAAAAGTAGACGTAGTTAAGCATAGATTAATTAGCTGGGTGAACTTGTCACTTATCATGGACAGGATTAGCTTATAGTATTTTGTCTGTAGATCCAGACTGCCGGAAGATTTAGTAACATCTAGCTCCCAGGGGACGCCAAATCCCTCAGAAATATGGTTGCCCGACGGGCAACCAGAATTTAAAAAGTGATTGCCCGGGAACAGAATATGGTTGCCCAGTACTTTCTTTGGTTAAAACCTAGAGACAAATTATTTGAAGACATTAATTTGAAATAAAAGAGTAGTAATGTTACATGTTAATGACAGCTCTGAATTCAATGAAGACATTACTGAAAATACATTCAACCAACTCCAATGGAGTCTGATTTGTAATTAATTAAAAGGCAAAGTTACATTTCCACCTTAGATTACATAGTACAGTCCGCATTTGCTGTCCGCATTTGCTAAGTATATTGCCTCATATCAACCCCACCTACCTTCCAAAACTTACCCCAGTTCTCCCAATATCAACATAGATATTAACTGTTTATGCACCCTTCATCGTTGAAAAGATATCTTTTTTTTTTAAAGAAATGTTATCTGTGTCACAATTTCAGGAGACCTGATATTCTCACGTACACAAGAAAACAGGAGCATTACAGATTATAAGAGATATAGTTATTTTAAACATTAACATAGTAATGCACATGTGGCGAAAAAAATTATTTGGGTACTTGCAGGTAATCTACCAATAATAACCTATATATATCCCAAGAGATTTTTTTAGCCGTGATTAGTCACCATCTTTTACTGTACAGTAAGAAACATAGAATCTTCGAAAATTGTAACAGAATTCCAGGCCCATAATAATGTCCCAGGCTCATAATAATTTCCCAGGCTCTTTGACCAAATTGCCCATTTTTCAGGCCTTGAATTTATTTTAAATATTGTGCAAAGCTGCTCGAAAATATTACTGATAGAAGACATGGGTGACTATATTGATAGCATCAAGATTTAATGGAAATCAAGATGGAGTGAGGAACCCAAAACAATGAGGACAGAAAGGGGGTATTTTGTTGTTGGTTTGTTTTATTGGGGGTCCGACGTTTCAGGCTTCAATGGCCCTTTATCAACGAGGTTGGTTAATGGAAATGATTCAATGATTTGGGCCAGTTGCCTGCCGGGCAACTGACCATACATTTTTAGTTGCCCAGACTAAAAATGTGGTTGTCCCGGGCGCCCGGGCACCCGATTTGGCGGACCCTGGCTCCTCTATCAATTGCTCAACTTCTTCTCTGTTTATATTACCATTTATATATAACATAGGTGTGTTAGCATTTCTCAGCGTGGAAACATTATGTGCCTCTTTACAGTTGAAATTTGAGTCACAGAAATATTTGTTTATTCTATTCATGCTTTCTTCCTCACTGAGTAAACAACCGTCCTCGTCCTTGACCCTCCGAATTTCTTTATTGCCGCCACCCCCTTTAGTCAATGAATGAATAGTTTCCCAGAATTTTTTTGGGTTACGATTATTAGTCTCTAGCTGTTGCTGGTAGTATCCCTTTTTAAGGTTAGTAATGGTATGGTTAACCTGATTTCTTGCTCTCCTAGCCCTAGCTCAATGACCTCAGCATTAATCCAGGGCTCCTCAATAAGTTTTGTTTTCATCTTAACTACGGGGCACTCTTCGTTAATTATTTTTACAAAGTTGCTATTCATTTTATTCCAAATGGTAGAGGGGTCAGGGCTTGACATAATATCATCCCAGTTCAGTGCATTGAGTTTATTTAAGAGACTCTCCTGGTTTAAGCTATGGAACTTCCTCCCCATGATATAGGTTTTCCTGTTATCACCATGTTCTTTTTTTAACAGTATATATGTTCCAAGGTGGTCGTTCAAGTTGATGTTAATTGTACCAGACCTTTTCACAAATCGATGGTTAGAGAAAATTACATCTAAACAAGTTTGAGTTGAAGTGGATATTCTAGTTGGGATATTTATATGGCTAGTTAGTGAAAATTCCTTCAACAATGATATTAGCTTAGCAGAATCTCTATGGTTTGGTTCCAGAATGTTTAAATTGAGGTCCCCTAAAACTGTGATTTCCTTCGTGTTTTGTAGCCGCTGTTTTTCAAGCGAACTGTGCAAACAGTCTATGAAGGCGTCTGGTTGTCCAGACGGGGGCCTGTATGCCAATACCAGAGATGATTTAGCATAGCCAGATGGGTTGAGGGTGATGGATAGTAGCTCAATGTCAGTATTGGAGATACTTTCTATAACATCATATGATACAGAGCTCAGCAAATAAATTAATAGTCCCCCCCCCCTGCCTTCCCTACTCGGTCTAACCCCTAATCTCAAAGTAATGGTCTAGGATATATGGTTTTAACCATGTTTCAGTAATACATAGTACATTTATACCAATTTCTTTGGCAATGTAGGAGACCTGCTCAGTTTTCCTCATAATCGATCTAACATTCAGATGCGTAATCTTAAATACCTTATAGGGTCTAATTGTTTCTATTTCTTCCATAATGGTAATTCAGGATTGTAGATCTGGTATATATAAGCGTGGATAAAATCCACTGCTTTAAATGGATACCATATGAAGGACAGTGGTGGAACATGTAATAGCGGAGTAGAGGCAAATAAGACAGTAGCAGGGCGTGGATAATTTCCACAGTCCAACAGGAAGTGTGTAAAGAAACAGAACAACGTCAGGACAAGAGCAGTACAATAGTAACTTATCAATACACCCATGTCATATTGGGAGCGGGTATAATTTCCCCGACTCCCAGGTATTGCTGGTAGGAGGATAGCGATTGATTTGAATGGGGACCATAATGTTCTTGAGTAGATACCACTGGGCAATTGCTGTATTAGCAAAGACAATGCGTGAAACGGTTGACGAGGGTTGGTGTCATGCGTTCGTTCAGCGTCAGCACAATGAAAGTTCAGTACCACACATGGCTTTCTAGTGGGTGGGAATAAGTTCCGCAACCCTCCAGGGGCCTGTGGCGATAGCCTAGGCGATGTATGAGTAGAGAAATAGTTGTTTTGCACAAGTAAGTTGAAAAGCAGTACCATATTGAGTAGGACACAATTGAAGCGTGGTTGGGGTGTTGTCTTCCAGACTTGTAGGCGGAGACTATAGGGCGGGGATACAGTCCCCAGCCCTTAGCGTCTTCTGTGTCAGCCATTTGCTGGAGATCCATTTTTTCTGCTAAGGATTAGCTGTGTAGTAGTAATTTTAGATGCTATTTTATGCCCAAGAGCGTCAGAGTAGTGGAGCCCGTCTGTCAGTAGGTGCGTCTTAAATATGTGATTGGATTTCACTTTCTTGAGTACAGTTGTTAATATGCAAGGCGAAGGTACAGAGTTATCTCAGTTGAATTGATGGATAAAAAGGTTGACTTTACTTAACTCAGACTCGAGGGTCTCTTGATCAGAATCCCTTTCCTCTAGTCTGTTGTATGTGTTGATCGACATTGGGATGATTGAGGTGAATATGACTGTTACAGCTGGGTCTTTAGCCTTAAGCTGTTTATACCCGTTTGTAATCTTGTCTCGAATGTTGTTGTATATTACATCTTTAGCTGTCTTGTATAGAAACTGTGCGATTAGATCTGTCTAGGGTTGTCATATCATTGATCCCTCCAGAAATGATGACTGCTCTGATACTAGCATTATAATCAAGGATGCGTTCTGCCTCATAGATTAAATCGACAATTTTTGCTCCACTTATAGCGGTCAAAAAGATCAATGGGTTTTGTAGATGTGGTTTTAAGGCCTTGCCCCCAGAGTCGGTGACTAGTGCAGTGGTTTTCATGGTGAAGTCCTGGTGAAGTCCTGGCTGTGTGCTTGCCAAGTGACCAAATGATTGAAAGTATCATGGTCAGTCGAATAATACATCGCAGTTATAAAAGTATTTACTCTAACGCCTGTGGTGTCTGACGGGTATTCTAGGCGCCAATGCTACTTGAGGAAGAGCAGGCCACTGGTTATTAAATTGTTGGTTAACTGCTTGTTGATAGATTTGGCCTTGTTGCTCCAATGATTGAACCATATGGTGCAGCGGATAACCATTGTTGTTATTTTGGTTGTCCCGATTATTTTGATTGTTTGGCCTAGGATTGCCATTGCGCTGGTTCTGTTGGGGCTTTGGGATTCCCGGTGGTTTTCTGGGCTTGTACTCAGTTGTTTGCCAGTTATTGCCTGAGGCGATCACGTCTCGTGTATATTCTAGGATCTGGCCTAGGTGGTTGTGCCCCGTATAGTGGCCGGCTTGTAGGACAGTTGACTCTAAGGTAGCATTTGCGCCCCAGAACGAATTACGCGTAGCTTCAATGAGTGTTTTGTTGTTGGTAGCCAATAAGGCCTCCCGATACTCCTTACTTTGAGAGAACTTCTCATAGCATATCTGCCTCATTTTGTCCACTCTCATATTCTCCCACTCAGTGCTATCTTTAGTAATAGCTTTCTCCAGCTACTTTGCATCTCAGGCTGTAGTGGATCAAATTATCATGCTAGCAAGGTCTGGGCGCTTATGTACGTGAGCACACGCATACTGGTATGCTTGCTCGGAGGATTTAAAGTCAATATCATTGATAGAGAAGTCGCAGGGTGAAAAGTTACTCAATATAGAGTGTTCGCTTTGAAAAAGAACCATTTCATTCAATTCCTTAGTCTTGATCGTCTGGAGCGAAATCTATATATATATATGGTCCATTCCTACGAAATGGGCCCAGTGCCCTTTTCCCTACCTTTGGCCCCTCTATGCCTCATATCTCAGTCTAATATTCATTGATATTAAAACAAATCCTACTGACACGTTCCTCTTGGTATGAGAATTCCTCTGATATATACATTATCGTAGGGCTGATGCATATCTTATGAGTTATAACCCTTTAAAATCGATATTTTCATAGAAAACTGGCAATGATTAAACATTTGGGACTTGAAGATTTAGAAATTTACATCAATTAGTGTTTCTTATATCTGATTAAATTTGCTTAGTCACCAGGTTCGAATTTCAATGCATTTCAGTAACCCAACTTACTTTTCAAAAATATTATAGCACAAACAATTTTTCGTTTTTACGTCGCACATGTTGCTCACTTTTATGCAATGAACTTGTGGTATGACACAAGAATAAAACTTATTTGATATATATTTAAGACAATACCTAACATTTGATACCTAATAAGTCCAAATAGGACCATTAATAACGATGTTATGCCTGTTTAAAAAAGTTCAATGGGAAAATGGCTAATTATGTATGTTTTTACATCGCCACATAGATCAGTTGTGCTTTTCAATCCTATGATAAAAAATCATTTAAAACTAATATGAATATGTTGGGCAACCAATTCTCTTGTTGTGTATGCAATATGAATGGTCTTAACACATATGTCTGGTGTGTAGAAGGGGAAAACACCTGTTTTTACGTCGCACATTGTATGTTTTTACGTCGCACGTTTTTACGTCGCACGTCGCATTTGCTTGATAGAGGCAAAACAATTTAAGATAGAAAGTTGTAAGATGTACCAGAGGAATCACAATGATATCAGCTTTCTGCTAATATAAAATCATCCATATCCCTTGAATGGTCTGAACAGAAATGTCTTGTGCATAGAGTGGAAAAACACTCAAATTTATGTTGCACGTTTTTACGTCGCACGTTTTTAGGTCGCAACATTTGGTTGATATATGCAAAGCTATTTGAGATACAATGTTGTAACATATACCAAACAAACCGCAACATTATCAGCTTTCTGCTAATATATAATCATTCAGATCCCTTGAGTGGTCTGAACAGAAATATGCCTTTTGCACAGAGAGAAAAAAAAGGTTTGCAATGTTTCTGGATGGATAATTATTAGTAAAGAAACTAAATATACTCCATATGAATGCCTTCAAAACGGAGCGATATAATTAATACAGTGTCCCAAGATTTGTTACATTGATTCATCTGACTATGGGTGCTACACTCAGAAAAAACCAGAACATTTCAATAAAGAGATCTTATAAAAAAAACACTTTGAAAAATATCAATTTTGTCACTCATTTTCCTGAAACACATCATATTCATTGATTTAAATATTCAAAATGAACGTTTTCGGCCATAGATTCCTAGATAATTGTTTCTGGATGCCATTTTTTTCAGGATTATATAGAGGAGAATATAACCTTTTAGGAAATATTACTCCAAAACCTCTTACTTTTAATCTAAATTTCATTTTTCCTCATTTCTGTCACTTAAAAGCAACACTTTTCAGAGAATAGCCCTATATAGCGTTTTTGCGTCGCACATATTTCAACCTGGTTCATCAAATGAAAATATAATCCCTGGCAGAAATAATACTTGATTCTTAAAGGTAGTGTAATAACAAAGCTATAGGATTGATTTTTTCTCTCATTTCTTGACAATAAGCAGAATAGTGATGAATGAAAAAAGGTCAGGTAGGGCCAAGCTATAGTGGAAAAGTGAACTGATTTTTAATTTTGCCATTTACTAAATCAAAATGAGAGACTTATTTCAACACAAGGTGCCAATATTATGAGGAAATAGTCATATTTCCCAAAGAAAATGCCAAATCGAACCTAAAATTAATTTCTCATTGTCAAAATCCAACTATTTAGAGGCAGTTTAATGTGCGACGTAAAAACATAGGAAATCCTAACCCTGTCTTTAATGTTATGTAGAATAAAAACTATTTAATCAATTTAGTAGCAAATTTAGATTTAAAATGCTCCATTACGCTACTTTAGGCTCCCCAACTATGGAAAACATTGAAAGGATTTTTTTTTGTACAATGTTTTCAGGCTACTGGGCCCATTTCGTAGGAATGGACCATATATATAAGAATTTTTATTTCTCTTTTCATCACATACAATTACAAAACTTTTACAGAGAAAAAGGGGGTTATTTCCTGTCAACTCAGTTGGTGTTCCCAGGTGCCCTTAATAGTGATATTACATCAATTATTGTTGAAAAATAAATTTTTTACACAATATTGTACATTGTTTAACAATTTTTTTTTTTGAACAATTTACTCCTAACAATTTGTCTAGTTAATACCATTTAGTAACAACGTCATCTATTTCAATTCTTTCTTCTTAATTATTTAAGAAAGAAGTTCATAACATTAGAGGGATGATTTACTGCACAATCATTCCTATCTTTATTTTCTTCATGCATAGTTATGTACTTAACCACACGTACATTAGTTTGTTAATAACCAAACTGCCCAGTCTATTTCTACAACCTATTTACTTTCTCTTATATTGTCAAGTTTTCTTTCAGACCTTTTCACGTAACCTCCGTGATATAAATATCTTACGATTTCTGAATATCCAAAGAAAAACTGCGTTACTATGGAACAATCTCGATGTTGACACAAGGTTGCAATTTATAGATTGTGTTACCCGTGTTTTCAGTATTTATACTAGTGCCTCTGATTTATTTTCGTTACCATGCTCATGACATCGGATTTACAGAGTCTTTTTATGATTTCCTCCAACTGCTATGTGGGCAAACACTGCCTTTTTCCTTTTATTCCGTTAAACCATCATATCTTAAATACTTTTAAGAATATGTATTCTTTTTTAGGTATCTTTTAAATTCATCAATTGTTGCATAACATTGGTGCCTTGGGGCCAAACTGTTCCATAATTTAGGGATTGTATATATAAACGATTTCTTAACCATTTCCATTTTGGGAGTTATCGTTCTAAGGTTTCTCCCGTTCACTAAACTTCTAAGATTGAGATTTCTACCATCTAAGTTTTCTTTACTCTGAGCCATTTTATAACCTATTTCTAGGAGATGGACAATGCTGGTCAATGCAGTCAAGATCCCGGTATGCGTACTGCAAACCATTAATGATTAGCTTGTCACTCTTTAGTTGGGCCTCTGGGTAGTGCAGGTCTCTTGCTTTGTGCACTATCGCTAGCATATCATATTTCCTCCTTCTGGTCAATTCTGGCAGATCGTCGTTGATATAAATTCGATTTTGACACCTTTCTTTGCCACTTAGGGCCTTTTTATTACCCATAAGGTGATCTTTCATCCATTCACAGGAGAGGAAAACTCTCACTGATCTGGGGCGACGTCCATTATTGACACAAAGCCTATATGCGTTACCTATGTCTTGGGGATTAATACCTTCACAGACCTGAGACAATTGCGAGTAAACTGCAACCCTAAGTGTGTCCTTAGTTTCAGACTGCATTTCGGGCATACCGTCAAGTGTGATTCTCCTATCATACAACAGGGTTTCCAACCGCGTGACATAGTCTTCCAAGCTTTCTTCCAAATTTTTAATCCGCTTTTCAGAAGAATGTGTCCATTCTATCTGCGCATTTAATTGGAATGTAATTTCGCCAATGGCAGCATGGGCAATATTATTAGAAGCGGCCAGATCTGCGAGGGTATAGGTATTGGCTGGATTAGCAGCCATATGCTGGGTGCAATCATCAGACAGTTTTTTAAGATCAATCTTCCTAATCTGATTAACTACTGCAGGCAGCATCCTACGCTTGGGTTTCGTGAGGGCAGCAAAAGCCTCTGCCATGGTTGACTGGGCACGCACACACTCCAATACAACAGTGTTTACAACAATTTAAAAATCAAAATGTTCGCTAAATGTAGATATGAATATGATGCAAAAGGATATTTCCCACCTAGTTAGTCCTACCAGCGGTCCTGAATCATAGTCCAAGTATGGTGTTTCTAAGATCACAGGAAGTCACTGAAATCTGAGTAAATTGCAGAGCACTCTGAGGACGCATCCTTCCAACTCCAATTGAACCGGCTAACCGGTTCAGAGGGAGAGAGGGAGGAGAGGGGAGAGGGGAGATGGGGAGGTGGGAGTGAGGGGGAGAGTGTGGAAAGGGAAGAAGGTGAGGAGGATGCAAGATGAGATGAGGGCGGAGGAGAGGGGACGGGGGAGATGGGCAAAGAAGGGATAGTAGGCAGTGTGTGAAATTAACTTGTTTCTTAACTTGTTTGTATTACACTTAGTACACTTAGGAATTCCTTATATACATATATTACTCCAACCACTAGGACTATTGCATCACCAATTGAATATGTTTTTGTTTATTATTGATCACAAATCCTTAGTATATCACTGGTGAACTGCCTGCGATTGGTTAGAGGGGACAGCACATAATGATTGATTTTCTGAACAAGTAGTTTCACCCCGTGTTCATTTATGTTTCGAACTAGGGGGTTTGCTCGAGAACATAAAGAATTTAATTTAATAATATATATCGCGCGTGTTCAACACTGACTAAAATACAGAGTATTAAATAGCCAATGTGACTCCGTTTGATAAATAAGTCCAATTTGTGTGTAAAGATCTTGGTTTATTTGTAACAATAAAGATCCCATTGCAGTTACAAAGGCAGTGTACGAATCTCAGGTAAATTCAGGCAGGCTGCAGTGGATACAGGCCCTTAATTGATGTGTCACTTGTAGCTCACTCATTATCCATGGAAAGTGGTCACGCTCAGCCGCACTTGACAAGGGCTTGTCCTAGTTTCTTCCATCGAGAGAGCTGCGGGTAGTGGTAGTTAACGATGCGCGTGTTGGTCCCCAGTTGTTTCTTCCATCGATAGAGATACGGGTAGTGGTGGTGGGTCAATGGTCCATGTCAGCCTCCGCGTTGTGTCTCCTCTGGGTAGTGTCTGCTCTGCCTTCATTTAGAGTTCTCTATATATACCTTCTTCCTGTACATTGTTATGAACGTTGATACCAGTGCATGCACTTGTATATGGGGGCATGCAGGATTATGATTAATTCTTCCTACCAGTGTCCTGGCCTCTGATTGGCCCTCAATACACTTACTCCCTAGAGAGTGAACATTTACATGTGGGTTTATGTATGGTTATAACTATGGTTATAGAATACACATGTATGGATACATTAGTGACACACATATACAGTCAATGGGGGTGGTTGTATATATAGTTATCATTGACACTGCCTATGTAAGGATATATATTCCTAGGGATTATACATACACATATATAGGGGCTATATTGATATATACAGGTGCCTACATTGGTACATACACATATATGGGGTTATATTGGTATTCAGGTGCTTACATTGACCAGTACAAAAGTTGTAACAACTGTCATGCAAATTAAACTGGTACCTAGTAACTATATTCATGGCATGAATATAACATTCCCATATGTCTATATATGGGCAGATCCATATAAGGATCCTTTCTCCAGGTCAGTTGAGTACAGGAACTATATTTAGTGTGACTAGGAAACATACACACGAGTGGTTATATATATATAGCTAATGGTTACAAGCAGGATATATAGTATGCTAGTGATTTCACATATATAGTAATTAATGATTACTGTTTATAATATAATAAATATATTCATGGCATGAATATAACAATTTATGAACATTACCTCAATCTAAATGGAGAGTGCGGGTGAAGGGAGGAAAGAGAGATTACTAGGCTATGTATATATGTACACGTATGTATGTGTACATGTATGTTTGTATGTATATGTTTGTTTGTATTTATGTATGTACATGTATGTATGTTTTTTTGTATGTATGTATGATGTATGTATGTATGTATATTGTTTATATCAATTTCAACATGATACAATTTGACAGGAATTTGCATCTGGTAATGGGTGCTCCATTCTATGATAGTCATATATATATATATATGAGTCAGATGGTCAGAAAATGTACAATTCGCTTTCACCAACCCTCTTAAATAACCCACATTTAAGACAAAAATAAGTAACAAAATATGGTTTAACATAGCAGAATAGGTATATTTAACAAACACAAATAAAAACCAAATATACTCAGATATACCTTGTATTCATCATTTTTCAGCCTAATTTAGCAGAATTTCCTAAATGTGTAGAGCTGCCAATTGTACATTTTCTGACGATCTGACCCATATAGTTCTTCCAGTGTGTCCCTACTACATTAATTAACATATCCTCCTCCTTCAGTACCTCCTGGAGGAGGTACTGTAGGGGCACTGGAGGCGGCAATTGAGGAGGTGCTGGAGGGGGAACTTGAGGAGGCACTGGAGGGGGAACTTGAGGCACTGGAGGAGGTACTGTAAGGGGTACTCGAGGAGGCACTGGAGGAGGTACTGTAAAGGGTACTTGAGGAGGCACTGGAGGGGATACTGGAGGGGGTACTGTAAGAGGCACTGGAGGGGATACTGGAAGAGGTACTGGAGGGGATACTGGAGGAGATAATCATCTCGTTTTGTACCTCCAGTAAAGGGTACTTGAGGAGGCACTGGAGGGGATACTGTAGGAGGTACTTGAGAAGGTACTGGAGGAGGTACCGGAGGAGGTATTGTAAGGGGTACTGGAGGGGATACTGGAGGAGATAAACATCTCATTTTGTACCTCCTGTACCTCCTCCTATACCTCCAATAACCTCCTCCAGCACCTTCCCCAGTAACCTCCTCCTGTGACCTCCTCCACTACCTCCTCCTCCATTACCTCCTCTAGTATCTCCTCCACAAGTACCTTTTCTTCCAATACCTCCTCCTTTATCTAACCATGTACTGACTCCAGTACCTCTATTCTAAAGAACAACAGCCCCACCCCCTCTCCCCGGCCCATAGTCACCCATCAAAATACATATCACCCCCCCCAGTATGGACTTATGGACTATTTTTTATTAGAAACGTTTATTAATCGATACACAAAATAATATGACAATATACAATCTATTCTTGCAGAGTACAGTGACATGTCTATAATTGGTAGGAAATGAGCCTCAGTTTTAACCATTTGAACGGTTAAATCTGGTTGAGTGGCTATTACCTTTTGGTTCGATAAACTGTGACTTGTTTATGCATGTAACAACACAAATAGAAAGAGACTAGTTAAGAGAAGGAACTAGGAGAGAACTACGATGATAGGATGAGGGGTGAGAGATATTTACAGTTTTAAGAGAATATAGGTAACATACATTCAGCCTTATAATCATTTATGTTTCTTGTGTCAACATCGAGATTGTTCCATAGTAACGCAGTTTTTCTTTGGATACTTTGGTCATAAGACACAATGTTTGGCCTATTGGAGAACAGCACTGGTGCCTGCCACTGTCTGGTCTGTCATTTTGGTCAACAAAGGCTGGTTTTTCGCTTCGTTTAAAGGCAAGGTTTAGGATATGAGCCCTCCTTCTGTCCACTAACTTTGGTACACTGGCTATTCTGTGAATAAGTAGGGTATTTGTTAACTTTGGGAGTTTGAGTGCAATTTTTAGGCACTTGTTTTGTAAAATTTGCAGTTTATCAATGTGCCTTGCTGCACATCCACTGTCACCGTAATCTTAACAATGGGAGTATAAATACCTTGGAAATTCTTAGAAGAACCTGTGGTGGCACCAGTTTAGAAATTCTCTTGAGGTACATTTTAAGACTCACATTTTTATGGGTAGATCGCACTTGCATATCATATTTCAGATTGGCGTCTAATGTAATGCCCAAGTATTTGTAAGATTCTACACAATCAAGCTGAGTACCACTAATGATAATATTCGGTTTAACATGATTTACTCTGCTTCGAACACCTCTGAGGTGCATTGTCTTAGTTTTGCTCACATTCAATGTCAATTTATTAGACTCACACCAACGAAAAAAATTGTTAGTATCTTCTTGCAGTAGTACATTCAGGGTGTCAGTGTTATTATGGCTACAGTATGACAGTGTCATCTACAAAAAGCTTTACTTTGCTATGAACGAGACAATGTTCTACATCATTTACATAGATAAGAAAAAGCAAAAAAGATAATTTACACTAGCACTCAAAGATTCAGTATCATTGCAAACTGTTGTTTGTGTTCTCCCTGAGAGGTAGTTACGCAAAAAGGCAAGCAAGTTGCCCTTAATACCATATAATCTGTCTAGTTTAGCTAAAAGTACATTGTGGTTCACCGTATCAAATGCCTTTTTGGGGTAAAAAAAATACAGCGAAAGAGGTGCTACCATTGTTCCTATCTTTTAGTATGTCGTCTGTGAAGTCAGAGATCGTGTCAACAGTCGATCTTGATTTTTTGTAACCATTTTGTTTATCGGAAAGGACATTGTGATTTTCAAAGAAATCTAGTAGTCTACTGTGAATAACCTTTTCTAATAACTTCGACTGAATAGGAAGCTGGGTTATAGGCCTATAGTTAGAAATTACTGAGGCTTCTCCACCTTTGAACAACGGGGTGACCCATCCTTTTTTCAAGGAATTTGGAATCAAATTTGAAGCAAATATGAGGTTAAATATGTGAATCAAGACAGAGGGTATCGCTTTGAATACATCTTTGAAAACGAAGGACTTTATGAATGGAATATTGCTAGCCTTGTTGACATTGATATCTTGGGCAAATTTTACAATCTCATCTGGATTTGTAAACACATCACTCAAGGTTTGTTCACACTCTTTCCCTATAAAAGTCCATGGCGCATCAATTTGTGCTGCTAAATTCTCTCCAATTGATGCAAAAAAGTTATTGAAATGTGTAGCTACATTTTCAATGGGTACTGGTAGTTTAGTGTTTTCATCAATAATATTTATTTCATTGTTAGAATTTCTCGACTAGCTGGCGAAATGGCATAATTATTAATTATGCAACGCATAAAACCCAAGCCAGAACAGCCAAGCCATTCCTCCTTCGGAGATACAAATTGTACTGGACAACTTCCTCCATGATCGGGAAACCCCCTCTATTTCTCATTGTCCAACACCCAAAAGTTACATGAGTGCCTAAGTTAGAGCCTTAGGGAGAGATTGGACCAAGATTTTTTAGCTCTTACTGGTATAATTAAGGCATAACAGACCTCTCGTGTTGACGCCTCTAGGGCTCTATAGATCGGTGTTGCCATTGCCATGCTCGATCTGTCTCTATTGTGGTCGCACTTACACCTTGTGGCAATGTGGTAAACTAACAGGAAGTCAGAACTCGGAGAATGTTTTCTGACCCTCCCACCAGGTAACGCCACCAGCAGCGCCACCCAAACAGCTATAAACAGGGAATCCACATCGCCGTATCATGGGCATGATTGGCGATGGGGTCCACAGGATTAAAGCTAAAAAACGAAACAATTTGGATGCGTCGGCAGACGCCATAGGAGGGAGGGAAGCAGGTAGGGTCTTGATAGTGTTAATCAACAAAAACAATCTATATTTATGTAGTAAATAACCCAAGACTTCCCCTTTGTTCCCATCAAATTGTGTTGCCAAAATCACGTTGCGCCCCCAGCGCCCACCTGGTGCCATCATACCCTCTGGACTTTTTGGGAATGAGCTGACTAACCATTGACCAGAATTCTTTGTTGTCATTGAAAGTTTCTATACTTAGGTTAGACAGGTACCTTTTTCTGGCCTTGCGGCATGAGTTTGTAACTCTATTTCTTTTTGTCTTAGCTGTCACCCAGTCATTGTGTTTTCTCGTTTTTTTGGCTTTTTCAGTGCTTTGTCCTTATCTCTTATTTGTATAAGCAGCTTGTCAGTCATCCATTTTTCCCTAGGTAGAATTTTTTTTCTTTACGACTGGACATATGCGTGACAGGGTTTTCCAAATCAATGATACAGTTCCAGTCGATATTTCTAATTCTAGTAATAAAATCAGCAGTCTATAGTTTCTGTATTCAATTACTTTTGGTTTGCGAGATTTGAACTTTTGTCTCCTAAGGGTTACAAAAGTCATCAGATGGTCAGCTACCCATACATTGAGTACACCACTAGCATACACATATTCCTCCTTGCTAAAAATCAAATCTATACAGGACTCATGGACACCCTCTCTGTCTTCCCTAATGTCAAATCTGGTTGTGTCTTTAGTCAATTGAGTTAACCCCAGTTCATGACCCATATCTGTAAGATTTATGACTGCTTGGTCCTGGGTATTAAAGATATATGCGGGTGTCAACACACACGCCACCTAGCGGCTCCTATTTTTCTTTGAAATATTTTGTTATTATCATAAGTTGAGATGTATTTGTGCACGATTTTACAATATCTACAGGGTTTTGAGTAATTTTGAGTCATGTTTTTTAGGATTCATTTGCATTGATTATGCTGCTTGATTACTAAATTTGGGTGATGTGGTCAACTTCAAATGACCACAACTTTTTTTTAACCACGTCAACGTACTGTTTTTCTTTGGTAAATCTGTAGCATACTATACCAAATATATGTGTAGAAAGTTTTGATAAAAAGTCACCGATCATTATTTTTTTATATAATGAAATGTGAAAAAAACCACATTTTTCCATAGACTTCAATGCTAAAGCACTGTTATTTTCAAGTGGCTGTAAAAAAAAATATAAGTCGATGAGATGTACTTTTTTTTTCATTTCTTGCTTTCTCATGTAGTCAGGAATGATCCCTGAACGTTTCATAAAAAAGTCACCGACCAATTTTTTTTCCATTGAACACCCGCATATACCTTTAAACATGTTAAAATTGAAATCTCCGGCAATTACAACATCACAGTTATTGTTGTCAAAGATAGGTTTTGAGACAGTAGCAAGTAATTCTTCCATAAAGACATTCTTGTCGCCATCTGGCAGTTTATATACAACAAAAATATTTAGGTTCCTCTTATTAGTGAACAGAATAGTACAACATAGTAGCTCAATATTCGTATTTGATACATTCAGAGTGTAGTGTGTTTTGAATGTGTAACCATTTTTTATGTAGCATCCAACGCCACCACCCAATTTAACACTGTTATCAGGGTTTAGTACACAGCGATCTTGTCTAACAATAGAGTTGTATAGGAAGAGACATATGGCATGTGATAGAGGATGAGCGATATCTTCCTTTCCTCTCTTTCCCAGTCTATCATGGGTATAACACTACTGCTCACCCTACCTCTCCCGCTCACTCTCCCTCTCCCGCTCACCCTCCTTCTCCCGCTCACCCTCCTTCTCCCGCTCACCCTACCTCTCCCTCTCACCCTTCCTCTCCCTCTCACCCTTCCTCTCCCTCTCACCCTTCCTCTCCCGCTCACCCTTCCTCTCCCTCTCACCCTTCCTCTCCCGCTCACCCTCCCTCTCCCGCTCACCTTCCCTCTCCCGCTCACCCTGCCTCTCCCGCTCACCCTCCCTCTCCCGCTCACCCTACCTCTCCCGCTCACCCTCCCTTACCCGCTCACCTTCCCTCTCCCGCTCACCCTACCTCTCCCGCTCACCCTCCCTTACCCGCTCACCCTCCCTCTCCCGCTCACCCTACCTCTCCAGTAGTAGGGAGGTACCAGCCATAGTCCTATCAATCGGATTAGTGTCCCCTATGTACCCCGAGCTCTCAGCCAATCAGAGAGCTGTGAGCTCGAGCCCTCAGCCAATCAGAGAGCACCCCGCTACGCACCCCGAGCTCTCTGATTGGCTGAGAGAGAGCCTGGAATGTTTCAAGATTCAAGGAATGTCCATTATTAGACACACGACCCTAGGGTTACACGCATGACCCTAGGGTTAGACTCACTGAGAGCTAACCCTAGGGCTATACCTTTGATCCCATAACACATAACCCTAAGGTTATACCTTTGATCCCATAACACATGACCCTAAGGTTACACTGACTGAGAAATAACCCTTAGATTAATCTAATGTTAGATAGGTTTACATAACCACAGAGTTATACCTTTACCCCCTCTCCCGAAAATGTACTTATTCTTAGATACATGATCCTTTGACCTCACTGAGAACAATTTTAAGCTTATACCTTTAACCGTAGACACTCTTCCTAAGGTTATACACGTTTGACCCTAACACTTAAACTGAGTAAGCTATAGTTAGAACATCCCTAATTCCTGAAATAGTTTATGAGTTGGAAGGTACATATAACTGAGTAGTGGTAGTAGTTCTGAACAGTAGTTGATACTTTACGACCAGTTGTTGATACGCACTATTGGAGGATTATTTTTTTAATAACCGTTGAAATTTACTATTTGAACAAACTCTGAGTCGACATGGGAAAATATAGACTGAAGCGGTTATTGAAATTAAGAGCTAAGCAGAGGAAAATTGCCGACGAAAACCCGGAGCTAACGCTACTTTATCTTTTACAGTTTTTACAATGCAATGAATTGGACAAATACTCACTAGCGATTGAACAGGATAAAGATACATACACGATCAACACCGACTTTACTAAATGGATGAATGTTTCGGAAATAGGACTAAAAGTTTGTTTTGCAGCGAAACAATTTGACTTTATAACCGAGCAAGCAGCTTCAGATTTTGCTAGACATTATAAACACGTGTTGGCTTGTATGCTGTGCAACGACACAAAGGGAATACAAATTCCAAAGGGATTTATATTTAGATATGCAGCATTTACAGAGGAAGAACCGTTTTATCTAGCTTTTTTCTATTTTGATAAAAGCAAACGTTGCACCACAAGACCTCGACAAGTGACCTCACCAGCTCCTATATTACCGGTTTTGGATATTTATGGAACAAGGTGTAAACATAGCACATTTGCAGTTATGTACGGTCAACGAAATGAAAAGTTTCCAGACGACTTTATAGCTTACAGATTTTTTTCGAGATGGCGAGAACTTATTAAAGATGAAGGGGTAAAGTTTATACCTTGCTATTGCGGGATGAAAATTGATATTAATGATAACGTGCACTGGTTTGGAGACGTATGCTGTAGCGATATTGGTAAAGAACATATTTTTATACAGTCCGATTACAAAGATGACCACAAAGAAGGAAATGGGATATGTATTCGATGTGAATGCTGCAGAGACTTTGAAAAGTATAGCTTAGAAGTACCTTTAATAAAGGGTGAGTAAGATAAATAACATGATTCAAAAAATATATTTGCACGTTTTATTCAATCTTTTATAGTACATTATAAATTTAACGCTCTACTGGATACCCAGCATTTTATCGACTGCATCTTGTTCCACATCGTTGGCCAGAGGGGAAAAGGTTATAGAACCCAACGCGAGCTCTTGCGTTAGATCCATTGTCTGTAAGAATATAAGATAGATGTTGTTTAATATAACAATTATTCTCGCATTATAGAGAGTGGATATATACATAGAAATTGAGAAAGAAAATTAAATTACAGCAGGGAAAAACTACACTTAGAGATAGATATTGCTAGTCGTTTAATATAGATGGAAAAACATCTTAGATATATATATATATATATTTAGATAGGATGTAAAATGTATTTATAGACAGAACTTACATTGAGATGTGGAACGCTATAGCCAACCACCTCGGTGTACGAAGGACTGGTAAAGGAGGAAGATGTAGGGAATACACCCTCAGCCTCTGACATTAGTTTGTTATGTAGAAACTGCCTCAGTTTGTCGGAGGCTGAGGGCGTTGAAGAGCTATTTTTAAATACTCGAGCTTTTGTTTTGGGCGCTCGAGGGGCCCTAGAAGTTGGTTTATAATGAGTCGGAATAATACTACTAGTAGGGGTTTTAACCAGAATATCTGACGTTTTTTTAGGAGTTCCCTTCCTACTCTTTCTCTTGACCTTCATAGACAGATCAAGAGGAAGTTCGGGAGGGGATACAGGGGAGGGTGGTGGAGCAGGTGGTTGATCGGGTGATGACCCTCCATCGCTCAACGGTTTTTTGGATCGAGTTTTGGTACCAATCGAAACCTCCTCATTCTGAAATATGATTGGAATGCACAGATTAGTGAGGTATTATGTATATAAACCAGCAAACTAAATGGTTCTCTAACACTCGCTGATTGTATACTAACGCAAGCACACCTAACGCAAGCACGTCTAAGTTACCATGGAGGCTATCTATATTGACTTAAGTGTAAATACCACTTTGCAATCGTGCAATATTTCAAAAAAAGATCTTATACTTGTAAAAAGTAGAGCTGACAAATCAACAAGATCAGTCACAGTTCCCAAAGATCTATTGGAGTTTTCCGGACAACTAACTAAATTCGAGTTAGACTCTCCAATTCCATTCGGAGAAGAATGGATTATCACACTTATCGACTTCAAGAACACACGCTATATCTCTCATGCTGCCTATGACGACTATGGAATGAAAGACTGGTAAGTTAAACATTATTATTATTATTAGTATTACTAGATCAATATTACTATTTAGTTAGTGAGCAAGTTAGTAATTACTAGTAGTTTAGAGTATGCCTATATTCACAAGATATTGAGATACTTACATTTAGAAAGAAGGTCGATGATTTGAATTGATTTATTTTGTGTATGCACACATACGTGTACACAATCAGTAACTTTTAAGTATAATTTCTAAAAGCGTGTTTATACATATATATATTATAGGTCTCGCACATTTAACCTATCAACCGAGGAACACAAAAGACTACGCAAGTACGTTGGAGAAAACTCTGATTCTCTCAAACCTCAAACAAAGAACGCAGCCACTCAAACGGAGGATCATATTACACTATACAACTTTAGCGAGCAAGAAATACAAGATCAACTATCCTCTGCTACCAATCGAATGTCTGATCAGTTAATGGACTTTCCAAACCTAGGTTCCAATGAAGAACACTTTCAGTCCAACTTACAGACCACTATACACGGTCATGAGAGAATGTAAAGCTGTGTAAACCAAGTGATCGAGTCTATTAGAAAAGTGTATTGTACTACTACTACATATAGGTGGCGACACCATCTAGCGTATACCATAGAATGGTTCGTTTTACTCCCCATAGGTGGGGCCGCTATTTAGATCCTTATTATAAACCATAACCAACTAGTGTGAATTATATTGGTAAATTCTTTATGGATTAGACTTAATTTTTAAAATCTGGTACAAATAAATGTACTCGAGTTAGTGGTGTAATACACATATATATATATATATATACATTGATAAATGGTGTAATCTATATTGCTAACCATCTCCCGATTTTAACATAATTTGGAATATACCTTTTCCGGTAAAGTGGAAAACACCAATTTTTCCAGATCGCACATGGCGTTGCTAAGTTTCAACACAGTGCGCTGTATTGAAGCCATTGAAGTTCTTATTTTGTCACGTCGACGACGCTCACTGCATGCATAGAATTAATAAAAAAAAATATATCAAGTTGTTGTTCATTTGTATTTATTACTAGATATTTAACTCGCTTGAATACAATATCGCATAAATAATTGTAAAACAACCTTTTACTAGAATCATTCAATTCCAACATAATTTAGAAGAAACGAGAACATTTTTTCTTCGCAATAAGGGAAAGCCCGATGTATAAGAAAGAAAGCAAATTTTGAACTCAATATTTAGACTCACTGAGAGCTAGATCTAATACTATATCGTTGATCCCATATTTTATCTAAGGGAAAACCTTGATTATAAAATCAAATACATAAGAAAGTAAATTTTGAACTCAATATTTAGACTCACTGAGAGCTAGATCTAATACTATATCTTTGATCCCATATTTTATC
This sequence comes from Sthenelais limicola, assembly GCA_942159475.1. Classification (NCBI taxonomy): domain Eukaryota; kingdom Metazoa; phylum Annelida; class Polychaeta; order Phyllodocida; family Sigalionidae; genus Sthenelais; species Sthenelais limicola. The sequence goes on from OW804102.1 coordinate 7,221,343, forward strand.
TAAGGGAAAACCTTGATTATAAAATCCAATACATAAGAAAGTAAATTTTGATCTCAATATATTAATTGTAAAACAACATTTTACTAGAACCACAATAAGCAAGTACATTAATCAAAAAAAATAAGACAAGAAATAAGAAAAGTTCTTAAGTATAACTCACGCTTTACGAAGGGCAGCTTCCATATCAGCAACAGTAAATACACTCGAAACAGCACGTATGAGTGATTGAACAAGTATGAGGGAAAGAATAAAATTTGGCTGCCCTTATATACGCTTTACAAAGAATAACAAACACTACACAACTCTAAAGTTAGTAACTAACTAACTATCGATCCTCGTCTTCCTGAAAATGTAAAAATTCGAACTAGTTTAAATTTAGAAATGTTCGTATGTATGGCTAACTTACTCAATCTTTTTCATAATAGACTCCTAATTGCTGTAAATTTAGAAACGGTTGTATGTATGTATGTATGTAACTTGCTCACCTTCCTTTTTCAATTGTCGAAACCAAATCTTTTAGGTGGTATCACAACTCGCCCTCTTCTGGTCATAACAAGTCTTTCCTCGCTAAAAGTATAAAGGAGTTATTTAACAACTAATTGAAAGTATGTGTGTGTGTGTGTGAGCTAAATTTATTGTGCTGACTTTCGTTGGATGAGAACTCTTACCTAGAACAAATATTACGACTCTATATTACATCTCTAACAAGAGTGAGAGAGAGAGAGAGAGATTGAGTGAATAATAGAACAAACTCACGCTTCAATCCTATTACCCCCGGCTCTGGGTTGTCTAGCAGGCTATTTCGGAGAGAGAGAGAGAGAGAGAGAGAGAGAGATTTAAAGATAAATTTAACTGATATTGAGCGCTACTATATACGTTTCCTATTGGGGAATTATTTTTCTATTTACCTCAGCTTCAGGATTGATTGGAACAGCTTCAGGGACTTGATTCTCCTCAGGTACGTCACGCTATAAGAATATTATGTTAATACTCACGTGAGAATGGTATTTACCTTCATGGAATTATCACAACTTGGGAACATTTTTCTATTACTATTTACATTGGCTTTATTAACTGTATTGATATATATATATATATATATATTTACCTCTTGTCCTCCATTTTCAGCGTTTGGAACCCTTCCAACTTGATTTTGATCAGGAGCTGCCTCATCTTGACCCATCTCAGGCACTACATCCTCGATTGGTTCCTCATTAGGAACAGGCGCGGCGGGCTATGAGAATATTATTAAGATTATGTTAATACCCACGTAAAATGTTATTTACCTTTGTGGAATTATCACAATTACCTGGGATAATCCCACTTGAGCGTCCTCCACCTCTTTCTTAGGTGTTAGACTAGCTCAATAGCTATAGGAATTAGATTAATATTTACCTCATCTTCATTAATTGGTGCTGCCTCCTCAATCACCTCCTCAGCAACTTGCACCACCACAGGGTCTACCTCCTCGTTTGGATCCTCGTTAGGGTCTAGTTCCTGCGCTGCGGGCTATAAAAATATTATAAAGATTATGTTAATACCCACGTAAAATGCTAGTTACCTTTGTGGAATTATCATAGTCACCTTGGATAATTCCTCTTGAGGATCCTCCAACTCTCCCGTAAGTATAAGACTAACTCAATAGATATAGGTATTAGATCAATATTTACCTCATCTTCATTAAATGGCGCTACCCCCACTATCTCATCATTATCACTATTGTCCTCTTGTTCGCGATCGTCATCTTCATCCCCGTCTGTGTTCTATAACAATTAAATTACACACACACACCGTTATATAGATAATTTAGAATTAGAATAATTTGAACTAAACTTTATTATATTAATGGTGAATGCACACTTACAACCTTTATTATATTAATGGTGAATGCACACTTACAACATTTTGCTGCGGCAATGGAAGACCTTCCCCTTCTTCGATCTGTTCATCACCATTGGCGTCTCTCTCATCCTATATTAATTTAAATTTTGAACTTTATTAAACCAATATTAATCAACAAGAGCCGGGACTAGGTGGGATTGTATTGAGTGAATCCCCAATCGATAACTCCCAGTTTTTATTATAATTGGGTATGCGTACTTACATCATTTTGTCTGTCTTGCTCGCGCCTTGGTTCAATGGGAGGAGGTAATTTAGGCTCCTCATGACCGGGTTCAATGGCTGGTTGTATTTCATCCTCATCCTCATCCTCGCTATTTCCCTCTCTTCTCTGTCCCTATATTAATTAAAATAGGTCTATGTGTATATTTTCAGAATGGTTATTATTATTATTATTTGAGGGAGGAAAATAAGCTTCATTGTAAATATTTATAAGTTAAACTTTACACTTACATTACCGTCAATACTAACATCTGTTAGCTGCGTCGCGTTGAGTTCTTCCAGTCTCGATCTCCGCAGCCTCCACCGAATTAGATAGATAACCGCTGATGCCACGGCTATGGAGATTGGAATGGATATTGTCACGCTGATAAGGATGGTCAAATTAAACTGATAGTGGGTATATGAAACAAACCGGGAATCGGTAGTGGTGGTGGTTGTGATTTGAATAAATTTTGTGGAGGAATATTGAGGGGTTGTCACTTGGTCGGTTTGTGTGCGTCGATTTGTGGTTGAATCCGATGTTGTGATCTGCTTGGTTGATGTCTGCCTAGTTGATACCAATTCCGTCGTTCTCATTTGTTTAGCGGTGGTCTGTTCACTTGTTGAAGAAGAAGAAATACAACCAGTCTCCACAAGAATTTTGGGAAATAATGTTTGATCCAAGTAGCAGTTTTCGTTATCCATATTGTATGAGACGTCCAAGGTTATCAGTTGTGGGAAGGCCCGAAAGATAACCTCTTCGGACTTTAAGCCCACCATCGTGCATCCACGCAGGTCCAGTCTATCAATCCTTCCATTGGGCACCAGGTCCTCAAAAAAGGCTTCATTCGCAATAAGATCATTGCATCTAGCAAGTGATTTATCACAAAAGCAAATATCGCAAATCAACTCTTGACTTGCGACAGAGCCAAATAGTAAAATAAGCAGAGCGAGTGGGGTGGCCATGCTGTCCGTTCCAAGTTTCGCTTCCCTCTAGTCAAAGAGTCTCCAGGGTAATAAATTGCTATTTTTAGCCAAGGGTCCCAATGAATTCATTGTTCCTCCAACAGGTGAACTCCTGACCCGTTCACTCAGTCATATTCTTACCGATTCATATAGATTATTTTATTCAGAGGCTGTTATCTAGCTTATGGAAAATATTAATCAAAGCATGCGTGCTTATCAAATAAATCCCGCTATATTAGAATCGATAGAATTCATTCCCACCGCATTCCATCCGCTAATATTGACTAAGAAAGGTTATAGATAAATGCACACACACTCACACACGACCGCTGGATACACTTAGCTTGAAAAATGACTGGATTATTATTTCTTGTTCTTTTTTTAATGGCTTTTAACGGATATTTTTCACAAGAAAATGGATGTGAATGGGAGTGCGCCTGTTCAAATCCACCAGTTTTAGTGTGCAGGGATACAGAACCTCAAAGGTTTGCATTTCCGGATAATTTTATATTATTTGACTGGAGAGACTGCTTTATCAAGAACCTTAACTGGCGGTATCTGGCAACATTCTCAAAACTGGAAATTATCGATATCAGGAACTCAAAATTGGAATTTAATTGCAGCTCTTTGATTTTTAATCCATTGAACATAACTGTTATCAATAACTCATGCCCTAAGGGTGGTGAATCCACCACTACAGATACTACCAAGAGCGCCACCGTTGATGATGTCGCCACCGACTCACCAGGTCCCGTTTTGGATATTACATCGCCGCATTTTGAGTTTACTGATACATTACCTACTGAGGGATTAAACTCGACTGAGAGCTCCGTTCAGCACTCACACAGAATAATAATTATAACTTTGGCTAGTGTTATTGCTGCATTTCTTTTTGTCTGCTGTATACTTTTAGCTATTGTGGTGTATTCAATCGCTATGAAAAAGATATCTAGAAATAGCAGCAGTGGTAATTACTTGTATGAAATGAGCACATTTAATGAAGCATTAACAAGTGACATATGAACTCCATAAATAATGGAAGTTTGGAATTCCATTGGAAGCTAATTATAGAGTAAATAAACATAAAAAGACAGTTTTTTATTCAGTTTTCTTTATTTTTCACAATTATTACATACACATAAGCATACATATTTATTTGTTCTATCTATCTGAATACCTTACCCCCTCAAATTAATGTTTATTGAGCTATAAATAAAACAGACAAAGGATATATCAACTATCTAATCAGTTATTGGATATGATTTCTAAACATATTAGTGATTATTTTTTTTTACTCTACAGTAATATTTCTCTTTTTTATGCAATCTCGCAAAATCTTGTGTTACTAATTTTACTCTACAATAACATTTCTTGCCTGATCGATTCTAACAAGACCATCAAACAACCCATAAGCAATCAGAGTAACATTTTTAGTCAGTTGATTTTTAAATCTAATAGCAAGCTCAGTTTGACCTTTTACAACAGGCGTTGAAAATTCTTCACCCTTTGATTTTTCCATATCAATTACAAAAAGTGCGTAGCCCTGTTTAAAATCCTTAAAGTTAATATTTGGTGGCTGTCGCTTAGAATCTGTTAACCACTTGAATAGATTTGCAAACTCATGAGTGTAATGATCTTTGTCGAAGTTTGGTTGTAGGGCCTGTCCTGTAACAATTTGCCCGTTAATACTGAATGAGAGATAACTTAACCCGAAGTGCTGGAAGTTAAACGGGTTAAGCTCTGGATTACCAGCGTATGCTTTAGACTCCACCATTCCGATGATTAGTTTTTTAGGAACCATATCCTGAAAGATATTATCATAGGTCCACACCTGACTTGAAGCTGGAACATTGAACACACGTATATCGCTTTTAGTGAATGGATACATAGCCATTTGATTTTTGATGATGTCATTATGCTTTGTGAGAAGCGAAGGATTTATCTTTAGCATGGGCACAAACAAAACAGCAGATGTGATATCCACGGTATAATACTTTGAAGTGGCGGTCGGAGTGGTTGTGGTGGTAGGTTGGGTGCCCTTTCTGGATCTTTTCTTTTTCGGGGGAGTTTTTATTTCTTCAGCACTATAGGTTTCTCCAGTATCTGCATAGATCAACCTAAACTTATCTAAGGCAGGATACAATTTTAAGTTGACAGGTACTCCATGAATTAGTGGTTTTTCTTGACGAGCAAAATCCATCATAAGGCGGGTTCTCAGCTGTTTTTTCTTACCCGACTCAGTAAATTTAGCTCGCTTGGCCAGTCCAACGTTAGTTGCTGAAGAGGGATCATGCGAGTCCATATTTCCAGAAGTATCCTTTGCAAACCCTCCAACCTCAAGCCAGCTGGTTGCGTCACTAAGCCCATTTTCTAAAAGGTTGTCTAGAATGGATTTGTACGCAAAGTTATTTCCAATTGAGCTTGTCACCACCTGGCTTTGAATGGATAAGTCCATTTGTCGGAAAATGGTACATACTGGTAAGTTAATTAGGGAAACTTTATCCGCCGCGCCAATGTCTTTATTTTGGTCGTTGAGAATCTTTACTTCTATCTGTAACTCTGCTCGAGATAGGTCTATATAATCAGGTCCGTTGTTAACCACATCAAACTCCAAAATAGATTGCCCCGACACACCCCCTACTGGGCGAAATTCTTTGTAGTAAACCCGCTCGATTCCAACTTCTACAGGTGGAATTGAAAAGAGAGAGAGTCTAGCTTCATATCCATGCTCGGCTTGTTCATTTACAAATAGGGCCATTATTTCTTTTTATTATACTTGCGTTTGCCCTTTGAAGTGGGTTTCTTTTTAGAAGTGGTTGTCTTAATCCTCTTGCGTCTTGTTGAAGAATGAGGAGTTTTTTTCCTTTGAGCGCTTTTAATAGTTTTGTTTCGCTTGATTTGTTCCTTGGCTCTTGAAACAACCTGTTCAGTTGGGGTGACAAGGTTCACAGAGACTGAAGGTGAAGATTTATTTTTGGGGAGTACATAAATCGATTTCAGTTTTTTGGACACTCCAGTCCAATTCCCGGCGCCTGCTAGGTATGGTACATAACCAGTTGACGAGGGCATTTCTAAGGTTGATGAATAAGTAATGTACACCGCACTGAGTTGGCCTTTATAGTGGGAGTATCACCCTTATCGTCTCTTATATATATCCGCACTCTGTCAATGTAGTTGAGAGACACTGGAAACGAATAATGATCTGTAAACTCAGTGTAGGGTTTGTAGACAACACGAAGCAGGGGTTTGTACTGTTCCTGAACAAATGAAGTACCAACTTTAACAATGTCTGTATAAACATATAAACCGTTATCCATTTTATTTGCCTTTACCCCTTGGGCTTTAAATGTCAATAAAGATACTTGACAATTTAAGGAAGGTATTGGAGGGTTTATATCAACAGTGAAATCCCATTCATTGTTTTTTCTGTGAATCTTTACCGAATCAGATGAGCACAAATGTAAATAACAACTCATGATGAAGATCTTTACTTTTTTCTTGTCCAGTGTGTGGAATTTCCCCTTTTCCTTTTCTTAGTTTTCTTGTTATTGTTCCGATTCGGCTCCTCTATCAATGCTGCCGCCTCTTTTCCCCTATTTTTCTTTGTTTGGTTTTGAATCACCGCTTTTCCCAAGCTTACCTTTTGTTTCTTTGGAGTTTTTGTTGCATTCACAGGTTGGTTTTTATCAAGTTGATTTTGTTTTTCGATTATATTGTTTGGAATATTTACTAGATGATCAGCAGGCAGCCAAGTATTGTAATCAGGTTCCCATCCAATCCATTTAATCAAATATTCAACTACACCTGCACGCCTTCTTCGCTTAAGTAGGTCTTCAACTTTGTATAGGGTTTTTTCGTCAACTCTAATTCGCTCCAACTCCTCCTCATAAAAACGACCTTTAATCAATTTATTATTAAGCGACTTCACTCTGTATTGGGGGATACCCTGTTGGGCTGAGCGCTCTACAATAATATAGTATTGAATTGTCCACTTTTCATCGTAATGTCGGGTGAACGCTGTTCTAAAGCGTGCAAGACGTACAGTATCTCCTATGTTATATTTGTAAATACTGGGGAGAGTCTTGGGAGCGTTTGTTTTTTTCAGAAAAGATTTTGTTAATTTTGGGGCGTATTGTGTAAACCACAACTCAGCTCGATCTCTAAACAGCAATGCGTGCTCAGGTGTTGACTTTACACCTCGATGGTATGCCTTGTTGTATGACTCGGTGACAGGTTGTAAATGATCAATCCAGCGACGAGTTTGGTATTCATACATAATTTTGGATAGCTTCCCTTTCAGAGTTTTAATAAATCGTTCTGCATAATTAGCTTTAGTTTCATTGGTGGTATAAAAATGGTTGATATTCAATTTATCCATTACATACCCCACTTCCTTATTTAAAAATTCACTTCCAGAGTCTGTTCTCAGCGATTGAATGGGTTTATCTTTGAATAACTTTAATAAAACTTGACTCATTTCAGTTCCAGTGAGAGAATACAGAGCTTTGGTCCAAGCATATCTTGAAAAAATATCAACAATTACAAGGATGAAACAAAATCCATCATTGTGTTTAACATATTTTCGCATATTCACAGTATCCCCATCAAGTTGCTGGAATTTATCTGTAACAATGACTCGGGGTCGAGACACTTTTTTAGAAGGTTCCTTATGCAGTGTGTAGGTGTCTTGTCCCTCCAACCATTCTTTCACCTCTTTCATACTATATCCATAGTCTTTGGTTGAATCATACAAGGAGCTAGGTCCTGAGAATGAAGCAGGGTGTGCTGAATTATAGTATATTAGAGACAGTCTCTCGTGTTTATCCATTATTTTCCCCAGAGTTCTAACCAACTCAAACTATTAGAGGGTTTTCTTTTCCCTGCTGGTATTCCCGGTGGTGGTGGTGGTGGTGGAGGGAGTGAAGAAAGATTAACTTTATTTTGCTTCTTTTTCTTTTTTACTTTCCTTTTTAAAGATTCTTGAATAGGTACCGAAGGCGCGGCCTGGGCCAAGTCGTTCCGCAACGCTCGCGGCGGGGGCGGTGCGGGTTTTGTCGGCGTGTGCTGTGTATCCGACGCGTCTACCAATGAGGGTGTTGGAGTTGGTAATGTCTCTGATTGCTGTCTTTGAGATCGATTAATAGAAAATTTTTTTTTTAGCTGTGGAGGATCCAAAGCGTTTAGAGATGAGTTTGAGGAGAGGATACTCGAGTGTTCCTGTTGATATCTCAAGTAGCGCTCATAGGGTACAAGAACAACTTTTTTGGTTGTCATTTTAGTTTTTTCAACACCTTATGTAGTGGAGTGGATATAGCTGAGAACAACTCCAACAAAATTCGTCTATAGCGCTGAATTAGTTTCCTTTTTTCAGAGTCTGAATTTTTTTTACTCGAAATTCGAGTCAGTAACTTTTGTCGGCGAACAACGAGCTTCTGAGCTTCAGATGGTAGTCTCAAGTTGGGTAAATGTAAAAATAATTCCGATATTGCTTTAATTTGACTTGCGGAAATTGTTTCCAGTAGAGCCTCCGCTTGTTTACGGTTTGGGGTTGAGATCAAAAGCTTTAAGAATTCAACATTCTTCTCAACAGCGCCCATACTAGGCGGTTTGGGTTTTCACTTTTTTTGAAGACATGAAAGACACAAATCCGTAAGCTTTGGAGTGTATGCAGGTTCTGACAGGGGTAGTTCCACAATATCGTTTTTATCTTCTTTTTCTTCTTGATCAACAAAGTCAAGTAGGTTTGGGGTGGATCCATGAATAGCGGTTGTGGATCCCTTGTGATATCGCATACATGAGCAATCAAATGCTCTAGTGGTAATCATTTTTGGAGACATGCACAGATAATCGGATATGTCATCGTAATCTTCCCCGCATTCATCTTCATCCGTGCTCTCATCACTCTCATCCTCAGGTTCTCTTTTCTTTTTTGTGCATTCAAATGAATTTTTAAACATCCTAGTAAGTAGAGTGTTCATTTTAGTTCTCAACTTGATGTGGTTCTTTTTTTTCAAAGAATTACAGTTAGCTGTTATGGGAAATGACACCGATATTGATTGACGAAGATTTTCTTGTCTTTCTAGAATAATAGAAAGGGTGCGTGCAATATCCTCAGATTTGGATAGCATTTTTTGAGCTACTGAACACTTTGGGGAGTGTTTAAAATGCTCCACACTCACAACATCGTCCTCTTCCCATGAGTGTATTATGATACCGCAATGAAAGCATTGAACGCCGTCACCACCTCCAGTGTAAAATAATCCCTGTTGAGATAAATCCAAAATTCTCTCACCATGTTTGTAATCAGCAAACGTGCGTAATCTCACAGCAGGATCGGCAAATAATGGGAATCTACTAGCCATTTTTAGTTATGAATGCGATGCAGTCTTCTCCTGGAAATATTCGAGTTTTCAGTCTGAGATCTGGTAGGTAGTTGCGTGGGGACAGGTCCAAAAGCAAGTATCCAAAAGGCATACTCACGCAAAATTTATATGCTTCCAGAAGCGAGTTTCCCATTCCAATCTGTCTTCCCAACATTCCAATTTGACTTATATCTCGAGGGTTTCTAAAAAGGGCTGTGTAGTGACAATTTAACGCAATATCTCTAGCGTGGCGACCCTGACAAAAAATATTTTGGGTGATAAAAATAACTGATACATTTTTGTGGTGACTCTCTCGAGTGAATAACCTTTCCATAGCTGGTGACTTTACAACATCTTGCATTTGATCGTCAATAATGAACAAGCGATGATCTGCGCTGGTGTTTACATTCTCCGGTAGTCCTTCTTTAAAATTCACTTCAGAGGTCATAGTTTCAAAAGAGTCTTGCCATACCCCGTAAAAGTAAAAAATCTCTTTAGGAGGGTGTTCAAACATAACATTCTTATGCTTTATAAGTCGTTTAACGAATTCGGTCTTACCAGCACCTGTTGTGCCTGAAACGGAGAGTGTGCAGGGACTACAAAAGGAATAAGTGGGTACTTCAATAACGTCTGTCATTGTAACAACTGAATAAAATCTTAAATTTGAAATTGGTTTTATACTAGCATCTTTAGATCGATGACACTCACTTAAGCTTTTGCGGGGTATGTGGTGGATCGTACTGAGACGCGCTAGAGGGTGGCTCCCCCTTATGAGATGTTGTTTTGCGGAAGAGAGTCAGATTCGGGAGGATGCGCTAGAAGGTGGCGCCATCTTATGGATTGTGTTTGGGAGGAATCATTTCTACTGAAGCGCGCCGGAGGGTGGTGCTCTCTTACGGCTTGTACTTGAACTTTTGCTTGTCGGGGATCGACTAGACGGTGACGCCCCCTCGTGGAATGTGCTTGAGCTTTTGTGTACAAGGATTCGGATCATTTGGGTATATAGAGAAGTCACCGTTCGGATAGGTGTGGGGGGTATAAAAGATTTAAGTGAGACATAAATGGAAAGTGACGTCGATTCATTACATTCATAGCTTGTGGTATTTATTTGCTAGATACTGGGGATCGAGTCATTTGGGTATATAAAGAAGTGGGTGATTGGTGAGTTGCATAACGCAAATAAAAAATACAGGTACATTGCGAATTCATTTATTGAGCATAATAACAATAATAATAATAATACATTTTCATAGAATTACGCTTTCTCTCACCTCCTCCCAGATTTTTCCTAGTTTATTATAACCCCTAAACTCGCTAGGTTTAGTTATGGTTACTACTCTCTCGCTCAGTCCTGATGACCAATATGAATCTGCTCGATTGGCGTAAACAATCGGAAGTGTGTTAGTTTCTAAAAGTGTAGATAAAAGACTGGGAACTTGTTGCAGTTTAATTAGCAAAACCTCTAACATAACTAGTTCTCTGTTTTCAATGTAATCAGGTCTTGATAGCATTGGTTTCATTTTTGTTTGACATTGGATTATGCTTGTAAACAGTAATATATCACACGCTGTTTCCATTTCATTCATTGCAATTGCCATTTTGTAAAAATACAACTGTGCTGATGAGTTAAAAATCCAACCTAAACATTCAATTTGACATGGATATGATTGCGAGAATGGGTGATTATCACTAAACACATAATATGCAGGTATGTTTTGCCAGGGATTTAGTACAACATCCAATGGTCTAGTGGATATTCCATCTTCCATTACTTTCCTTTTTATGTATAAATAGGAAAAACCTGATCTGTCCTGTTTATATGTATAGATGGTGTTATTTCTCTGACGAAATCCGACATTTGTACCTAAGCGAGCTCTCTTAGTTTTCAGTACACTCTCGTATTTTTCAAATGGGTCTTCAAGTCGACGTTTATTCACTCCCTTACAGCTCAATTTACACCCACCGGTGTTGTTTTCCTTCAAAATATATGTTTTACTGGATAGAGCTATCATTTCAATTCCCTCAGCTTCCTTTTTGAATAACCCAGGAGTTCTCTTGCAGAATTTGGCACATCTTTCACAGCAGCGACGTGGAAACCATACCGATTTGTCATCCTGTCCGCATAGGTCATATATTTCACTCAAGTATTGCTGCTTCAATAACGGGTGGATTATGTCTTCTAATTCGTTCTCAGATATTGCAAAATATGCGCTGTCTGAAATAAAAAAAGATAAATGCATATTCAGTGTCTGTTAAAGAAGTATTAATCATTTTAAATAATATTATGAAAGTAAGTTTCAATTACCTGTATCCATCTCAATATATTCATAGTCGCTTCGATCTGCATAATAATCCAAGCAGTCATAGTAAAACTGCAACATTCTAAGTTTGGCATATTGCAGAACAAAATATCCCAAATAGATTGGAAGGTCTAATGTTATTTTATTTTTCACACTTTCAATCTCATAATGGTTCGATCCCAATTCTGAAAGTTTTCTAAATGATGGTTGGTTCACTTTTTTTTGTGCTTCTGTTCTACAAGAGTGGTATGTCACATTTTGGTGGTGTTCCTTTGCCATTATAAGGCCTCCATAACCTGAATTTCCTACAAGCTTCATTGTTTCTGCAGTGACACTTAAGCCTTCTTTATCCCCATCCCGTCTCGCGTTCGAAACTTCATTTTCAAAACTTTTAAAGCATGCTTTTGGCACAAACTCAACAACTTGATATACTTTGGTTACGCGCATTCCATGATCCAAGTACCATTTGAGTAATGGAGTAGCCAGTAAAACCTTATCCGCATAAAGAGCACTTATCAAAAGCCTGCGGGGTTTTGTGGAAAGATTAAAGTCTAAAACGTGCTTTTGCATGTGTGAGCCAATATCCTTATGTTCAATGTCATTTGTGCAAAACAAAGGTGCCATTTCAGCAAAATATTCCCTGGGTGGAAGTTTCCGCTCATAACCGGGAGCCCAGGTTTCTGGTACCTCAATCCGAACCTCAACGGATCCAAACAGGAGGTTGTTCTTCACTGCCTCAATTATCTCATCCTCTGTTACTTTATGTGGATGCTTTAGATAGAATGAAGGAAAGTGTTCACGCATAAGTTGTTTGATCTCAATGCTTGATTGCATCTCCTTTCGAAAGTCACACTCTCGCATAGTAACGAGGTTATAGCCCAACTGTTTTATGTTTTTCTCTTTTTCTGCTGTATTATGTCTTCTAATTTTCCAAAGTTTCGGATCCATCTTGTCCTTTTGACATGAGCAGCCATGGAAGTAGCATCCATTAAACTAAAACAAATAAATAAATATATATATAATACGTGTATATGCATATGCATACAAACATACAATTTTACTATAAGAAAATTACGACTAAATATCATGACTACCCTAAAACTCACTTCATAGGCGGTGTTTGATATCGGGCAGAATCCATCTGTCAAATATGCTCCAATTCTCACTTCCCTACCTCTGTTGAGTTTGTGGATGATGTCAATCTTCTCAGTTTTTCTCACCCACTCCAACCACAAAAACATAAGCATGTGAATTGTGTGTTTTTTTGGGGAAAAATCATGCTCGACAAAACGTCGAATGTATGGACCAGTTGGGAGTTTTTGACCCAGGGACCATAGGTATAATGCATTAGCATCCAAACCTAGTATTTTTTTGCATATCTTTTTACCTCTAATTTTTGTTTCATTGACTTTGTGATGGCGATGAAAAATAATGGAGGGTCCCCCTGTTATGTTTTGCTTGAATGTTTTATACAAATCCTCATCATGACCACCAATCAATGGGAAAAATGTATCTTTATCTGCTGATGCAAAAAGCATTCTCCGAGCAATACCTGGTACTGATACAGCCAGTTTAAAAACATCAATACCTTTATTAAAGTAAAAAGCTTGTAGTTTTTCTACAGCACTAACAAAAGGACCAACATCAAGATTATTGTAAAAAATCAGAAGATCTTTCAATGTCTTCATATCTTTCTCCTTCCATACTGAACAAACTTGGTTGTATTCTTCAGGTGAAATGTTGGTGTTTCGAAGGGAAGAATAAAAAGCTTCATGACTTGGAATTGAAGAGTCATTTAACTTCTCGTATGAATCAAGATATTCATATGGAAACCAAAATTTTGATTCCTTAATGTGAAAAGCTTTCAGAAAACCTGAATAAGAAGAACCAGGGGCTAGAAATTGACAAATATCAAGAAATTTAAGTTTTTCAGTTGAAATACTAATGTATGCATTGTTCTTTTTTATAACAAAGTAATTGTCATTTTTTTCATTCATATCAAGAACTTTAAATAGTGTTGATTTTATCAGATTTATATCATATCTGGCTGAGTTAAAGCCAAAAACTGGAAGTTGGTTAATGTATGTCATAAACCTGGCTCGAATGGATTTAATGCGATCATGCATGCGTGATCCTGAGTTTTTTACTTTGGGGGATTTTTTGGTTTTCTCTTCCCCATCTTCTGACTCCCCCTCCTCATCCTCTCCCTCCCTCATTTCCTCATCTTCTTCCTGATACTCCCTCTGTTCGTTCTCCTTATTCTCTTCCTCTTTTTCATTCATAGAGCTTGCGATAGAGTTCCATTTCTCTACAAGTTCATCCAGTTTTGAAATGGCATCCTTCCATTTTTCCAAAGCTAATGATAATGTCATTGCTTGTATTTCAAGCATGTATAAAATCATATCTTCTACTAGAGTTCTTTGATCTGAATTTACAAAGCATTTTGGGTGCTTGTAGTTTTCTACATTAGAGCAAATTGAAACTGAAACAGCTTGGTGAATTTGAGACCAAGTTAACTTGTCTGAATTTTGTTCAAAAATCTTTTCAAGAATAGCTTCAAAATCAAAAACACAAAACCATGGAAAGTGGGAGTGTGATTTTTCAGTAATAATTCCCAATTCCTCCATTTCATCAAAAATTGTTCCCTTTGTTGAATGAAATCCTGATTTATATGTGTACTTAGTTCTACTAACACAAATTTGTATGTGCTTGTTATAATTTGATTTGTCACTAAAGACTCTCTCACAAGTTGCACAAGAAAATTTTCTAGCATAAGTCTTAAAATTTGTAATGTAGGATAGGTGGTGTTTGTATATGTTCATATACATCACATTTAAATTTGAGGTGCATGATTTATATCGAAGAGTGACACTTCCATCAGGTAAAAGTTCATAGATATAAATAGATACGTCAAAACATTTTTCAATGTGTGGTATCTGTTCAAGTGAAACACCCTCATATTTAGCTGGTGAACTTGGTAGTTCCTCCCTGGTAATAGCTCGGTCATTGACAAAAGCTCGCCATTGATTATATAGTTCGTATATAGATCCAAGGGTTAACTGATTATTCTTATGCTTAGCCAAGCATCTAAATAAACATAATTTATCCTTGTATAGGTTGCCTGTTTTGTGGTCTTTCTCAAATGATAGAATACACTTCTTTAGGCGAACATAATCAGGAAGAAATCCCGCCTGTCCAAGTAAATATTGAGTTCTTGTAACTGTATAAAGAATGTTTGTAAAAAACCAAGGTCTCCATTTTGTATTAGGTCGTACCGAAGTTATATATGTTTGAAGGTTTATGGAAATTAATCTCTCATATAACCTCTCCAGATCTTCATGTTTGGAAATATAAAACGGTTCGCTAAGAATCGAGACGTTATTGTATGGAACAAAATATCGCATTTCATTTGTCTCTTCATTTCGAAGTATTACACCTAATGAAACATCAACTTTAAATGAGTGATCTTGATACTCAAATATACGCTCAAGGTGAGTCGCAAATTCATCCACACCGCCTGAGAAATCATTTGTGGGGAAGTTGTATTGATCCTGAATGTCGCCTAGTTTATGGTTGGCTAAAATAAATCTTTTGTTTGTCTCATAGATCTTTTTAGTTTTTCTGTCATTTTCAATATTGTCATCAAAAGGGGACTCTACCCAGGGAGTTGGTGATAAATTTTCGGGGGAAATACTATGTCTAGCTTGTTGGTGTTCAAACAGTAGTGATCGTGTTAAAAATTTTGAGTTACAGGCTCTGCAATTGTACGTTTTTTCTGCATTCAAATGAGAATTATCATGGGTTATCTTATCACGAACTGATGTGTATTTGTATCCGCAATGAGTACAAGGTCTTCTAATATCGCATCGAGCTTCGTGTTTACATTTCCCAGATAAAGTTTTGTAGTCTCTCTTACAAAATTGGCATTTAAATTTCTTGCAACTTTTTATGTGGTTTTTATGCTCTTCCGAATTTGAAAATTGTACCCCACAAACTGGGCAAACAAATTTGATATCTTCATTCTCTGTCTGTGGAACGGTTATATTGTTTTCTGTGGTGCTGGATGTTGGTAAAGGATTTTCAATATTATTTGTTTTAGGTTTGGGTGATGTGGTTGGAGGTGGGGTTTGAAAAAATTCGCTCCATATCGCGTCACACTAAAATTAAAAATACCATTCATTGTCATAAACAATATACACGTTAGTAGGTAGTCAAGTCATCCAGAAAATTATGTATAATGTTGTAGTTTTTTTCTACCTGAGAATCCGTAAGGCATTCTTGCTCATTGACTGAAGGTATAGATCCATTTGCGTCGTTGAGTGAATCCGACTTGGTGTGTTCTAAAATCGGTCCTAAAGGATTCGGGTTTGGGTTGGTCTGAAAAGGAGTGGGAATGTTGGAATGCTGGGGGATTGAATGTGAAGGTGTGGGTTTGTTGAGGGTTTGGTGAGTGATTGTTGGTGAATTAGATATAGAACCTGGGGCAGGATGCGTTGAGAGTGGGTGAGATAAGGAGGGAGATGTTGATTGCTGAAACAAGAGAAAAAAACAAACCATCATTGTCTATACATAATCTAAAGTTGTACGTATTAACATAAATAAATAAATGATTTATAAAATATTTAACTTACCGAATGAATCTGTTGTAGTCTTGATAGCACTGCTTGGTGAGATAGTATGTTAAGTGGGATAGCGTAATTCAAAACTTCACTTGCAGTATGAAGTTTCTGCAGCTTTGAATTCAATTCTAAATCGTATAACCGATCCAATACAGGTTTTTCATGTTGTAATCCAATATTCCGAGCCCATTGTATTAGCACGTTGGGGTCAGTAAACGATTGCAAAATATCGCTTAAATTTTGCCTAACCCAGTTTTCCTCCATTTTAAATCAGTCAATGCTTATTGAGCATTTGGATGGAGTAAGATAGCCTTCTTCCATTTCAATATATATAGGGGAAGCCGGAGGGGGGATGGGTGCTCTGGGTAAATTTTGGAGAGAATTGGAGGGTGGTAATCTTTTGGGACATTTCAAAAATGTCAAAGCTCTATATATAGCATACAACAGAATTCCCAGAGTGTATGCGTATAAAACAGGGAAAATCGCTGTTATTGCTTCTCTGTATATAGTCGTTTGTAAAGTATAGCATTCCATTTTGTCTCATAGCAGTTCAAATTAGAACTAAAATAAATCCGCATTCTCCTATTTATATGGAATATTGGGAAATTTAAACTGCCACTTCTCTGTGTGGTTTTCATCTATATTTATTGTGGTTAAGGTTAAAGTAAACTTTATCCTAAAGAGCTAGAACTAAGCATATGGCTGTGTACGTGAGCTTAGCTCTAAATGATAGGCTTAGGGATTAGACTTAGGGTCTTGTGCCGTGGGGAGGGGTTAAGGGTTAACGTTAGGGTTAAGTCCTAGTGAGAGCTAGCCCTAAGGTCATATGTCATGGGTTTAAAGTGACATGGGTTTAGAGGTGTAACCCTAGGGTTAGTTCTCACCTTAGGGTTAGTTGTTATGGGATCAAAGGTGTATCTCTATGGTTAGCTCTCAGCGAGCCTAACCCTAGGGTCATACGTGTAACCCTAGGGTCGTGTGTCTAATAATGGGCATTCCTTGAATCTTGAAACATTCCAGGCTCTCTCTCAGCCAATCAGAGAGCTCGGGGTGCGTAGCGGGGTGCTCTCTGATTGGCCGAGGGCTCGAGCTCACAGCTCTCTGATTGGCTGAGAGCTCGGGGTACATAGGGGACACTAATCCGATTGATAGGACTATGGCTGGTACCTCCCTACTACTCTCTCCCGCTCACCCTCCCTTACCCGCTCACCTTTCCTCTCCCGCTCACCCTCCCTTACCCACTCACCTTCCCTCTCCCGCTCACCCTCCCTCTTGTTATTTTCAAGTGAAAGAACACTATGGAGTCAATTTAGCACTCGTTAGGGTCAGGAAAGCACGGAGCAACGGCTGTGCAACACGGAATATGATGTTGAATTTATTCTATGTTATATCCTAGATTTGGAGAACATTGAACAATCTTTCTGACTATCATGATGTACAAACTCTTTACCTCATCATTGCGCCTTCTGATATTTCCAGAAACCATAAACTTTGATTTTGATAGATAATGCGATACTACTATCTTGTGGAACTTCTCTTGCCCTTCATTAAATTCTCATAATATATTTTTATTCGTTTAAGGTTAGTAATTATTCAGACAGTTACAGGGAAAACGCATTATTCTTCAAAGAATATTTTCAGGCGTTGCCTATTCGATGAAATAAAATATATAATAAATCTTCATACGATTTTTATATCACACATACAAATTCAATGACAAAGTTTCTACCACTTTCCATCTAAAGTTGCGTGTAAAGTGCCTTATGTGTACATTATTTTATTTCTGGCCACTCATACACACATACAGGACTAAATCACTCAGGTACTTACACAAACTCCAACGACAAGATTTTCCAAGAAATGACAGGCATTTTGGGATATCAGAAAACAAAACTCATGGTCGTTTCCAGATCTTACTAACAAGATATGAAATTATTAAGAACATGATAATTTGGTTCCAGTGAAAACATTCCTGATTACACAGAGGCAAAAAAAAGGTAAAGTAGAGCCAATAGAGGTATCAACTTATGTAATACATTCTCCTGGCTAACTACCACTAAAAAATCAATTTTTAAAATTGAAGGGATAGCCCTCAAAATCAGCAGAACGTACTAAAATGGCATCATTTAGATTAAAATGTTTCTGGAAGAGCATGCCCCGAATATTCCTGGCGAGAACCCTGTAGATTATACTTAAACTATAATAGGCCTAATCATTGACTATATTTCATTTTTAGACCCTTGAAGTGACCTTGCTTGATTAAAGTTTGTCCAAGAATTGTACGATTATCAATGAAACAAAGGGGAGGGGGGTGAACCTAACCTAGAGGGGGTAACTTAAACCTAAGGTCTAAATTACCGGGGGGATACATTATATCGGGGGTTAATTTAGACCTGTCACACCGGGTCGGTTGTACGCCCGAGTTGAGTTTTCCCACACGGCTTGAAGCCCGCCCCCCCCCCCCCTTTCCCCCCGCCACCGTGCAGACGCACCTGTCCCATGTCTACCGACATTCACGACGTTACGTCTCTGCTCATGACGTTGTCCGATTAGCATAAACTCCGGTCTTACTTAGCGTCGCGAATATTATCTGGGTCATCTCGAAATTACGTCGTCTATTATTACTATTGTTGTGAGACGCAGGAGTTGGCACACTAGTGGTATAAGAGTAAGCGGAGATATTTGGAGCAGCGAGCAGGGACAACCCTTATCTACCAATTAGATAAAAAGGTTACATGGGGTTAATTGAACATTTGCTAAACAATGTAAATTAAGAATGCCGATGGAGTTATCTAAAACACAGGAAGTGGAAGTAAAATATTATAATACTTTATCTCCAACTTCTTTTGTGAACATAACTCTTTATTCCAATATCCGGCCTTCGGTTAGTGATTTGGTTTTCCAAACCTGGAAAGTAATGGAATTCTAGACAGGTCATGGAAAGTCATGGAAAATTAAATTCTGAATGTTAAAATTAAAAGTCTCCATAATACCACCGACAAGTTCTATATTTTGTTCATTATGACATTTGTCCAAAGTGGCCACACTCTTCCACCGCTTCGACTTGTGAACCTCTCCTCTCATTCCCTCCTCCAGAGCCTGGGATTTCAGAGTCTCACAAAACCCCTAGCTATCCTTCCTTTGCTCTTTCTTTCATCGGTACCCCCCCTCCCCACGCACACACACACACAATGGTCAATGGTAATAAAACCTCAAATTAAGATGTTCCTCCATGCTGCGGCTTCTGGACGGTTGTTCAGGCTATTTTAGACAAGTATTTAAATCAATTTTTCAGGTATATTATGGCTGTTCGAAAAGGAGTTATAGTTCATATCTTTTTTATTTCTCGCTCAATCATGCTGAATATTCAACCATCGATTATTATGAATGCTGATGAATACATTATTACTTATGTATCATATTGTAAAAGAGAGAACTATCTCCCAATAATTATTATAGGCCGAGATGAAGGCATTTAAAGAAACTGTGTCAAGCTGTCTTGGTGATATTCTACTTTCAAAGTTTGTGGACAAAACATATGAAGCAACACAGTATCTGGGGCTTGTTGTATAAGCTAAGAAAAGGATTTTTTGTCGGAATCCCTTCACCTGTAGGAAGGGAAAGGTCCTTTCTCCTACGTGAAATTCCCAGCTGATAGGAATAGCCTATAGATAGGCCTACAAATATTGGTGGGTAGGAATTTCTATTCCTAAACACCGAAGGAAGGGGAGAAGGTGTAGAAATTCCCCCATGCAA
Organism: Sthenelais limicola; assembly: GCA_942159475.1. Classification (NCBI taxonomy): domain Eukaryota; kingdom Metazoa; phylum Annelida; class Polychaeta; order Phyllodocida; family Sigalionidae; genus Sthenelais; species Sthenelais limicola. The sequence continues at coordinate 7,241,446 of OW804102.1, forward strand.
TTGTAGAAATTCCCCCACGCAATTTTCCTTTTTCAACAAAAACACAAAACCTTTATTCGGTTGCTTTCAGCTGTTATCTAGCTATCAATTTCCTACTAGTCAGTACAGAAATTTGTCTCATTTCATCTATATTTCGTCCATTCTAAGCATGATCATCATACATTATAACTATTACAATATACTTGAATACTTAAACACATCACAATGGACGTTAATTGCTAATTGCGGGTAAGTTTTGGGTTTTAGGCGGGTAACTTTTGGGTTTTAGTCCGCATCATTTTTTACCCGCATTTGGCTGCGGGCAGGTGTTAATTTCACACTCTGGGTTCTATAGGTAACCTGTTTTCCCTCATATGTTAGTTATGTTGAGGTATAATTCATTAGAATTATTTATGACAGTTCAGAAAAATGACAAAATTCTGACAGTTTAGAAAAATGAAATAAAAACGCCGTAACCTCCTATAACAGAGGGGGATAAGATTGTATCTTTGAAGGATTTCAATAGTATTAATTCTTGACACCATAGCATAGCCTTAGGCAATTATTATGTATGATTTGCAGCCTTTCAGACTCTTTCGACAGCCGTTTAAACAAAAGGTGGGAATGTGTACAGACATTACTAATGTGGAGGACCATGCTGAGGAAGTAGGTTTATAGTCTACATAGGTTACCATTGCGTCATTTACCATTGCGTCCAATTCTCTCCATCTCCCTGACTCTCCCCGCCCCCTCTCTGTCTCTCTCTCTCTCTCTATCTATCTATCTATCTATCTATCTATCTATCTATCTATCTATCTATCTATCTCTGTCTCTCTCCTGTCATCAGTTCCAAGCGTGGTATATTTTCCCCAACATTCATGCTCTATCATTTCTAGCCTGTAGCAACCTCCCAAAGCAGGGCCGATTCTACTAATCTAGTCTTGAGGGAGGAACGAAACTGAGAGACATCCTGCGTTTTGGAGGATGGCCTGTAGGTAATAAATGATTATGAAAGATGCATATATCCGATCCCCGGATCTGATCTTAGACATTGCCGTTTATTGCGGTTTAATTAGATTCGGACGACCTGAGTGCTATAACACCACTCCAGTCAGAGCCTCCCGCTAGAGAGCCTGCGACTAGCCTGGAGCCTGCGACTAGCCTCGCTCTGCTCGCTCCGCTCGCTCAGCTCGCCCGCTCCTTCCACTATCGTTGCTCGCTCCAACGAGAGTTGTTTTAAATTCGTTGCTCGCTCTAAAGCGTGTGTGCAGGCGCGGCGAAACCGGGGGGGGGGGGGGGGGGGCAAGGGGGGCACTTGCCCCCCACCCCAATATTAATATTGGGGGGAGGCCCGCCCCCTCCCCCAATAATTTGGTTAAAATATGAAAAATGTATTTGCCAAAGAATGTCACTCACAAACGCTTATGCAACATATACAGTAGTAAGTCTAATAAAATCATGAATAATAAGTTCAGAAAGTTCAGACATCCTTCATGTAAAAACTAAGAGAATCAGTAAAAAATCATTGTACTGGCTGATGCAGAACTTTATTTCCGTGTAGCAATCTTCTTTCTCAAAACAGATGTATAATGATTTAACTACATTACTAAAAATAATATCGAGGTAGGTGTGGAAAATCATAACACAGACCTTGAATCAAATACCCCACCTACCACCATGCACCCCACCAACCTTCCCCTTCTCTGTTCCTGCTCCTTCCCTCTCCTCCTTCTTCTTGACCTCTCTTTCTTCATCCCCTCCTCTGTCTCCCCCTCTACTCCTTCTCCTTCCCCTCCTTTCCCACTATGTATTGTACATGTTACACATCCCTCCGCCTCCATAACCTACACCCCTTCATCTCCCCTCCTTCTTCTGGCCCTCCTTCACCTCCTCCTTTAGTGGAGAGAAGAGAGGAGGAAGAGGAGGGGAGGTAAGAGGTGGAGGAAGTGGAAGGAAAGGGGGGCAGGGCAGAGAAGGAAGGGGGAGAAGGAGGAGGGAAATGAGTCACAAGTCGCAAAAATTATATTTTACAACAATATCTCTGTATTCAAATGTTCTGATTTTTCAATTCAATTCAATTCAAACATTCTTTATTGTCGTATTTTTACAAAACAATTTTGGTAGGCCAATTCTGGCGTGCCAGATCTTCCTATGGATGCCACAATTTTTGCAGGGTTAGCACACTTAGTCTATACATAGATTTCACTGACGTCACGGCCCTGGCCATGTCTGGGGTCAAGTTAGATGCCTATGTATGCTGCGATACTTGACAATACCGTTTTCTGGCTGTTTTAACCTTTACCAGTTTTCATCTGCCTCAACAATACCTTCATGATAGGTTAGATAATCTGCCTTTAGTGTAGTATTACCCAAGTATCCAGGTCTTGTGAGGTTTATCAGCTTTGTTTTGATAACCGCGCCGTAGACGGCAAGGGTAGCGGTGACCCGGGACATGGCGGCCAGTAGGATTCCCCAGCATACCGGGTGACGTCATGTGAAATCTATGTATCAATCTATGTACCAAATTTCAGGACATTGTATTGAATATATTCTTACGTTTTAAGGGTCTTCATGTGGAGTATATTTAGTTGCTTTACTGGTAATTGTCCACCCAGAAATATTGCAAACTTTGAGAAGAATAAAATTAATATCAAACTTAAAATATAGAAATACTTATGAGATGTCTTACTGTTTTCAAACATTGGAATCGCCTTGGTGTCATCTTTTCAAATATGTACACAAGTCATTGAACAAAGATATGGGAAATAAAAAGTATAACATTGTGACTCATTTCCCTATAACACATCACATGTATATATAGTATCAAAGGTATGCAAGGAATTGGACTAGACACATCTTAGTGCAACAAAACTTTCCTCTCAAAAGGGGAAAGGCGAGAGGGGAGAGTTGAGGGATGAGAAATGAGGTACAAGAGGTGAGAGATGAGGCACAAGAGTTGAGAGATGAGGAATGAGAGATGAGGGACGAGAGGCGAGAGATGAGGGACGAGAGGTGAGAAATGAGGGACGAGAGGTGAGAGATGAGGGACGAGAGGTGAGAGATGAGGGACGAGAGGTGAGAAATGAGGGACAAGAGGTGGGAGATGAGGGACGAGAGGCAAAAGATGAGGGGCAAGAGGTGAGGGAAGAGGGATGAGAGATGAGAGACGAGAGGTGAGGGATGATAGGTGAGAGGTGAGGGATGAGAGGCGAGAGATGAGGGGTGAAGGAGGAGAGGTGAGTTATGAGGGAAGAGAGGTGAGAGATTAGAGATAGAGGCGAGAGATAAGGCACAAGGGCCTGATATATTTTTTAACAGGTTTACATTTCAAGATATTTCACATGTTTCTTATGTCGTACTCTCTTGTTATGACAGATACCCAACTTGTGACATTATAACTGAATATGATCTGATTACAATTACCTCATTTTGTTTACTCTTGTCTGATAGATAATATAAAGTATGCCCCCCTTTTTTTACTGTCTCTCCTGCTCTCTTGCTATTGTCAGGAGTAGCAGTTATAGATATAGTTATAAATTCATTATTACTGTAGTTATCACATAGGCGACATCCTGTGCATCGCCTCTTGCTATTTTGATCTTATTATAAAAATAGAACATCAGTCGTAACCCATGTGTGTCGTCGACACATGGGTGTATTGTTACCCTTACTTGTGAACCCAAAATTCACATTCCGGTAGGGCTTGAGATCCTCCCTATGCTGGGAGATTAGACCCACCGATTGTATCGTTTTTTGATAAAATAAAAGTAACTACGACAACAACAATGGTGATACATTTTAATCATATGAGATGTCACTCCTTACTCTGCCACCATACTATCCCCTCATGCTCTGTACCCCTCTCCTCGTTCCTGTTGTTCCCCTCTCCATCCTACACTTCATCTCATTGGTTCCCACCACCACCTTCCATCCCTTGATCCCACCCTTCTCTCCATCCTACTCTCCTTCTATATTGATATCTCCCTCCCAAAGGTTATCGGCAAAGGGTGGGCCATGTTTATTGAAGTAAAACAAATGGCTGAGAACTAATCTGGATATTCAATATGGATGATCCAGATTATTATGAAATCATATTTTGTTTTGCTGCTGTGAATACTCTAAATAAATACGTTATAATGTGTTTCAGGAAAATGAGTCACTAGTCGCAAAGTTGATATTTTCCAAAAGGATTTATTTACAAGATCTCTTTTGGTGAAATATTCTGATTCTTGCAGGGCTGAGGGCGCAAATTTCAAGACAGTGTATTATTAAAAATATCCTTGCCTTATAAACCTTTAAGATAAAGTATACCACATTAAAATTTAAAGATTTATTTAAGGTAGTATAGGCATATTAAGTGTGCCCGATTTCCTGATAAGGTATTGGATGTGGGTGAAATATTTTGATTCTATTATACCACCCTCAAACCTATCCCCCGTCCTACCCCCAAAAAAAGTTTGCCCCCCCCCCCCCAATATTTGATCTGTTCCGCCGCGCCTGGTGTGGGAATGTACTAGAAGGTAAGATTTTCAGAAAATGTACAATCCGCCTTCACCAATCCTCTCAAATAACCCACATTTAAGACAGAAATGAGCTTCAAAAGGCAGTTTAACATAACAGAACTGATACTTTGAAACAATGCGATACCAAATATACTCAAATATACCCAGTATTCATCATTTTTCAGCTTAATTTAGCTGAAATTCCTAAATGTGTAGAGCTGCCAATTGTACATTTTCTGAAAATCTGACCCTAGAGGTGTATGACCTGCCTATTATGACTTATAGGGATGGGGTCGGGGGTCGACGGTGACGATAAACAACGAGATTATACTTCTTCCACTCTCGTTGCGATAACCAAGTGGAGTCCTATTCATGACAGGGCTATTTATGGTGCAATGAGATGAGATTAGTGAAGTGATTTATTTTACAGTCCAATTGTTAATAACATGGGCGGGGGAGGGGATAGATTGTGTATGTGTTATTTGGGCGTCTTTGAACGAATCCAACATACACAATTCAGACATATAATACTCCTGTTCTTTCTAATATTTTGAACGCGCGTCTTTTACAGTTTATTATTCTTTCAGTTGTTTTAGTTCCGTTAGATCAGGGAGCACGTTTTTACCTTAGAGCATGCCCCATAGTTAAAATAGTATACTATAACCTGGCGTATTCATTCAACAATTACTGACTATGTGTAATGTATGGGTGAAAAGCCTACACTCATTTCACATCCCAGGGAAAGGGTTCAACCACCATAAGATGCTGCCACAAGTGGACAAAGAAGAAACAAATCACTGGTCTATAACTCCAGTACAGGTTGATGATCTATATTCGCTTCTTAAACGATCCAGCTTGTTCGTTTTGTGAAGACAGGGACTACATTGTGCATTTCTGAGCCTGGAGGCACCATATGTTTTGGAGCAGTGTCAAAGAATGGTTTTCCAATCAGTCTAGGCCCAAAGTTGCGAGACAGAACGAACAGAAAGCCTCTAGCCGCAAACCGCAAACTTGCAAAGTGCCGATAGAATTCAATAAAGAACGCAAAATATCATTCCTAACAGAGGTTAGAGAGCGGACCTCAAATTTTAGTTTATGGAAGGCAATTAATTAGGAGATGGACATGAGGCACTGCTCCTGTGTGGTCACCTAACCACCAATCTAGGCTGTAAAATAGATTTTCGATATTTCTATACTAATCCTATGGGGATGCGTTGGCACGTTTGCGCCACCACGTTGGAGCCCTAAGGGAACCACTGTGCTTACTGCACCCGTTCCCGGAAGTCACGTTTACGCTAATAAACGTAACCGGCAAATGGGATATATTCGAAATGGATAGCTACCCCACAGGTGGGGTTGGGGTGGGGGTGGTGGTGGGGTAGCTTGGGGGGTGGGAAGGGGACGGCTGGGTCGGGGGCTGGGTGGAGGGGAGTTCGTTGGCAACCAAAACAATAAGGGTATACGGTAGTACACTGGCACAAAAATAAATCATCCCGAAGGGCCACCTAGCGGTTTTGATACTTCTGGATGCATGTACACACATCAAAGCATGGCAGAAGAGAGCGCGGGGAGAGAGGTGAGGTGTGTTAGAGATAGGTGTCACCAAGTGTGTTGGGGGAGGGGTGTGTGTGTGAGGGGGGGGGGGCATAGAGAGAACGAGAGAGGCCATGAACACACGAGGAGAGAAAGGGGGCAGAGGGAAATAGGGGTAGGTAGGGAGGGAGAGCTAGGGAGCTAGGGAGCTGGGAGAGAAGGAGAGGTAGAGGGAGGGAGGGACACAGAGAGAGGGAGGGCGGGACAGAGAGAGTGCCATTATAATTCCATCAACACAGCATAAAGTCATTATATTCCCATTAAAACACCGAGTCGTGGGCCAGGAAACCGATTAGCGAAGTAGGTGTCCAATCACTGACATACCAATCATTTTTATCTGATCTGAGGATTTGGGCCTAGATCGAGTGTGATCTGAGGGTTTGGGCCTAGAGTGTGATCTGAGGGTTTGGGCCTAGAGTGTGATCTGAGGGATTGGGCCTAGAGTTTGCGCCAATATTTTGTCTAAATTCAATGGGGACAAGCGCTCGTGCCAAGTCTTGCTCCTGCTGCGCTAATATTTATTACAAGACCGAGAATTACATTTGATCTAGCTTGCTGTCATCTCTCGATTATTATTATTTAACATTTGTATACAGCAAGACACTTATTTGTCAAAACCAGTGTGGTCCTGGGTAAAACCTTAGAGTAATATTCTGTCTCTTTTCTCTGTCTCTCTCTCCCTACTTCTCTATCTCTATTTCCTGGGTAAGATCATAAACTGCCTCCCTCTCAGCTCTCCCGCCCTTGATATAACACTTCAATGTGTTGATAAGGGCGTAAAGCAACCAATCTCACTCACTCACTCACTCAAAACCAGTGCTTACGGTGTGGACCATGCATATTCTGCGTGGGACTGTCTCTATTGTGCATCTAAATAATAGTATCAAGTGCTAACTAATAAATCTCTCTATGCCAGACGATTCAACGATTCACAACACAGCTGGGATATATCTAGCATATCACTGGAGAGAGCCCTCTAATGATTCCCTTGTTCCACCACAATACGATCGGCCGTGTCGGGGGAATCCATTATAACTCTCTCCTCCGACCACACATGCGATCCTGCTTATCGGGGGAAAGTGTAAACACATTAAAGCGCCCACCCAACTCCTTCCATTCAAACCGAGACCAAAATGCAAAATTTGATTTCACTGGTTTCTCCTTTTTATTCCAAAGAAGTTGATGGCACTATGTTCTTATATCGGACTATTAATTAACAAGTTACATTTCAACTTACCCAGTGAAAAGTGTGCATTCTAGGCCCAGAGCTGAGAGAGTCCCTTCAAACGAAGGGAAAGCCTCTCGCCTCAAACCACAAGTGACATTATAATTCCATTAAGACCGAAACATGTCATTATTATATTTCCATTAAAACGCCGAGTCATAAGCCAGTAAACCGATAAGCGAAGTCGGGGTCCAATAACTGACATACCATTCTTATCTGATCTGAGGGTTTGGGCCTAGAGTGTGTGGGTGGTGGTGGTGTGTGTGTGTGGGGGGGGGGGGGGACCCTAGGCTACATCGCAGCCTCCATCCCCGATCTCGACATGGGGAGAGGTGAATGATTTGTCTAGGGGGACCCTTACATTTGATACTTAAATCTGAACCGTTGCTTATGATAAATCATGTTTTTAATATCGGAATATTTAGTAACCGAATGCTAGCAAGCTCAACATGTACATGTATGTAAATATTAAGCGAATACTTGTATAAACTGATTTATTTCCTGACATGAAAGAATGGGAGAAATGTATGTCAGAACCTAAAACTTGGGACAAGTGAAAAAACATACTAAGAGACTAGCTAAACCAGTATAAATACTGTTTTACAATTCTTAAAAATAAAAAAATTCTTGGAAGTGACTGGCTGCCAGACCTCTCCAGGACTAGTCGTGGAGATGGTACCAGTAACTGGACAACCAGTAACTGGGCAACCAGTAACTGGGCAACCAGGGAGACTTGAGGAGTGGGCAGATACCGGGGAGAAAGGAAACGTAGTCCCGGACAAGACATGAAATAAACCTTAGAGTAATATCATATTATTATTATTTCCTCATACTCTGAATAAAGGAAGCGCATTATTTAAGAGCCTGTGGATGAGAAACATCAGTCCATTGAAGGTCCATTGAGGAATGTTGCCCAGTGGCAGTGTGCACTCATTGAGATCTATAGACTGAGGCACTTGATGCTACATTAGGGGTCTCTGGTCCGGTTTTGTCCCTAAATTGCCCTTGTAACGGACAATCCTACCAGCGGATAGAGTCTGTGGTCGACCCCTAAAGGACTTGGAAGGTTGTGGTTTGGAGGGAATAGCCTTATGGACATGGGATAGAGAGCTCGCTATCGCTCGCCCTCTATCCCATGCCATAAGACTCTTCCCTCCAAACCACAACCTTCTAAGTCCATATTAGAGAGCGGACCTCAAATTTTAGTTTATGGAAGGCAATTAATTAGGAGATGGACATGAGGCACTGCTCCTGTGTGGTCACCTAACCACGGGAGGGGGCGGGGGGCTGTGCTCCTGGCAGTGTGGTTGCTGCGTCACTCACTCTCCACTCACACTTAGTCTTAGAAACTGGTTGCGGAGGATGGCTGTGATTGACACGTGTGATAAAACTAGATAAAATATTGCTGGCTCGATGAATCCATTGAAACACTAACACACTCCTAGGTCCTGTGTTTATTGGTTTTAATGGATGGGAAGCTTCAACAGCAATACTTTATTAATTTTAAGTTTAGGGAAGGGTATGTGAAACTAATATGGACTTAGAAGGTTGTGGTGAGGACCCGGGTGAGGAGGGAAGAGACTTATATATATATCATGGGATAGAGGACGAGCGATAGCAGTAGGTCACATGTCCATAAGACTTATTCCCTCCGCACCACAACCTTACAAGTCCTTTAGGGGTTGGCCACAGACTCTATCCGCTGGTAGGATTGTCCGTTACAAGGGCAATTTAGGGACAAAACCGGATCGGATGTGAGCCAGGAGTTGTTATCTAATGTAATAAGAACGAATGGTTTTTTACCGTCTTTTACTATAAGGTTTTTACCAACGAGTTTATACTCACACCTGGACTGTGGTTTTATGTTGTGTGGCACTGGAGGACTCTGATGTGGGCCTAGTGGTTAGATAAATTTTACCCGATAAGGTGTACACTCTTAGAAGTTAGAAACTTAGAAGTTTAGGGCTTTAGAGCTAGAACTATCTTCCTATAAACTCGTTGGTTTTACCAATCATAATCACTGAACCTATAATATATTTCCACAGAAGGCTTGTCTTGACATATGCATGTGTTCTAATCTCAGATTAGAAAGTTTCGCAAATGTGATAAATATAAATTTTAAAAGAATAGTGTGGCGCTGAGTGTGGTGTAGCCTCCACGGTGGGCCTCGCTTGTACTCTACATGGGGAGTAGAGATGAATAATTTGTCTAAGTGTGGTGGTGCTGAGCCTGAGCGGCAGGCCGCGACCGGAGAACCGGCCGGCTTGAGCCGGGTAGCCGGGCGGCTTAGCCGGGGAGCCGGGCGGCTGGCTGGCTGTGCCGGGCCAGAGCGGGGAACACCGCTGAGGCTCAGCACCACAATAGTATGAGATAGTGACTGAGGAGACACAGGTCCTCAAACAAGACCAACTTCAAATTGTATTTCCTCAGAACAATATTACACACAGCAATATATAGAAACTTTATAGCCAGTAGGACATCAGACACAATTTCAAGAAATATTCAGACAAGATTTTGACGGCCCGACTACGGACGAGTACATTGAGATGAGTCCAATCTGTTGGAAATATATCAAAACCTACATTCGGTATATATATTTGATTAAAGAAATAGTAAGTCCAATGAGTATGCTACAACGTGGTCACTGGTGTAACTCACTGGTATGCAGTGATATCAGGCACAAAATGCCTTTAGTTAACATAATAGTTCTTATACATTGTGAATATAATTCCTACTTCGAAGACACTCTATATGGTATATATTAGCCTATACTAGGCCTCGACTCCGGGGTGCGGGAGGATACGGGGACGGAAACTCTGACTACGAGTTTTATGCGATGAATGTCATGGGCGGATCCAAGGGGGGGGGGGGGTCGGGTTTTTTTTTTCTGTTGTAAGTGTAACAACCAAACAGTGTCTTTTTTACAACCAAAAGTGCCCTTTTTGAAGAGCCAAAAACCTTTTTTAAGAACCAAAGGTGCCTTAATTTCTTTTACAACCAAAAGTGTCTTGTGGTAACAGCTGTAAAAGGCCGTTAAAAGAACTTATAAATGCTGTTTCCATGACTCCCTAATTTGGGTGTATGGGCTCCACACATGTTTGTTCTGACATTAGTTCCCCCTCTTATGTTTGCTTTACATTTATACATCATGTGGACAATCACTTGGGGGCAGTTGTGAGAAAATTAAAGTATGCTGCCTTACATTTGTCCTATTGTTGGCAGGCCTGCCTGCAGGAAGTACAGCCATACTCCTTTGATCTGGTAACCCATTGGATACATGTGATTTCATCTTTTGAAGGAGATTTTGATTCAATGTCAATTAGTTAAATTTGCCTTTGAGATTATCCTCCTAATTATTTGTTTTGAATCTTTAAATACAAACAAAACTGGCTAATTATGAAATGCTCCCAGAATACACCATTTCACTCCTCAGGTTTTACAATTTTGGGGGGCAACATGCCCCCAGATCCTACTTCACCCCTACATCACTTGCAACAGTAGCCATAACTGATTTTTAAAGATAATTTCACATCTTACAATTTGTATACATGGTCAACTGCCAGTGTGTGTTGTATATTTTGTGTTTCTTAGGTCCTTGCAAACTGCATCCCTAGTTTTTAAAAGTCAAAATAAATAATAGAAATAAAATGATCACTTTTCATGTGTGATAAATACTGTATTTTGTGCTTCAAAAAGCGCCAAATGCCTCCAAATGGCACCTTAAATTTCAAAATGCCCCCGGACCCCCCTAGTCAGTCAGATTTTCAGAAAATGCACATTAGGCAGGTCCACAAATTTGGTAACATTTGCTAAATTAGACAAATATGAATAATTGGTATATCAAAGTAACATTTTCTGACGATCTCTCCTTGTATGCCTTTGTGCCCCTCTGGCTCATTTTTGGGGAATGGACTGATCTGCCCTTTTTATCTTGGACCCCCCCTCAATTTAGACCCTAGATCCGCCCCTGAATGTGTTAAGGTTATAAGGTGTTATGTTTAGGCCCACCAATGGCTGACCCAGTCTATTTTGGGATCAACCAGTCACTGTGGGATATAGTTGTAGTATATGAGTATATTAGAGTCCCTCCAAAATCCTGCACTGACAATCATTATGAACCTTCCGACATATACACTACATGCACTATATATACATGCACTATGCACTACAGAACTACATGTTAAAATAAAAATCCTGGCCTTAAAAATGAGGAGGGAAATTCATATTCTGGGCAAGGCCTTCATGCGATCAAGAGAAATGAATTATGTTGATAATAGGGATGTTGGTCTACGCAGGTTGAAGAAGGGTAAAAAACTGAAAGTAAACCAGAAATGAATCATTCAGAAAATCATAATTAATTACTCTTCCGGTCCTTTGGAATGTACTGTCAGATGATATACAACTGACTCCAGCTAGGAAAGAAGTTAGGAATTATTTAGATACAAATTATTTCCGTTAATTTGACCCTTATCTTAAAGCTACAAACAAAACATATCAGAAACCACAACAAAAAGGTAGATCATTCATTGAGGTAGGACTTGATGGAAATGAGGCAGGGAAATCAGAATGGGGGACGGAAGGTGAAAATATAAAAGGAGCGTAATTCCTTATTAATTAAGATTGATACTCTTAATGCGATTGTATCAAGAAGATGACGTTCTATATATATATGCAGAAACTAATTATGTAAACATTGTAACCGTAATTCCCCATTGATAAGCCCGGGCTTATATCATTTTAAAATGTTTTTAGATCAGGCTGATATTCGGAGCAATAACTATAACAGGGAGCCTCAAACTCAGCCCTAAATAGGGCTTTATTCATATTAAATCAACAGTTATTTCATTGGTTAATATGTCCAATTTTTTTTTCGGTCAAACGGGCCATTCCGCCATATTCCCTTCGGTTAAAAGTGATATCACCTTTGCAGGACATTTAAGTTTATTTCGCTCTCTTATACCATGGCAACATAGGCCCTGGGCTTTTAATTACCATAAGAAGTGCTGTACCCCTTCCCTTTATTTTTATAAACGGCCCAGGCTTATAAACGGCAATCGGATTATAACGGGGAAATACGGTATATTCTGTATTATACAGATATTAGTTACTACTTGGTACAATACGGTTGTATATTAAGTTAATTGTAGAGCCTATCAGCCAGTACAGGTCACCGAGTGCAGTAGCAATGACAACGCAAAATATAATCCTTAGATATAAGTAGATTTTAGTGTCAGCCAGTATATTATCCTATGTTATACAATCAAAAACATTACAGTTAATTACAAGTTTATGAATTATAAGCGGATATAAATACATAGGACAAAATGAACAGAATACAAAGTTACAATGTATATACCACGAACAAACGAACAATGTGACACACTTATAGGAGTAATTACTAGCTGCGATACTCAGCAGTACCAGTGAATGTGTATCATAACATTATCTATGTCTATTTAATGGGGGGGGGGGGGGGTGCTAGAGGTAGTAAGGGTGAGAGTAGGTTAAGAGTTACGTAACAAAATTAGAGATCGGAATTAAAAAGTAGGAGTAACTAAAACCGTGAGAGTTATGTATACGATGAATGATCGTTAGAAATGCGGTAGGCCTAGCCTACTCTTAATGAAGATAAGAGGTTACGTCCCATTACCAAACAGGATTTATAAAAGAAAGGACGCACGTCCAAACGTTCGTTGCGATAGAATGTACATTGAAATATGAAATATTCACATCAAAGGAGATAATCATTGAAGCAGAAGGCTCTGGGTCCCGTCGTCCTAACGCTGCCATAGGCGCGCTAGGAGTTGAGGCTTGAGGATGACCTAGATTCTGGCGCGGTGAGAAGTATGATGGCTGCCGTGGTGAGTGCAGTTGGCGCCTCTACATCTGGGAACTCGCTTCAGCTTTAATGACCGCGCGAAGCGTGCCTGTATAATTACATAGAGAAAACGGTGTCTAGTGTTTGAAACGAATTTTGTAATTGTGAAAAATGCCACAATTAGGTTCATATTGTGCAATAGTATGTAATTAAATTCACAGACGTGGACATTAGACATACGGGGTACTGATTACAGATTTAGGCGGAGAAAAGGGGGTTTATGACCAACTAATACTCTTGACAGGGTCTCCGCGGGGATTGGAAAAGCCTTGAATTTGGAAAATTAAATTCAAGGTCTTCAAAAGCCTGGAAAATGGGCATTTTTGTCGAAGGGCCTGGAAAATCATTTCATGGGCCTTGAATCCTGTTGGAATCCACTAAATAGCCTTGAAGTGTTCAAACCTTCCACAGAGTGACTCATGAAGTAAAAGTTGAAAAACGGTGATTGATATACAATATGAATATAGGACTTGTTAAATACATTGTGGGCCTATGAAACACAATATTTACAACCTCCAGATCATATTATCTAGGTTCTGATAAAACATTGCTATCGGCCTGCCGGAACATCACTAAAATGGGCCTGGAAATGCCTTTGAAAACCTGGAAATTCTTCCGTCCGAAGGCGCGGAGGCCCTGTCTTGGTTATTTATCCCTGACACGTATAATATAAAACACTTGAACAATGTCTGAAAGAAGCTACAACTTAAAGCAAAATGATATTTATTAAAACTTTATATTTCTTGAAGGTTATTCTCACAAGTAATCGTTCTTCAAACAGAGAGGTCCTGAATAAAAATCCGCTTTTCTTAGTACTGACAAGCTGGAAGTATCTTAGTGAAAAATCCTCTTACGTGCTGGTTCTCTGTTAAATATATATGTCGTGAAGAAACCATTTTGGGTGATACACTCTTGAAATAAGAAGTTCTGTATATGTACAACATGTCCGTTCATTTTCTTACGCTTTTACCTGCAATATTTGACATTGAATACAATAGAGAGAGGGTACGGTGTATTATTGATGTGATCGACCCCGGAGGAAGAAGTGGTTTCTGTTGACAGACTAAATAAAAACTTTAAAAAAAATATATATATAATATAAAATACATGGAAATAGATCGCGAGGAGTCGATTAGCGATGCAAATACAATACGGTACATATTATGATACACATCACACCATAATTATTTGTAAATAAGAGTAGACAACTACAAGAGAATGTGAAATTGTTTTTAATGATTTTATTGCCACTTGGTTAGACTTCCTAGAAAACCAGGATTTCCAAGTGGTCCCAGCAACTTGCACATAGACGGGGTAGAGCATTTAATTACTACTTCTATTTCAGATACGAACAGAAAGTAGTATACATACTAGTCAATAGACCTATAGACAGGATAGGTAGAATGGCTGAAATAAAGCTTAATTACTATGATCGAGTACTTTATTTACTTTATAATGCTGTTGTCGATACATATATAACTTGCCTGCTGGTAGAAAACGGCTTATTTTCCAAAATTCCAAACAGTACTTTTGATTTGTCAGTGATTTTTGAAGTGTTTAAATACTTCCTGATGCTTTATCCACTCTTTACGTGCTTCCAATTAGCTGTAATTTCTGGGCATTTTATGAAGAAATGAACCATCATCCTCAAAATATGTGCCTTCTATTTGGTAATTTGGTGCAATACTCATTGAACTGCTTATCTACATTTCTTAACATTTTGTCCTCTAATAATCAAATAATATTGTGGTAGGTTGTGAAGTCTAACCGTGCCTCTAGTAGTCTACATCTGCAATTATATTAATTGTGAAATTCTGTTTTTTTTCCGCAGCTTTTAATTCAACAGGGGACAAACTAGAAAGACCATGTCTGACCAAGTACTTCTCTGTAGGTACTGTTACAAAGAGTCTGGCAAATTGCACCAGCATCTGCGGCGATGTTTCCTCAACCCACACCGGAATGAACCTAATTTTGCCCAATATCGTGAAGCCGATGTGGAGGATGCGAGGCAAGTGAAACAGGACTGGATGAAATCCAAAGTGTTGTCAATCACTAAGATAGATGCTGCACTTGGAGAAGTTTCTGCCGACGTTAGAGGGAAGGTGATAGAAACGCTCCAAGCTTTGGATCATTGGATCCTAGATACCAACGGACGACCTTTGTTGGGATCCACCGAGGAAACACCGGCAGCATCAGTTGATGGAGAGGATGTCCCTGAAGATGAACCTCAGAGAGCGGATAGTGTGGAGAAAGTGAGGAAAACCATCATATGGAAGAGTCAGTCTGGGAAAAAGGCCATGCAAGATGCAGGTCTTTATGAAGGCATCCCACTTACTGATGACTACCTTTCCCGCTTCACACACCACTCCACCCAGATCATGCAGAAAAAAAAGGACAACGTGAGGACTCAATGTGGTCGTATTTCCAAAATGTTCTTCTATCTGCAGAATGAACTTGGCCTCCCAACTGACAAACTTCAGCTGGTGGTCCTTGCCAAGAAGCCTGTATTCAATGGCTTCATGTCCCATATTATGAACATCCTCACAGGCACGGGTGTCCTTAACTACATTTTGGCCCTTAAAGATTTCCTGCAGTTTTTACTGTCAGATCTGCCTTTTGCCACAGATAAGGACGTCACTAGCCAGGCATGCATCAGCAGTCTGCTGGAATTATGCAAGAGCTGGCAGTTTGGAGCTCGCAAGCAGCAGGCCCGTGACTGTGTGAGGAAACGAATTGCCAATGTCACAACTTGCCTACCTGAATTGTCAGAGGTCAAAGCGAACTTGGATGGACAGTTCTCACACTTTGAAGCCCTGGTGGAATCAGCCCAAGCTGAATCACTGCCTACTGATAAACGTCCCCACCGACAAAGTTTACATGTTGCCCGGTACCTCATCTGTCGAATTGCCCTCCTCCATTTCCACCGGCCCGGGGTGGCTGGAAACATGAAGATTGGCGAGTTTTTGAATGCCCAACAGGTTGGAGACTACAAAATAGTGTTTTGTGCGGAGCATAAAACTGGCAAGCGCTACCCAGCAACTATAGCGTTCAGTGAACGGGAATATAGCCTCCTGCACAACTGGTTCCTCTATATGAGGAACAACACAGCAGCAGCTCCTGAACACACATGCTTCTTCGTCAACAGCAAAGGGAACGCATTTGGGAATGCTAGCACTGAGGTGGAGAGGTTTTGCAGACATCACGGTTTTCCCAAGTACCTGAATAGGCAGTGCCGCAAACGCCTGCAAACGGGGACCCAAGCTCTGAGAGAGGCTGGTGATGAGCGGCATAGGCTGACCTACAGGTACCTCGGGCACACTGAGCAGACGGCAGTAGGTTACTACACGTACACCAGTTCTAAAGATATAGTTGTTGCTAAACAGCTCCTCGACCAGATTGCATTCGGTGATGGTGTGGCTGCACCAAAGGGCACAAAACGAAGGCTTGATTTTGGAGTATCACGATGTAGCGTCAGAAAGAAAACTAAAAAGTGAAGATTGATGTAACCTGCCGCTGGAGTAATTGAAAGGTGAAAGTCAGCTAGTCTGTAACTGGAGCTCCTCTGAACCCGACCTTGGAGCTCATCTGAACCCGACCTCAGCTAGCTGGCTGGAACCCATAACTTCTTTCCCAGTAACAGTGTTGTCAATAAGGGTGATCACCTTCCCTGTTCTCATCTCCATCACAAGTCTTTATGCTTATATTTCTTTGTAAGCCTTGGTAGTGGTGATATATATTGAGTCCTCCGATTACGAGGATGTGTCAGCGGGTTGACGTTTACCGGGTGATGGGGATGGACAGTCACATCTGCATTTTCTACATTTGATGTCTGTCCCTCTTGTGGCTCTGGTATATGTTATTGAGTCCTCAAGGTCGTCAGATGTTCCTGTACCTAAGCATATTGGCTATCACTTGTTTTATGCATCAAGCCCGACTAGCAGCGGCTTTGGCTGTGGCAGGTACAGCTTGGCATTGTGCCACCCCAGTGTGGCTGGACTTGGCAAGGGCTGCTAGCATAGCTGTTTGGCACATTTGACTGTTCATTGTGGTCATTGTGGACATGATGGGGTCTGGTGTTACTTGCAGTTGTGGAGGTTTTGTCAGTTTCTCTTTCAGTTGTCCTAGGCTTCTTCTGTGTCCTATCGCACTAGTTTGAGTAGACCTTTCGGACACAGTTTGCCGTATCACTTGTGCTTCATCAATATCTAGGTCGTCGTTGCCATTTTCAGCCCATTTGGTTCCAGCTGTTTCCAGCTCATTTTCCTCATGGTTCTGTGTGTCTAGTATTTCTACTTCATTCTTGTTCTCTTCCTCCTTTTCCCCTATGGCTTTCGTTACTTCATTCTCCCTTCTCTTTTCTGCTGCCTTTTTCGACCGCTTTTCTGGATTTAATGGCTATGGCCATTGTAGCTCATAGTTTGAATTAAGACCATACAAATAGCATGATGGTTTAACTGCGTTGCAGTCTGTCAGTACTAGTGAAGAGTTTCATCAGGTGTTGCCTCTGTTTATTGAACAGGAATTAGGTAGTACAATTCCATGCACAAATTGTTTGACCGAATTTATCGACACAGATACACAGTTACACTAGTGAACAGCAACAGAGCTTGATTTGAACAACAGAAGTACCCGCAGGGTAGCACAAGTAGAGAGGTGGAGAGGGTAGGACAGGGAGGAGAGGACAAGGAGGAGAGGGAAGAGAAGAGAGCGTTGGAGAGGAGCAAGAGGAGAGAAGTCCACAGGGTGGCAAAAGTCCATAGTGGCAAGCAAAGGACGTATCCCCTTGTGGAGCAAATGTACGCATGGCCTAGCTATGGCCTACCGTCCACAGGGTTTCTGCAGTGAAGACGTGACAATGAAGTGCTGTCACCTGCTAGCCAAACTGGCCAAAACATAGTACCGCGTCTGGCTCTAGTAGAGATGCCCTATGCTGCCGTTGGCCGAATATTTGTTGCTGCTGAACACGTCTTATTTCCTTGTTCAGTAAAATCTGGTACACATTCTCACCATCCTCTGTCTCCATGTCATACTCTTCCTGAAGCTGGGTACAGTAATCCACAAGAGGAAGTACCATCACCATAGTTGCCAGAGTAGCCTTGGGCTACTCAATAAATATCAGGTTCTCCGCAGTCAATCCTGGGTTCGACTACTGAGCCATTTTGATCAAACCCAAACCCCTACCAACACTGACTAGCTGTGGCATGAAAGTGCACATGGCTAAAGTTGTCTTTAATTTCACCAATATCACCAATCAATCTACATGGGGTAATTAGTCCTCTCTTTTGCTAAACGATGTGGTCAATCACCTGAAGGCTGTATTGGATACGAAAACAGAAGAGGAGAGACTGGATGAATATCGGTCATGTAAACAGCAATCGGGTGAATCACTCAAACATTGAGGGGAGACACTTGTAAGCTGGTGTAAAAAACAAGCATACAAGTGTCAATACATTGAACATGTGAAAAAGGAGGGCATTCGCATTTTCTGTCCTCCTGGAAGAGGAAGCGTTGCAGAAAAAGACCGGTACCAAACGGGAAACTGCGGCAGAGGAACGGGCTCAGCAGCAAGCTCAACAGCAAGCTGAGGCTCTGGCTCAACAGCAAGCTCAAGAGCAAGAGATGCTAAGCATATCCTTGAGGTGGTGAAAGCTGCAGCACAGGAACGGGCTTGGCAGCTCACTAGGGACGAGTCAGGCCTAAACTAGCACCACAGAACTAGTTTAGGCCTTTGAGAATACCCTCGCTCCCCACTAGGCAGCCCCCCCCCCCCGCCCACACACACACAGAACAAAAGAAGCTCAGCAAGGAAAAAAATAATATGGATGTCTAAATATCTTGTCTGTCTGTAACAACAAAATACACTTGATTGGCCCCACACATGTTTGCGCTGACATTATTAAAGCTTGGGCAAACCCCTCTAGAATTTCTGCTGAAGTTATAATAATGTACATCCATGGGTTGATCACATCGGCACATTTCATACTCATAGAGGCATAACTCATGATAACTTAATCATGGCTCGAATCAGTCTCTCCCCTACCCTTCCTCTACCCCTCCCCTCCCCGCCCGCTCCCCCTTGCTTGATTTGGAGAATCTCGCCCTGAAGGCTTGGGCCACGCTGTTGGGCAATTAGAGCCTGAGTTTATTGTCCGAGCTGGCCCTCTAAGCCTGACGGGAACCCTGTCGAGGCCGGAGGCTGAGACAGGTTCCCGAAGGCATAGAGGGCCAGCAAGGACAATAAACGAAGGCTCTAATGGCTTTAGTCCCCGTTGGTTGGGCTGTTTACCAGAAGTTCTCTAGGCATAGAGGGCCAGCGGGACCGGTAGTGACCACTGGCCCTCTATGCGTCTATAACGGGCCAGCTCAGACCAACCAACGGGGACTAAAAGCTATGGGGAGGAGGAGGTGGAGGAGCAAGGAGGAGGTGGCGGAGGTGTTTATTCAAAGTGGTTTATTCACAAGATGTCTTAATGGACATGTTTTTATTTTTGGCGTGCATAACGCTGTTTGTAGCATGAATGCATTTACTACATTTCAAGACAGTGTAAAACATATATCTATGCATTTCTAAGATCATCATTTAGAGTATATTTAGCTAATTTACTAGTAAATATCAACCCAGAAATATTGCATTTTTTTCTCAAAAAATACAAATATAAGATTTTAAATATAGAAATACTTATCACATGTCCTACTCTTTATCATTGGAATCCGCTTGATCTCATCTTTTCAAATATGACAATATCTCAGAATCCATTATTTGCCACTTGTGACTCATTTCGCTGTAACACATCACATTTACTGAAGCTACCATTACAAGAAATATTTCAGCTCAATGAGAGATATATTTTTAATTTGATTACAATAAGTGCCATGACACTTACTTTGGGGTGAATCTCAAAATATTCTATCAATGAGAGTCATTCTAATGAAGCAGGGGCGCCGCTACTTTTGGTGGCAGCCTAAAAAGGTCCAAGGCTGTAGAACTCTTTTAAATCTACATAAGATATGCTTCATTTGCGTCAGCAAATTTATTTACATATGACCAGGATTCTCATGAAATGGGTCCAGGGTGGACTGGGGAGAATGGTGTATGAACCGTCTCAGAGGCCTAAGTTATTCATGCAATAGTTTATCAAGTCACTCTAGGTCCAAACCCTCAGATCAGATAAAAATGGTATGTCAGCTTGCTTCACTAGTCTTCATCTAATCTTCACTAGGACTCGGCGTTTTAATGGAAACATAATGACATTTTGCGGTCTTAATGGAATTATAATGGCACTTTGCGGTTTGAGGTGAGAAGCTTTCCCTTCAAACATCTTTGGGCCTAGACTGAAGTGTCTTACTTAAAATCGCCCCCAGTATCACTTTGAAGTTGAGGTTTACGTTTTCATGGTACATACATCATACCTTCCTTTAAATAATCACCTCCGTAAAATTAATCCTGCTATTGATGTATCTGTAATTTCTGTATATGGGACTTCCGGTCGAGAGAGAGAGAGCTAAAAACGTGTCGGAGCATCACTCCATACTAATCCTTTTCTCTTTCAGCATCCAGTTCGTCGTTTTTTGTGCCTTTTGCGCAGAAAGTTACATACATACACAAAGACTCTTTAGATACAAGCAAAAAGTTGGAGAAAGTAAGGATTACCGAACCAAAGACATTTTTAAGCTTCCCGCTCAACAGGAGGATAGCTAATCCACAGCAGGCAGATTATCGCCCACACGGACTCTATCAAGCAAAGTTGAACAGTAAATCTCAAGGAATATACTGGGAGATGAAACGGGCATTGTGTGAGACCAAATTTAATATGTGACATTGTGACAATTACGTGTGTTATAATAATCTAGCCAGTGAAGCAGGACTTACTGGGATCCCAGCTGAGCGTATATTTGCCTTGGCTATTGACCTAGTGCTATACCAGTGGCACCACCTAGTGTTTTTAGTTGGAAGTAGGCCTACATCTATAGTTGTTAAAGAAAGTAGATGGAAATGAAAATGATGGAAGCTGCACTTGACTTGATTAAATCTATGGCAGATCAGGCGGAAATATACCACAAAAGACAGATGGTATACCACGAAAGACAGATGGAAAACTTTGCCCAGCTACTCTGCCTGTTGGAGGCAAAAGAAGAGCTGGAAAAATGTGAAGAAGAAATTGTAGAGTTGGAAGAATTGGAGCAACAAGAAGTCGTATCTGCTGGGGACTTGCCTGTCGTATCTGCTGGGGACTTGCCTGAATTACAACCCCTCTGTCTACAGGGACAGTCAACTACTGGAGACTATCTGGAGAAAAAGTTGCCAGTATTACCACTTCTACTAGCCTGTGGCCTGAGTCAGAGGTGGATATTTAACCTACAGAAAAAGGAGAGTGATTCCAAAACTGCATCAGAAATTGTTTCCAATTGGGCTTATCTAGTAAAAGAAAGACTAGCAGATGAGAGTGATGAAAGGATGGTCAAAGCGAAATTCCAAAAGCAAGAAAAGAAGGAGTACAGTGAATCCTTATTCTGTAATGACACATGGGAGGCCAGATCCTGCATAGGGATTGGTTAATAAGGATCATTTAGGCCTAATATAGTGATTAATATCTGCAGTGTCTTTAAAAAGAAAGTATATAAAGTTCTTGTTCTAGTTTGAAATGAGTTTGATCTTATTGTAATAAGTTCAAGGTTTTACTTCCAGATAAGAAAAGATGTGAAGCGATTTATATGTTTATATCCATTATGTGAGTATATGTTGAAACCTACAGAAAAAGGAGAATTAATATTTTTTTTTTCTTTTTTGTTCACTTATCGAGGAAGGAATAGCCTATATTGTTTATTTGACTGCTATAAATTAGTGTAATCTGTTCAACGAAACAGTAAAAAAATCGAAGTAAAGTCACCACAAAAAATAAGATCTTCCATCTTATGGTGTTTTTGATGAAAAGTTGCCTATCAACAACAGTTTGTTTGAAAGTGTCAATGTCAATTGTCCTTATTGTGCGTCAGCCTATGTATTTTTTCATGTGACTGTTCTAATAAGTTTTAAGTCTGTATCACAAATGTATTGATCATCACGATATTATGATATGTACCATGTGTAATGGAAATAAAACCGTTGTGCAAAAATAAAAAAAAATTCTGTATATGATTAATAAGAAAACATTATCTGAGACCAGAAATTAATGTATTTTTTCTTCTGTTTTAAAAGATAATGGTACATTTGCTATGGAAAGTATCCATTTTCCCCCAAATTGCTAGCTGACATATATTTGTTAATTCTAACTTCTTTTTGTAAGCTACAAACATAAATCTTGGGGAAAAGATACAAGACACCAAACTTGTCCCCCCCCCCCCCACCCCTTCACCTGTGAAGTCTAGTCTCATAGTTTTCTCGAGGTGTCTTCGGTGTGTGGAGTTATACTGCACCCTGCATGGAGGTGCTTTCTAGGAAGTTGGGATATAATATTAATATCTAATTTCATTCAATTTCTCAATCGGACAATACCACAAACTATCAATGACATTTCCCGGCTCAATTCCAACTATTGATAAAACAATTAGATTATTACTATCAAAGATGGCACTCTTGATGTCAGAATTTGTTCCAGTTTATTCTGATCTGAGGTATGTCAATAATTTCTATCTTCAGTAAATGCTGGTTGGTTCTAGTTGTGAAGGTTATTCAAAGCGGTCTATATTGCAGCATCAGTAATTTAACCTTTCAAGCTTGGCTTTATGACAACTGCCTTATAAAAAAGGCAGGAAAATGACATTGTAAATATTTATCATTTTTTTCTACATCATCTGTAATGTCGCCGAGTGGCCAAATCTTACAGCAATTCCAATGGTAAAATATTGTTAGCATACATACGCTAAAAATATATTTATGTATTCAAAATGCACCAGAATGCACCATTTAAGTAGTATATTTTTTAAAAATTCCCTGGAGATGAACCCTCCCAGTCCCTCCTATGGGGGGCTTTTCGCCGTTGGCGCTCGCAGTCACCACAATTTCAATGTGCCCTTTTATCAGACTTGAACCCCCTCCCCCCCCCCCCTTTCAACAAATCCTGGATCCGCCCCTGCTCTCTAACTATCTCCCAATACTATTGAACCCTTTAACAGTTTTTTTAATGTGTTCTAGCTATAAATTTCCTACTATTCAGTACAGAAATTACACTTTTATCTTGATATATTTGGTCACACTATTTTAAGCAAGATCATCATTCTAATAACTACAATATGCTTGAATACTAAATCATTCAAACACATCATAATGGACGTTAATTTCTACTCTTTCTCACCTTCCTACATCCGCCAAGGAGAGCGGGTAACTTTTTTGGGTTTTTTACCCGCATTTGGTGGCGGGCAGGTGCTAATTTCGTACTCTGCTCTCTGTGTCTGAGTCCCTCCCTCCCCTCCTCCCTCTCTCTCCCTGTCCCTCCCTACCTCCCCCTCCATCCCCCTCCCCCTCTCTCTGTCCCTCCCTCCCCTCCCCCTCTCTCTGTCCCTTCCTCCTCCCCCTCCTCTGTCCCTCTCTCCCTCTCTGTCCCTCCCTCCCTCTCCCCCTCTGTCCCTCCCTCTCCCTCTCTTTGTCCCTCCCTCCCTCCCCCTCTCCCTCTCTCTGTCCCTCCCTCCCCCTCTCTTGCTCTGTCCCTCCCTCCCCTCCCCTCTCTCTGTTTCTCCCCCCTCCTCCCCCTCTCTGTCCCTCTCCCTCTCCCTCTTTGTCCCTCCCCTCCCCCTCTCTCTGTCCCTCCCTCCCCTCTCTCTCTGTTCCTCCCTCCCCCTCCCTCTGTCTCCCCCTCCCCTTCTCTCTCTGTCCCTCCCTCCCCTTCTCTCTTTGTCCCTCCCCCCTCCCTCTCTGTCTCTCCCTCCCCCTCTCTGTCCCTCCCCCTCCCCCTCTCTCTGTTCCTCCCTCCCCCTCTCTGTCCTTCCCTCCCCCTCTGTCCCTCCCTTTCCCTCTCTGTCCCTCCCTCTCCCTCTCTGTCCCTCCCTCTCCCTCTGTGTCCCTCCTCTCTGTGTCCTCTCTCTGTGTCCCTCCCTCCCCTCTCTCTGTGTCCCTCCCTCCTCCCCCCTCTCTGTCCCTACCTCTCCCTCTCTGTCCCTCCCTCCCTCTCCCTCTCTCTGTTGCTCCCCCTCCCCCTCTCTCTGTGTACCTCCCTCCCTCTCTCTCTGTCCCTCCCTCCCCCCTCTCTCTGTCCCTCCCTCCCCCTCCCCTCTCTCTGTCCCTCCCTCCACCTCCCCCTCTCTCTGTCCCTTCCTCTCCCTCCCTCTCCCTCTCTCTGCCCCTCCCTCCCCCTCTCTGTCTCTGTCCCGTCCTTCCCCTCCCTCTCTCTGTCCTTCCCTCCCCCGCTCTGTCCCTCCCTCTCTCTGTCCCTCCTCACTCTCTGTCCTCTCTCTCTGTCCCTCCCTCCCCTCTCTCTGTCTCTCCCTCCCTCTCTCTCTGTCTCTCTCAGAGAAAGAATGTACCCGTCCACACATTACTCCTCAATGAATTTATAAATTCTTGTTAAAAATAATATTAAATCCTCATTATTTCTGTTTTGATGGACGCCTGAGAGCAATGATACAGTCATGCAAATACAAAATGAATAATTAGACCCGGTTTGGTCAGATTCTGGGGTGTATTTTTGTAACAATAGATAGATATATAAATAGATAAATCAATATATAAATAGATGAATGAATAAATGAATAAATTGATAGATGGTTATGTAATATGAGTCAGAGGTAATGTTCAATGCTCATTAGCACTCAGAGGAAATGTATGGAATTATAAGAATGCTTGACAAAGGCGTGTGCGAAAGTTGGGGGGCATGAGCATAGGCAGAAGGAATGAGATGATGTAAATATGATAGACTATAGGTCAGGCGACGGCGGAGTGACATCGAGTGGTAGTGCCCGGCTAGTGCTTGGGGGAGGGTTTGAACTTTGATGATAACACGCCATAACATAGGGAAGGTTACAAGGGTATAGTTCAAGGGTGTTTTATGGAGTTATTACTGAAACATGTAGTCCAGATCCGGGGGCCGCATTTGGAGAAGTGTAAAATCAACATTGACTGAGACAGTCTATAGGTGGCAGCGAGGGGAGGATGACCTCAGACCGGCCAAGGCGCATGATCACGTGACAACAACAAGCCAGTGCAAATAGGTGAAAGAGAGAGGGCAGGCATGGGTGGCAGGCATGGGTGGCAGGCATGGGTGGCAGCAGCCATGCAGTGTGTGGGGAGCGACTGTGTGTTTGTAAACAAGGGGGTGTGCAGTCTGGGATATTACTTCATCAGTTATGATCAGTGTGCCTGGAAGGCGGTATGGTTGAAAGCAAGAGGATAATTATGTTCACCAGACATACGAGTATGGTCGTAACAATGCCCGTTGTTAAAGCTGCGTTCTCAGCACTATATTAAGATATGCCTTTTTTTAAATCAACAACGACAATAACGAATTCTTGAATTGAAATAAATTGACCTCATCTAGGTACAATAATTATATGTTAGGCTAACCACCGCAGGGAAGATGTTCGGCGGCCATCAGAAATATAAATCACTCATGTCCCGGGATAAATGTGACCTGTTATGAGGTCCTCCAACCCCGGGCCTCCAACTCACTAACTCCTTCAAAATGTTGGTCAAATGAATTTATATATGGGTTGGAAAAAGACTGAAACAAAATATAGAAGTAGGAAATCTGTAATACTGTTATAAATACACGTCAATACGCCCCCCCCCCCCCCGCCCCCCCTCCCTGGAATCCCCTTTCCCACCCGAATCCCACAGCTTTTCTATTTGCTACATTTGAAACCATTTGAATCCCTTTCCCTCCCCGGTCTTAGCGGGACGAGGGCTAGTCCTGCCACCATCCATGCCGCACGGCAGTCACGTGACCCCCCAGCGTCTCCCATCACTTTAGTAGCACGACGCGCACACTGTAGACGTACCAGCTCTAAAACCTAAACACCGTACGTTCTCTTTACTTCTTCATTTACCGATTGTCATGCCATTTTATTTCAGCAACTACACCATTAAGACATTTGTATTGTCCTCGGGCTTTATTTCAACTGATCTCATTGAAACTAACCCCGGGTTTGCTCGGTGGAACTGGAATTTCTTCTAGAAAATACTAAGACGCCATTTGCCGACTCGGCATCCATTTCGGACTATCGTTCACTCGCGGTTGTGAATATCTCAGACGCATTTTGATTTAGTTGCTTCACTGGTACACAACCATTTGAATACATCATTTTTACACGTTGTGTAACATTCAGTTAAGACTGTCATCGACATATTTCGCATAATTCGATCGTTTTACTTAACACCTCTCAGTACCGCGTCTCCAATATTCAGACACAGGAAACCACCTGTTCTACACGGCAGGGTGTACATCTCGTGTTAGATCTGATCAGACATTTCTGGTTCTGAAACTCACTTGCCTGGCTCACCACACTCTAGTCATCAAACCGCACCATTTACACCTTCTGCGTCATAATATTTCAATTTCCATACAAATCAGTCAACAAATTACGCATCGCTGTTTCAAGTTTGCGAGCACCGACTGACTCACTGACCACTGTGAAGCTATCAGCGTTGCTGATCGGCTCGTTGCCCACCACCCACCCCTGTAACTTACTGAAGCCACTCTCAACATTGATTGTCATCAGGCTTCTATACTTCCAGCTTAGATCTAGAGAAAAATATTACTCCAAGGTTCCTGTCATACATTAGTACATGCATTTGTTACGCCTTCACATGGATGTTATGTCTTCACTCTCTGTTTTAAAAAATGCTGGCTTTGAACTAGCCTATACTAGGCCTCGACTCCCGCTCCGGGGTGCGGGAGGATACGGGGATGATACTCTGTCTAGCTTTGAACCCGCTTTGAACAGGAAAGCGTCCGCAGACATGGGAATCTAACATGGGTTCTATATAGTTAACAGAATCAACGAATACAAACATGGTGTCATTAGGTAGTGGTTGGCAGTTTTGATGGAAGTCTTTATTTGTTAGTTTATGTGTGCAGATGTCCGTTGTACAGGGGTGGATCCATAGAAAGGTTACGCATTGCGTAAACCCTATCCTGCTCTATTGCAGGATAGGGTTTACGCAATGCGTAACCTTTCTATGGATCCACCCCTGGTGAGCAAGAATCAAACCAGACACCGTATGCAGTTAGGTCCAGACACCCACATTCCTCGATTCCACATCCAGCGATAAGCTTAACCGCAAGGCTAAGACTAAGGCTAAAGTGGTGTTTTAAACTCGTTGCTGAAACTTAGCCTTTAGGTGACCACAACTGCCTTCTGAACCTGACTGTATGATCCTTTGGTTATTATTAAGTTATCCGGTATCCGATCCGACCATATCTTGAGCTTAGCTGAGTCTTATCATAGGTCGAAATCTACTAGATTAAGTAGTCTAGACTGACTAACTAGTACATCTCTAGGCTTTAAAATAAATATAAATGAATATCATAACAGTATTTATACCATGATTAAATCGAATTCCATTAATTCCAGGCCAACAAGATCAACAAATTACGCATCGCTGTTTCAAGTTTGCGAGCACTAACTGACTCGGACAAGCGGGGCACACTTTGACACACGCTGAGATAGTCAGGTGTAGCTGAGATAGTCAGGTAAGCTTGTTAGCCTGTTACAGTCAGGGTCTCCGCCGGGCCTGGGAATTTAAGGCCTGGAAAGTGGGCATTTTGGTCGATGAGTCTTGAAAATCCATTTCATGGGCCTTGAAATGAATTTCAAAACTCAACGACCAAAATGCCCACTTTCCAGGCATTAAATTTGGAATCCATTAAATGGCTTTGAAATTTGCGAAGGTTCTGTTACTCCCTGTACACTTTCCCCTGATCCGCCCCTCTCACACCTTCCACAGAGTGACTCATATTGAAAGTAAAACTTGGAAAACGGCGATTGATATAAAATATTGATATTAACTTGTGAAATCATGGGACTTCGAAAAACAAATACAACTTCAATAAAATGGGACAGGATTTGGAAAGTCATTGAAAAACCTTTAGTTTCTTTAGTCTAAAGGCGCGGAGACCCGGACAGTTCTGCTAAAAAGTTTTACCGAAATTATACAGTCTAGGCCCAAACCCTCAGATCAGATAAGAATAGTATATCAGTTTAGTTATTGGACCCCTACTTCGCTAATCGGTTTCATAGCCTAGTACTTGGCGTTCTACTGGGAATATAATGACATTTTGCGGTCTTAATGGAATTACACTTTGCGGTTTGAGGAGAGGCTTCCCTCCGTTTGAAGGGACTCTCAACTTTGGGCCTAGACTGCATATTCCTTTTTTTTGTTTTTGAAGCCTTTTATTCAAGTACCTGCCATCTCGGCGTATACAAAACTAAATATCTTATTCGGTAATAAAAAGTGTTGTGAGGTTGTAACTTGGCTCTGCTACCCTCCCCCTCCCCATCCCCCCTCCCCCCATGCGTTCTGTGGTGCTTTGTGAACATGGCCAAGGCACTTGTTCATTTTGTAGCTCCATGTAACCCATGTCGAGACAATGATCGCACAAGGGAATTTATTCATTTTTAAAAACAAATCATTTAAAGGCCTTTAGAGATGGTAGTCGTGATTAACTCGTGGTTTATTGTGTGATGGTAATCACTTGAAAACCAATTTCTTCGGTCTAGGCTCTGATCAGATAAGAATTGTATATCAGTGATAGGACGCCTACTGCGACAATGGCTTTTCAGGCCCCGGAGTAGACGTCCTAATGGGATTATAATGGTATTTTGCTGTTTATAGCGAGAAGCTTTCTTTCACTCAGTTTGAAGGGACTCTTCAACTTTGAGCCTACACTGTTATTGTTGCATTCAATCTAAGTTTATAATTAACTAGTTATAAATGGTATATCATTCATTAATGCGTTGAGAACAATTTGGGACATAAACTGGTTTTAGGAAATGTTGATCTTCATGGAGTTGTATGATCCGCAGGGTGTCTGTCAAACGGCAAAATTGTGACGTCACAAGTCGAAAAGAAAATGATATAAATTCCTACATGTTTATCTACAATAGTAACCCAAGCTGAGAATGTGTTCATGTTTACCTGTCATCTCAGAGTAAAGCAGGTTTATACATCGCCTAGTGTATGTAAAGTATTTGTTCTTCCGGGGCGTTTATTTTAAATTAAATGAAGAACCTCTCGCATCATGATGCTTTCTGTTGGGAGGGCGGGGTGGGGGCAGGGTGGGAGGGTGGGTGCAGGTTGGCAGGGGGGGGGGGGGGCAGGGTGGAGGGCAGATCCATAGGGATTTATATTTTGCAGAGTGACACAATTTCAAGACTGGATTGAATCGATTGAATATATCGATCCATATCTGAGGTTATCCCAAGGAGTGTATTTAAATTTAGTTACTACAGTGAGTGACCATCAAGAGTTAGTGCGAACTTTGTTAATAAATATAGGAAATATACAAGTACTTATTAGATATCCTAATGTTTACTACCATTGGAATCCGCTTGATCTCATCTTTCAAATATGATGATATCTCAAAATGCATTTTTTTTGCGACTTATGACTCATTTCTGAAATTATCTTTAACGTTTGCTACCCTGGGACTACAAGAGGAAGGGGGAGGGATGAGAGGGGAAGCCTAGGCTCGAAGATGAGAGAATCCCTTAAAACTGAGGGAAAGCGGCTAGCCTCTCGCTCCAAACCGCAAGGTCTCATTATAATTCCATTATGACCGCAAAATGATATTATAATACCACTAGGACGCCTAGTCCACGGGTAGGAAACCGATTAGTGCAGTAGGCGTCCAATCACCGACATACCATTATTATCTGATTTGAGGGTTTAGGCCTGGACTAGTGAGGATCCACTGGTAGTAGAGTGACATTGGATCCAACACATAGCGGAGCCAACCACTCTAGGCCCAAACCTTCAGATCACATAAGAATGGTATGTCAGCCTACTTCGCTAATCGGTTTCCTGGCCTAGGACTCAGCTTTTTAATGGGAATATAATGCCATTGTGCGGTCTTATGTGCGGAATTATAATGGCACTTGCGGTTTGAGGCAAGATCTTTCCCTTATTTTGAAGGGACTCTCAACTTTGGGCCTAGACAGCAAGGATCTGTTATTTACACCCTTGAGATTAGTTCTGGGAAGAGTGAGTGAGTGAGATTGGTTGCTTTACGCCCTTATCAACACATTTAATATGGTTATATCAAGGGCGGGAGAGCTGAGAGGGAGGCAAGTTAGGATCATACCCAGGTAATATAGAGATAGAGAAGAACGGAGCGAGAGACAGAGAAAAGAGACAGAAAGGCACTTTATGATCTTACCCAGGACCAGAGTACAGGGACGAGCTTGTGAATGAAGTAATGTCTGTAGAAGAGTTGTTTTATTTGAGGGGAACACTGGAACACCATTGCAGACATTGAGAAAAGCTGTAATATTCAATAATTTTAAACTCATTAGGGACTAATTAATGTCCGTGTTAGAACTGGCTATCATCCGCAATGCAGGTGGTAGCCAGAGGTGCGCAAATGACGTCAGTCTAGCATGGCACTCATTAGACCGTGACCACACCCTGACCACAGCTGACCAGTTTAGTGCCGCCCAGGGCAGGCCTTGGATAGAGCGTGAAACATATTACTGGATTGATTCTGCAAAACTGTCTGGGATCCCAGTAATCAGGGGCGGATTTAGTGGGGTGGCGTGGGGGCTCCTTTTCAAAATCAAGATATGGTATTTGTGGTGCAAAAGACACATGAAACAGAATATACTTTTATTAAGTATAAAATAGGATTTAGTCTATTTTTGTGTACACTATGTCAACTGTATTCCAATAATGGGGCTTGGAAAAGGCTATAATTTGTGTATTTAAATTCAAGGGTTGGAAAATTACCATATAGGTCGAAGGGCCTGAAATATCATCACATGATGGCCTTCAGTCCTGTAATGTAATCTTTGAAATGGTCTTGAAATGTGCGGAGATTCTCAGTTTCCTACAGAGGGAAAATACTTAGATGCTCTTAAAATGAATCCTTGAATAGTCAGTGCACTCTAGGTCCAAACCCTCAGATCAGATAAGAACTGTATGTCAGCCTACCATGCTAATCGGTTTCTTGTCCTAGAACTCAGCGTTTTAATGTGAATATAATGACATTTTGCGGTCTAAATGGAATTATAATGACTCTTTGCGGTTTGAGGTGAGAGGCTTTCCCTTCATTTGAAGGGACTCTCTCAAGTGTTGGCCTAGACTGAGTGGGCCTAACTAACGCTGTAAGAAAAGTTCAAAACCAAAACCCTTATGTTTAACAAATTATTCGCACAGAACGAAACTTATTTTGGGATGGTTTTAAGATTTCAGTGCAGTACTTTCATTGCAGTCGATGTTATGTTTGAAATATGTGAGTGGCCTCTGAATATTTAAAGCATTGCAGAACAAAAGCTGAGCAATTATTTAGAATATTATGATTATAACATATAAATATGTTTTTTAAAATACAATTTGAAAGCGCACCCCCTCCTTTTGAAAAACCTGGATCCATCCCTGGTTATTGACCATAATCTAGCTCTATGACCTGCACAGTGCATTATTACAGCCCATTATATTCTCCTTTAGCTTACTTTAGCTAGTGAATGATACATTATTACAGCCAGTGAGTTTCTCCTTTAGCTTACTTTAGCTAGTGAATGATACATTATTACAGCCCAGTGAGTTTCTCTTTTAGCTTACTTTAGCTAGTGAATGATACATTATTACAGCCCAGTGAGTTTCTCTTTTAGCTTACTTTAGCTAGTGAATGATACATTATTACAGCCCAGTGAGTGTGCTCCTTTAGCTTACTTCAGCTGTTGAATCATACATGTGCATGTGCCTTAATTAAAAGTATCTCGTGTTCATTTCAATATCACTATGGTAGGTTCTGCTCAATAAGGGAGTTGCACGTGCCACTGCGCTTGTCTGTTACAGTGCATACTGGGACAAATTTTGTTCAAATCTGATAATATACAAATAGTTGACAATACTTTTATCGAAAATTGCAAGAATGTTTCCACCAATATCATAATATATTGTATAAATGAACTTTGAGAACCAAATGCATGATGGGAAAGATGGAGGCTTGTGTCATGGAAACATGTACATGCATAACACATGGCTATTTACATGAGATTACTGATAATAAATAGTCCATACTGAGCATAACATGTTTTCTATAGATTTTACACTTTACCGTACCATAATTCCATGCGAATCGGAATTCAAGATGGCGGACATGCAAATCCCCTATTGACAGTAACACGAATATCTGGATTAGCCGAAGACATGATGATGAGGATAGACCAGGGCAGGCGGGCGTTAGAAGAGGGAGAATAGGAGGCGGGAGAGAGTGTGTATATATGGGTCAGATTTTCAGAAAATGTACAATTGTCAGCTCTACACATTTAGGAAATTCTCCACACATGTAGGAAATTCTCCAAAATTGGGCTGAAAAATGAAGAACACCGGGTATATCTGAGTATATTTGGTATCGCATTGATTTAAAGTATCAGTTTTGTTATGTTAAACTGCGTTTTGAAGCTTATTTCTGTCCTAAATGTGGGTTATTTGAGAGGATTGCTCAAGGCGAATTGTACATTTTCTGAAAATCTGACCCATATGCTGTTAGCAGGGACGAATCAGGGAATGGCCATGGAGTATAACAGTTGAAATCAATGACGTGTAGGAATGTTTTGATGCAATGCAAGTTTGGTAGTAAATCGTGACACTTTTAAAAAGGGACAAAGTTGAGTATTTAAACTGAATAACTTAAACCTACAGTACTTTGTTGCTATTCTGATTACTAGTATTGACAGGGATTAAAGTCTACTGAAATCAGTTTTTTAGAAAGCTTATAAACAATTTCGAATTTCTCCCAAATTCACATTTAAACCTATACTAAGAGTAGTAAGTGAAATAGCTAAAACCTCCATGAAATACATGCGCTAAAATGATGTTTGAATCATTGAACATTTGCCTGAATTCATGTTCTCAGAAATGTTTCGGGTTGGGGGGGGGGGGGGGGGATTCCTACAGGTGCTTTTCCCAGTGCAAGAAATATTACAGTAGGTTGAGTATGGCTTTATATCGGGTTGGGCCGCAGGAGTATAGATGAGTTCATTGAAAGAACATAAGATCTGTTGATTTTATTGAAACTAGCTTTCGGGCTAACTGGCCCTTCTTCAGGAGTAGGTTGGTGACATTTAAACATTCTGATACTGAGGTAAGATTTAGTGTAGTTAGTTGTAACATATGCTTTCTATGACGGCTGTCCGCACAGTCAGGTTCAGAAGGCAGTTTTGGACCCCTAAGTTTTAGGTGTCATTAAAACTTTTAGCCTTAGTCTTTTGGTTAAGCTTATCGCTGGATGTGGAATCGAGGAATGTGGCTGTCTGGACCTGACTGCGCAGTGAATAGTGCTGGTACCAATTTCGTTTCAAATACAATATAGATAGATATACTTATGTCATTGGTTTTAGATAATTATCACGATTTTTTTTATTAGGTTCTGAGTTATGGTAGAGACATAAATGTCAATAGACAGGGTCGTATAAGACACCTTTTCTTGTAAGGATCGTTCTCAGTTCTTGGGCAATAGATGGGTCTATGCTTTCGGTAACCTGAAGTAGATAGAACAAAGTTTTGTCTTAAATAACTGATGATTGATCAGGCAAGGTGTTCGTTACTATTGTTATACCTTATTGTGTCATAAGTATACATCCCTAAAATTTTAATTCATTATACCTGTACCTCCTTCCCCCATTCCAACTAGGTTATACCATCACATTGTATACCTGCACCAGGAATAAATACTTGTACAAACTTCATTACTTCGTTACCTTTTGTGTTACACTATAGTTGTAACACTGTGTCCTTTGTGTATGGACCTGGGTCAGTGTCCAGAAGATCTTGGAGGCGTGTATCTAAGTTAGTTAGATCGGAGCTGGATGAGGATAGGTGCTTATCACTGACCGGCGTACAGAAATATTGCCATATTTTCCCCCAGAACCCACTTGCATCCCTAGGGTCGATAGTTGAGCGAGAAATGAATTAACGCAACACACAGAGTTGTATGTCTAATTGCCAGAACCGAACCAGTTAAAAGAGGCCGGCTGTAATCAATTCCTTTATTTTTATACGCAGACAGATTACAACGATTACACAGGGCCTAGGCTGATTGGCTTGTCCTGGCTGGACCAATTAATTACCAGGTTAGATAAGAGATCCAATCAGCCACAGGATAACAATGAACATAAAATATTAAAACGAGGTATGTCTGAATGAGACTAAATAATTAAATCTTACAAGTTTAGATCAAGATTTTACAATATAATACTGTGTTCCAGAGCCTTATAATATAAGCGTATCCCACTCCAGCTATATTGGTAGGCGCAGGGGAACAATTTCATGTTAATATGTTCTATTCTGGGGGATTATATCGCACTCTGCAGGCTCACCTTCCACATGCTGAGGGCAGAACTATTAGAAAATAGACTAAGTCTCGGGATTCTTGAGATTAAAGGTCGTTCTCGGACTACAACTAATCTTTGACTCCCATGCCTAGAACCTTACACTATACTAGTCATTCTCCCGTCTAGGCTCAAAGATGAGTGAGTCCCTTCAAACTGAGGGGAAAGCCTCTCGCTCCAAACTGAAAAGTGCCATTGTAATTCCATTATACCGCCAAATGTCATTAAAATCTCATTAGGACGCTAGTCCTGGGCCAGGAATGCCCTTAGCGCAGTAGGCGTCCAATAATTGACATCCCATTCTTATCTGATCTGAGAGACTAGCGGTACACTCTATACGCGTCCTCTAGGTAGTAAACATCAAAGCCCGCTATGGCTAACCTTATGCAAAGCTGCTGCTGCCTACAAGCCGCGTATATTCCCTCCAAACCACAACCTTCCAAGTCCTTTAGGGGTCGACCACAGACTCTATCCGCTGGTAGGATTGTCCGTTACAAGGGCAATTTAGGGACAAAACTGGACCAGAGACCCCTAATGTAGCATCAAGTGCCTCAGTCTATAGATCTCAATGAGTGCACACTGCCACTGGGCAACATTCCTCAATGGACCTTCAATGGACTGATGTTTCTCATCCACAGGCTCTTAAATAATGCGCTTCCTTTATTCAGAGTATGAGGAAATAATAATAATATGATATTACTCTAAGGTTTATTTCATGTCTTGTCCGGGACTACGTTTCCTTTCTCCCCGGTATCTGCCCACTCCTCAAGTCTCCCTGGTTGCCCAGTTACTGGTTGCCCAGTTACTGGTTGTCCAGTTACTGGTACCATCTCCACGACTAGTCCTGGAGAGGTCTGGCAGCCAGTCACTTCCAAGAATTTTTTTATTTTTAAGAATTGTAAAACAGTATTTATACTGGTTTAGCTAGTCTCTTAGTATGTTTTTTCACTTGTCCCAAGTTTTAGGTTCTGACATACATTTCTCCCATTCTTTCATGTCAGGAAATAAATCAGTTTATACAAGTATTCGCTTAATATTTACATACATGTACATGTTGAGCTTGCTAGCATTCGGTTACTAAATATTCCGATATTAAAAACATGATTTATCATAAGCAACGGTTCAGATTTAAGTATCAAATGTAAGGGTCCCCCTAGACAAATCATTCACCTCTCCCCATGTCGAGATCGGGGATGGAGGCTGCGATGTAGCCTAGGGTCCCCCCCCCCCCCCCCCCACACACACACACCACCACCACCCACACACTCTAGGCCCAAACCCTCAGATCAGATAAGAATGGTATGTCAGTTATTGGACCCCGACTTCGCTTATCGGTTTACTGGCTTATGACTCGGCGTTTTAATGGAAATATAATAATGACATGTTTCGGTCTTAATGGAATTATAATGTCACTTGTGGTTTGAGGCGAGAGGCTTTCCCTTCGTTTGAAGGGACTCTCTCAGCTCTGGGCCTAGAATGCACACTTTTCACTGGGTAAGTTGAAATGTAACTTGTTAATTAATAGTCCGATATAAGAACATAGTGCCATCAACTTCTTTGGAATAAAAAGGAGAAACCAGTGAAATCAAATTTTGCATTTTGGTCTCGGTTTGAATGGAAGGAGTTGGGTGGGCGCTTTAATGTGTTTACACTTTCCCCCGATAAGCAGGATCGCATGTGTGGTCGGAGGAGAGAGTTATAATGGATTCCCCCGACACGGCCGATCGTATTGTGGTGGAACAAGGGAATCATTAGAGGGCTCTCTCCAGTGATATGCTAGATATATCCCAGCTGTGTTGTGAATCGTTGAATCGTCTGGCATAGAGAGATTTATTAGTTAGCACTTGATACTATTATTTAGATGCACAATAGAGACAGTCCCACGCAGAATATGCATGGTCCACACCGTAAGCACTGGTTTTGAGTGAGTGAGTGAGTGAGATTGGTTGCTTTACGCCCTTATCAACACATTGAAGTGTTATATCAAGGGCGGGAGAGCTGAGAGGGAGGCAGTTTATGATCTTACCCAGGAAATAGAGATAGAGAAGTAGGGAGAGAGAGACAGAGAAAAGAGACAGAATATTACTCTAAGGTTTTACCCAGGACCACACTGGTTTTGACAAATAAGTGTCTTGCTGTATACAAATGTTAAATAATAATAATCGAGAGATGACAGCAAGCTAGATCAAATGTAATTCTCGGTCTTGTAATAAATATTAGCGCAGCAGGAGCAAGACTTGGCACGAGCGCTTGTCCCCATTGAATTTAGACAAAATATTGGCGCAAACTCTAGGCCCAATCCCTCAGATCACACTCTAGGCCCAAACCCTCAGATCACACTCTAGGCCCAAACCCTCAGATCACACTCGATCTAGGCCCAAATCCTCAGATCAGATAAAAATGATTGGTATGTCAGTGATTGGACACCTACTTCGCTAATCGGTTTCCTGGCCCACGACTCGGTGTTTTAATGGGAATATAATGACTTTATGCTGTGTTGATGGAATTATAATGGCACTCTCTCTGTCCCGCCCTCCCTCTCTCTGTGTCCCTCCCTCCCTCTACCTCTCCTTCTCTCCCAGCTCCCTAGCTCCCTAGCTCTCCCTCCCTACCTACCCCTATTTCCCTCTGCCCCCTTTCTCTCCTCGTGTGTTCATGGCCTCTCTCGTTCTCTCTATGCCCCCCCCCCCTCACACACACACCCCTCCCCCAACACACTTGGTGACACCTATCTCTAACACACCTCACCTCTCTCCCCGCGCTCTCTTCTGCCATGCTTTGATGTGTGTACATGCATCCAGAAGTATCAAAACCGCTAGGTGGCCCTTCGGGATGATTTATTTTTGTGCCAGTGTACTACCGTATACCCTTATTGTTTTGGTTGCCAACGAACTCCCCTCCACCCAGCCCCCGACCCAGCCGTCCCCTTCCCACCCCCCAAGCTACCCCACCACCACCCCCACCCCAACCCCACCTGTGGGGTAGCTATCCATTTCGAATATATCCCATTTGCCGGTTACGTTTATTAGCGTAAACGTGACTTCCGGGAACGGGTGCAGTAAGCACAGTGGTTCCCTTAGGGCTCCAACGTGGTGGCGCAAACGTGCCAACGCATCCCCATAGGATTAGTATAGAAATATCGAAAATCTATTTTACAGCCTAGATTGATTAGTTCTTTGGACAGAACTTGCAGAGGAAGTCATATCGTTGCAATTTCTGTGTAAGGTTGTCAGCTATCGGTATGTTTAATAGGAAAACGACACGGCCAGGTTGAGTTGTGGAAGGTATTGAGTCATGGCTGTGAAGGCCCGGGGCGACAGAAGGGTTCAAAATATGCCTGCTTGCGCACCGCCTTCTTAAGGCGGTTATTGGTCGCCTCTCGTCCAGAAGTAAATCGGCAAGGTGGTGTACCGTGTAACTGTTTGGCTGGTTGGTATAGTAAGAAAGGATCTATAGCCTCCCCTCCCGCCACCCACCCTCTCGCACAAAGCTGTTGATTGTTTGTTGACAAGGGTTGTTCAGGCTCTGATGAGCCTGATCAACTACACAAGTAGTTATTCGGTACCATTCGGAATACACCATGAGAAGGTACTGGTAAACACCTTTTTGGTTCTTTTTTAAATAAGGCCATATGAAACATTTCATTCTGTCCAAGTTGTAGAGCGATATTGTTTATGTAGATAGACAGTGATAATAGT
Organism: Sthenelais limicola; assembly: GCA_942159475.1. NCBI lineage: Eukaryota > Metazoa > Annelida > Polychaeta > Phyllodocida > Sigalionidae > Sthenelais > Sthenelais limicola. The sequence continues at coordinate 7,279,801 of OW804102.1, forward strand.
GTAGTTTTACAGGGAAAATACATCGGAAAACACATATCCCCTTGATGGGCCCTAGTATTGTACGAGAGACCCGATTTACGGGCATCATTCGAAATTTTCTATGTAATAGCTACGCTATGTAAACATAGGCGATTCGATGCCGGCCGTCAAGTGTTGGGAAGGAGGGCGGTAACTGATGCACGGCCAGGAAAGCTTGGGAGGGTTTCCCCGAGTAGCTGGTTAAAGCTTAGAAGTAATATATCCTCTTTCTCTGAGGTTAAAGCTAGGTTTCCGAGGGCCAGGCTAGGTGCAGCCTGTGAGCCCACATGCATTGAGAGTTCTTCACTAAAATGCATTCATTATTTGCGGCTACTCAGAATGTATGTATAGCATGGTTCAGACAAGGGTTTTCCAGGTCTTCCATTGTCTTACAGGGTCTCCGCGGGAATGGAAAAGCCTTGAATATGTGCAAATGGGCCTCTATCAGGTATTAGGAAATAGTAATCTCCGTCACTTGGTGAAAAAATAATTAAAGTAAAAAGTCCTGGAATAATGAGGTATTAGTATTTATGTTGCTTGATATTTGAATGGATAGAAAAGATAATATCTTCCCAATATTACTGAAAGTTTTTCTGTAATATAAATTTTAAAAGCAAATGTCAACGAAAAATGGCTGCCATTTTGACAACGACCCATCATGCCTTCATTGAGTGTTGCTAAATCGATATTACAAATTCTTCTATAATGAAAAACATGTGACCTCAGTATGAAGTAATGTTGTTGCTTTAATGTAACGATTTTTTATAATTTATTTGTTCTCATTTAAATATTAAATATTTACATTGAAAATTATGCGTTCGGAGATTACTGTGTCGGTCAAAAAAACGTGTATTTTCATACTAAGATGAAACATACAATAAAAAGGCTATTTGATAAGGCATTAATTAACTGCAGACATATCTCATAAAAAGCATAGAAAGAAAGAGTGGTTTGTTTCTCAGATAAAGCTGTTAAAAGATATTCACTATCAAACTGTTGGTTATACATACTCTCCGTCACATAGCCTCCTGATGCCAAACGAAGAGATTGGGAGGGTTGTTGTGTATACAGAAATTGAGTACATCATCAGTTTGACATCCTCTGTGAAGGGGAAGGCCGCATAAGGCTATGTTCATTGTCGGTCAAACATTTGACGTGCGTTATCTCCGTCACTTTTTCTCCGTCACTTCTTTCATTGTTTGCTAATTAGCAATAGGATAGGCTTATCAATGGCTTTCTGATACTAGGGACTTTAAAATATATCAATTTAATAGTTAAACGCAATCCTAGTCCGCTATTTACTATCTTTTTTGGGTATGGTTTTAGTCGGAGATTGACATAATGTTGACATAATGTGATGCCAATCACTTTTGACTAGTCATTTTTATTTCCGTTATCTCCGTCACTTTTTTTGCATGAGCAAAAGAAACGACTTGCACCATCTTTAAGGATGAAATTCTTGATTCACATTCAGAGAAAGATGTTTAACTTCCTGGAAACATAGTTTTGGTTGTAATAACTGGCCAGTAGATTATCCTAGTAAGAAAAAATCAATTGTCAAAAGTGATCGGTGTCACATTTTTGTTGTCAAAAGTGATCGGCGTCACAGTTATTTAAAAGCTAAATATTTCAAGAATTTAGCAAAAAGTTATCTTTTTCTTCATATAACTCGAAACATTTAGCTGTCCTTATTATATAGTCCAATAGAAATTAAGTAATTCGAGCAGGATTTATTTTTCCTACCAAAATTTCCTAATACCTGATAAAGGTCCAAATACATTCAAGGCCAGGAAAAGCCGGGTGAATAGGCATTTTGGCCGCAGGGCCCGGAAACTCACATGAGCTTTGAATCATATCGTCGTCTACTCTATTAAATGCCCTTGAAATGTCCGAAGGTTCTCACCTCTCATAGAGTCACTCACACAGTGATGGTTGACACATGGTGATTGATATAGAATATGGATATATTGTTAAATACACCATTGCCTTATGAGAACACTTTAACTAGAACCCCCAAGTCCCGTTCTGAAAAATTATTTACATCTGCCTTGAAAATCACTAAAACACTAGGTCCAAACCCTCAAAATTGTTCCTAGCCCTGCACTCGGTGTTTAAATGGGAATTTAATGAGATTTTGTGGTTTTAATGGAATTATAATGGCACTTTGCGGTTTGAGGCGAGAGGCTGTCCCCTTCATTTGAAGGGACTCTCTCATGTTTGGGCCTAGACTGAAAACGGGACTGGAAAAGATGTTGAAAGCCGGGAATCCCCTCAGTCCAAAAGCGCGGACGGGAGGCTGAGACTTGTTGGAGACGTTATTAATCAGATAATTTTAATGAGAACTAATAAATTACAGCTATAAACTTTAATCAAAGTAAGTCTCAGTTAACTTGTTTTATGGATGATTTCCACACTAACATACCGACCTCCATCAGGTGGTCCATCTCATCTATTTCTCTAGATGTCATGATTCTCCCCCCAGCCCGTCAAAATACTCCAAGTGGAACAGTCCTTGCCTCAGCGCTGACAGTTACGTATTGGTATCTGGTACAGTGGCAATAAAATACTGCTTACAATGTATGTCCACCCCCCCCCCCGCACCCCCCTCCCCCACACACAAATACACCTTGTAGACTCCATCCTCCAGAGCAGAGCTTAATTCCTTGCGAGTTTTCTCAGTCATATTTTAGAGTAATGACTTGAGGTTCAGTCAAATATTCTAATCAAATAGATATAAATATCGTTCATTGGGAGCAGCTTGGCACCAGGTATGGGGATAGTCTGCCTATCTCTAGACAGTACCGCTGTCATAAACAGTAATAGCACTAGTGTTGGTCAGCTCATACGCCTGACTAGAAGTAAGGAGATACTAGTGTTTTATTGCAGACAAATTATTGTTGAAATCGTGCTAAACAACTCTAGTGTTGGGGTCTTTATATGAATAAAATCGATTTAATTATAATATATAGGAAGCGGTCAGAAAAATACCTTTTAAATGCAAACCTTATCTTAACACATTCTAGATTAGTACAATCTGCCCTGCTTTGGGAGGTTGAGACCGTGTAAGTTCGTGTAAAAAAAAGTTATACAGACAGAGATTTTAATTACACAGGCCGCCATGGCCGAGTAGCACCGACGGAGTGGGTGATAAATTAGCCATAGCGGCATGTATCTATTACTGTTATCTAAACCATTTACAGCAGGGATACCTGGGGACAGTTGGGTGCTCGGTGGGTGGGTGGGCGCTCTAGCTGGTGCTCTAACAGGTGGGGGTTCTGGGGGAGCATATCGCTACATGTATGTCAACCACCGAGCCAGAGTCAGAGATCTTTTAGGCTTTTGATGCTTTTTATCCTTTTTTCGGCTGGCGAAACCTTTTTTATATGCATGGCTTATGTTTAGAAGCTGGCACCTGGGTCGAAATACTCGCCTATTTTTCTCAGCTGCCCGGCTACTTAGTATCTATCATTTTGCAGCCTACTTTAGCAGAATTTACTAAATATCTGCAGCGAACGATTGTACATTTTCTGACGACCTGGCCATTGCCTATGAAATTATTTAAAAAATGAAAAGGGCTTGTTTTAATTCTGTTGTTATAATTCTGTTCATGGGTTTTATGTAATATTTAAGCGAAGTTGTTCTAGGGGATAGCGAGTCTGAAAGTTAGCATAGAACTGTTGCCAAGGTAGTTTTCACTTTTCAAGATTTTAAACACTTTAGAAAGATAGGAATATCAAATATCTATAGAGTCTGTAAAAGAAGACGATAATCAAATTGTACGATCGTTCAATACGTGTCTGCTGTGGACAGGTGTCTTAAGAATTGACTTACCGGTAATATAGCGGCAAGTACTGTCACCGTAATTTGAATCTCAAAATCTCAAAATTGAATCCAAAATAATGAGGGGAATGGTGGATTGTTCCTTCAATTACACTGTAAACGTTGTCCGCTAGGGCTTGAAAACCCAACAAAATGTCTGATTGATGAAAGTTAAAATAAGAAAATTACACTTTTTTGAAAGTGTGCATTATGCCATTCTCCATTGGGCCTGACCTGTCACCTCAGAACAAAAACAAATAAAAGAGGTCACGTGTGTTACGATTTACTCGCCCATAGACAAAATGACCCCACCTAGGAAATGGGAAAAAATAGGGGAAAAAAGCCCTCAAACTTTTACTGTAAGGCCAAAAGAAAAAAAGGTTTTTCCGATTTATCTCTTTTTTTTTCAAATATTTTTTTTTAGGGAATCACCTTCCAGAACTCCCCCCCCCCCCCCGAAAGGATTCCTGTTGTTACGTAAAGATTACTGTTGTTACGTAATCATAGACAGTCTCTTCTTGCTTTAGATTTTGGAGGCATGGAGGGGAAAGCCTTTCATGTTCCTAGATCAAGCATGTCCATCCCATGTTGGGGAGCTTTGTACCCTTGTACCTGTAGACTGGCGGTGTATGATCATGATCACTTGGTGTGAGCCCTCTGTCTCGGCGCGCGCACACGGCACCCTAGTTGGGTTAGTCTAGGCTCACAGTTGAGAGAATCCCTTCAAACTAAGGTAAAGGCTCTCGCTCCAAACAGCAAAATGTCATTATAATCTCATTAAGACTCCTGTCACTGGGCCAGATAACCATTAGCGCAGTAGGCGTCCAATCACTGACATACAATTCTTATCTGATCTGAGCAACTTCGAGTCTGGAGTCTGGTGTCTGATGTTCATCTTCACCAGTCCTCTTAAATAACCCACATTTAAGACAAGAATGAAGTCTTAAAATACTGTTCAATATACATTAACCACTCTAGTCTAGATCCAAACCATCAGGTCGGCCTTCTTCGCTAATCAGCTTCCTGGCCATTTTAATGACATTTTGTGGTCTTAATGGAATTATAACTGCAACTTGCGGTTTGAGGCACTTTGCGGTTTGAGGCGAGCGGCTTTCCCTCCGTTTGAAGGAACTCTCAACTTTGGGCCTAGACTGGAGCCGATTTATTTCATCAGCGCAATACTTTCTGTGCTGAGATATACCTAGTGTGTATCATGCTCCGTGTATCATGCTCCAGCCTAATTTAGCAGAATTAATTAAATGTGTAGAGCCGGCGATCGTACATTTTCTCAGTCCAGGACCAAACCCTCACATCTGATAAGAATAAGAATGATATGTCCGTGATTGGGACGCCTACTGCGCTAATAGACATTCTAATGGGATTATAACGGCACTTTGCGGTTCGAGGCGAGGCTTTCCCTCCGTTTGAAGGGACCCTCTCATCTTTGGGCCTATGCTGTTCTGACCCAGTTCTGCACAGCACCTTCCTCCAAGGGTCTCTTATCTTATCAACGAGACTAGGGGACCTAGTCTCGTTGATCTTATCAAGTGTTATTAAAAGTGTTGATACTTCAGGGCCCAGGGCTAAGAGGTCCGTAAGGAATTGACTAAACAAATCAGCTGGATAATTGGTAATTAATTAGATTAGATCTGTATAGAATTAATTAGATCTGTAAAGGACCATAACTTTATGTTGATTGAATTATATTGTAGCCACAACAAGGTATTGTCTTAAGAGTAAAAGTTTAATTGAATCAATGGATGTCGTCATGGCATTAAGCAACCATTACTCACTCACTCAATTCTTTCTCTTCCATATGGGTTGATTCTTTCTCTTTTTTTAGGGTACAAGGAATTTTCTTTTGAAATATAAATCTTCGTAGAAATAAATACTTTATTTCTATCTGGTGACACTTAAAGACAGCTTATTTTTTCGAATCGTATGAAGGAAAAGATAGCAAACATTCTTTAATACTTTAGTTTTTGAATAATTGTCCCGAAATGTGACACCGATCACTATTGACAATCAGAATTTCCAGTATGTAAAACAACTTTCTCTGACAACTGATTAAACATTTTATCTCAAAGATGTTGCAAGTCTTTTTTTCGCCGATGTAAAACAAGAAACGATAACGGAAAAGGTGACTGAAATTTGGGGGAAAAAATTGACAGGTCAAAAGACACACAATGTCAACGTTATCTCCGTCTAATAACATTCCTCAAAAGATAAAAGTAAATAGCTGGCAAGGAGTGTTGTTACATCAGATAAACCAGTGATATGCATATCCCATGACTAATTTGCAAGGAATGAAAGAGGTCGTTTTGAAAAGTAACTGAGATACCGCATCTAAAATGTTTGACCAACATTGAACTCGGCCTGTATATGCTGCCTTCCTCAATCAAATTGACGACCAACTTCATTTCAGATGATTTCTGTCCACATAACAACCCTCCCAATCTTTTCGTTTGGTTTCTTCCCAAATGACGTGCATTGATTGGCGTGGGGAGGCTATGTGACGCCGATTCAGTATAAGTTGTAAGATTCCCTTCAAACTGAGGGAAAGTCTGGCTCCAAACCAAACAATTCCATATAATTTCACTAGGACCGCAAAATAACATTATAATTCCATTAGGCTGCTTATTCCCATTCTCATTTTGGTCGAAGCATTTTGGTCTAAGGGCATGGAAAATCATTTTGGGGCCTTGACTTCTGTTGGAATATATTTAAATGGCCTGGAAAGTTTCGAAGATACTCTATTTTTTTGCTATGCCCTTTCCCTTGACTGGCCCCTCTCATACATTACAATAAATGACTTAGAAAGTAAAAGTTGAAAAACGGGTTACTTATATAAAATCTGAATATAAAACTTGATAATACAGGTTTCAGGGAGTCATTAACACTTTAGCCTTAGTCTTAGCCTTGCGGTTAAGCTTATGATCTCTGGATGTGGAATCGAGGAATGTGGGTGTCTGGACCTAACTGAAATGACGTGAAACCCGTAGGAACTTAATAAATGTCAATGTTTAGACACATCTAAGTACAGTTTAAGTAACATAAGACCTATTTAAGGTGGTCAGATTATAGAAATATGAAAGGGAGAAAGAAATATTACCTTAGAAAAAGAGATACTATACATACAAAGATAGGCTATTATATTGTAGGGTTCCTGCCTGATGCAAAAGTTGATTTTTACTTCAAATTCGTGCACAAGTTTCGTTCTTGGTATCAAATGAAAGCTTAGGGTCTGAATAACAATTTTGGTCCGAGTGGACAACGATCATCCCATTTAGTAAAAATGCTAGGCCTATAACTTTTGAAATAATAGTCAGATTTGAGCGTAGTTTGAGATTAAGAGACAACCAGAAAAGTTAACATTGTGTAGCTAGGGTGTCTGAGAAAGTAGGTCGGCGAGACTTCTATGTCACACATAGCCCCTTCTTTTTTATGGCACCCCCTGCCGACTCTGTTACCCTACACAGTCTAGGCCCAAACTTGAGAGAATCCCTTCAAATGAAGGGAAAGCCTCTCGCCTCTCGCCGCAAAGAGTCATTATAATTCCATTAAGACAGCAAAATCTCATCATCATGGTTCCCGTGGGTCTTTAAATGTCATTAAAAGTCATGAATTCTGAGTTTGGGTTTTTAAGGGCCTTAAAAGTCATTAATTTTCACTGTGAGTCATTAAAAAGTCATGAAAAACTATCTGAGCGTCCAACATGACAGAATATTAAGGTGATTGCTATTGATATTCTGATTATAATTCATGCTACCCTATACGATTTTCTCTAAATTGATTGCATTAAATCCTGTTTTGATGAAGCTATTTATTTATTTAGCAATTAATAATTGCAATATGAATAGTTTCAATGGATAAACATCATCAAAACACATATTGAAAACTCTAGTAGGTTCTGTCTCAAATGCACCAGCATGCACCATGATCAATTATGTTTTCAAAATTGTCCAGGGGAGGGGGAGAATCCCCCCCCCCCCCACTCCCTGACACCACTCAAATAAAGGCTTCACGCCTTTGGCGCTTGCAAGGTTATGTGCCAGCTTCCCCCACTGAAAAATATTTCTGGTTAGAACATCAACTTATTAATCGTCATGATTAATAGTTTGAGGTTTTCCTAAATATTTTGAGCCTGATTCTGTAAAATAGCCTTCAAATACAAAAATCATTTGGTCATTAAAAAGTCATTAAAAACTGGGGGAATTGGTCATTAAAAGTCATGAAAAATTATGTGCTCTGGGCCGCGGGAACCATGATCATATTCCAATTAGAACGCCGAGTTTTAGGACAAGAAACCGATTAGCGAGGAAGGCTATGTCACACATGGCCCCTTCTTTTTTATGCCGACTCTGTTACCCTATACAGGGGGTGTTACCCTATACAGGGGGTAACATATTGTTAGGTTAGGTTAGGTCTAGTCACAATCAATTTTAATGTTTCTTTAAAATTTTGCAAAGTGCAAACTAAAACTGGTGGAGAATTATTGTCCCTGTCTTAAGGTTTATTGTCGTCTTTGTTGCATGTTTGTATGAGGTCCAGGACAGATGATGGCCTATATAAATGTTCAATCTCTTTTACCTTTCCTCCCAGACATGAGTTTCAAAACCCTTTCATTCCGACTTTTGATGTTGCAACTGACTTTAAATGTTGTAACTGACATTACGAAGGACTATTTCGACTTTACAAACGACTATTTTGACTTTACAAACGACTATTTTCACTTTACACACGACTATTTCCACTTTACGATTGACTACTTCGACGTTAAAAAGTTGTGTAGTCGGTAGGCACTAAATAATTCAGGATCCAAGGTTAAACGCATTAAAGGTTTGAATGATTAAAAACCGATCCACTTTCTCCTGTCTCTCAGAGAGAGAGAAGTGTGAAATAAAGTCCTGCGAATATCCCACTGAAGATCTGTATAGAATATCGAGCCCTGTTTAGGCTATCTTGAAATAAAAAATAATATCCTGTATCGATCTAGTGGGCTCAATTTCTGGACACAGTGTCTCCAATGAGACGTTAAAACAATATAAATCCAACTGGCCCGCCCTATGTCTATGCTCCCATGTGTAGGTACACCCTATGCCGAATCTACCCGTAATATTAATGAACGAAATCTGAATAAATCCATAATTGATAATAAATATCAGGGCTAGCTGGCCTGTGATTGGCTACTCTGGGTGTAGCGCGGAAAGGTTACTACTGTTGTATAATATTCGAGTATACATAGATTTCACTGACGTCACGGCCCTCGCCATGTCTGGGGTCTAGTTAGATGCCTATGTATGCTGCGATACTTGAAAATACCGTTTTCTGGCTGTTTTAACTTTTACCAGTTTTCATCTGCCTCAATAATATCTTCTTGATAGGTTAGATAACCTGCCTTTAGTGTAGTATTACCCAACTATCCTGTCTTGTGAGGTTTATCAACTTTGTTTTGATACCCCCGCCATAGGCGGCAAGCGTAGCGATGACTCAAGACATGGCGGCTACCGTGATACCCCAGCCTACTGGGTGACGTCATGTGAAATCTATGTATAAAATAGAAACCTTATTTTAACATTATTCACAGCTCACTAGAATTTGCATTATCCACTATGCAACGATATCATATAAGAATAAGAAACTACACATATACAAATCACACCAAATCATGTAAATATACTTGTAGAAATAAACCACCATTCTCGTTTATCTAACCTCTGATTCTTTTGGTAACAACTAGACAGATATTACGTCAACATAAATCCACCATCTGTTTCTTTAGCATAAACTTTTTTACTCCTTAGGATTCAAAGAAATATAAACTGGTGTATCTTAACACAAATCAACGTTAACTAAAGTATAAACAAATACACGTATATAACGTCAAAGAATTGAATTGAAAAATACTTTATTTGTCCGACGTTATACAATAATGAAAAAATATAGACAAATCGGTAAACACATTTAGAAATAAACCTTTATAGGAGCAGCTTTTTACTGTTTCTCAAACTCGCTTGGCTTATGAGAAATTGCATAAGAAAAGGTAACCTTAACCTTAGAGTAAAACCCTTCTACTCTGAGCCTTAACCCAAATGTTGGGGATCGAAATATCATGGGGCGAAACCCTGGAGCATATTTACATAACATGAACATGATTCTCATGTGAATTCAGTGTTCCCGAAAACTGTTTAGTGACGCCGGCCAATGTGCGCCGGCCATTTGTCACTGACCTTAGAGTAAAACATACTTCTACTCTGAGCACTGACGTAGGCCATTTTTTACCTACAATTTTTTTTAATGGTACCTGCAAATTCTCATGAAAAAACACCTTATTTCACAACTCCTATGGCCAAGCATGAAACTCCCATGTAGCATATTATACATGGGTACAGACCCCTCAATAGTTCAATGGCAGATTTACATCGATTCTGGGCAGAGGTAGAGATTTTAGAATATGTTCAACAGCTGGCAGTGCCTGTGAGTATGACAGCCAGGCAAACGTTGTAACAAAATTTCTGCTAAAATCATTTAAAATTGCTCCTGCGATGAAGAGAAAGCTTATTTAATGGGATGTCTGTTGATTTGACTATACATAAGCTTAGAATCTCTGATATTGTGTAATTATTGCAAGGTTCGATTCATATAGGGTGGGTTTATTTTGTCACTGACACTGTCAGCAAAGCAAGGCCAGGATTTTGCATGATTTTGAAGAAAACTTTTAGGTCTGTACGAGCAAAGGGGTCTGTTCACTTTCAAAATGGCTCTCATTATCCTGACAAACATGACCATCTAAATGGCTGTCATTACATTTTCCAAAATTAATAATTTCTGTATTATCGAAAACTTTGATAAAATTATACACCATAAAACTAACATATCACCTATAATTACGATCCCTTACGAGTGAGTGAGTGAGATTGGTTGCTTTACGCCCTTATCAACACTTTGAAGTGTTCTATCAAGGGCGGGAGAGCTGAGAGGGAGGCAGTTTATGATCATATCCAGGAAATAGAGATAGAGAAGAAGGGAGAGAGACAGAGAAAAGAGACAGAAAGGCACTTTAAGGTCTTACCCAGGAGCAATAGAGAAGGGAGAGAGAGAGACAGAGAAAAGAGACAGAAAGATCTCTCACGAGAAGATGCCACTTGTTTCAAAGTATTTTATCCACAAATTCTCTCCGTAGGAATGTTCTCATTTTTGGAGTATATAATACTCCCAAGTCATATGAATAGATATCCCAAATTTCAGGACAGTGTATTAAATATATCCTTGCATTTCTAAGGTGATCCTATGGAGTATATTTAATTATGTTTTTTAATAATGTTTTTTTTACTTACGACCAGACCAAACCTTTTTTCTAAAATAAAAATATCTAACTTAAAATATAGAAATACTTATTACATGACCTATGCATTTGGCCAACATTTGAGACCCAAAGTTTGATGGTGTATTTCTATCAAAAGGTTGATTTGAGCTAAATAATGTATTTTAGTTTTAGAGGAATCACCCTAGCCTACAGTCTAAAAAAATGTAGCTATGTATGCTCTTATCATTCCTCGATTCCACGTCCAGCGATAAGCTTAACCACATTAAGGCTAAGAAGACGAAGGCTAGACTTAATGACACCAACGAGACTAGGGGAAGTCTCGTTGATGTCACCTACAGCTTGTAAAGACTTATGAGATCCATCTAATCACTGCCCTGACACATTAGACAACCTTTTTATTGATGTGATTATCGGGCGACGGACGGTGCAGGGTAAAGTGATGTGGGGGAAGCTGCGTCGCGCCTCCCTAGACTCTACTACAGCCCCACCACTACGGCCCAGGTGCGGAGCGAGGGTCCAGGGGTGGATCCATAGAAAGGTTACGCATTGCGTAAACCCTATCCTACTATAGAGTAGGATAGGGTTTACGCAATGCGTAACCTTTCTATGGATCCACCCCAGGTTCATGGACTAGCGCCTCCCCTGTTCTCCAGTGCCTTATCGCAATATTGGAGTAATGAGTTGTCAGCCCAAGCAGTGGCTTGATTTGACATCAATGTTCGACATCAATGTTCGAAGCCTGTGACCCCAACTGCAGGCAGGTTTTTGCCAATCTTGATTTTCTTTGAAATCTTGCTTAAAAATACTTAATCCTGACCTTGGAGTAATAATATGGGTTCAAATCATGTACCAGGGTTGGAATTCACTTGTAATTGGTACATGAACGACACGTTGTATCACTCTAGGTAGAGAAGTAGTATATGGTTGCGCATTTGACGCTACTTTAGCAGTTTGGTGCGATTTGGCAGCAGTTTGATGCGATGAGGCGTTGCGGGCGCAATCCGCTGAGTGGCGTGCTAGTACGGTGGCGGTTAACACAGCAGTTCTTCTCTCCACTCGGGACTTGGCGACTGGGAGGGGGCGGGGGCTGGGGCTGGGGCAGTGAGCGAGCACGTGGTGGGTTGTTATGTAAGGCTGAGTGAGTTGGCTACTCCGGGTGTCTGGTGGTAGAGTAGCCGGTAGCTGGCTGGTGGCAGGGGGGTTGTGGTCATAAGTCACCTGGAACCTTCCGCTTATCTGCAGCGCAGGGGGTTTATGTGCAGGTGCGTCTCATCGCCAACATTCAAAGACAGCAACCAACTATTCAGTCTAGGCCCAAACTTGAGAGAGTCCCTTCAAACGAAGGGAAAGCCTCTCGCTTCAAACCGCAAAGTGCCATTACAATTCCATTAAGACCGCAAAATGTCATTATATTCCCATTAAAATGCCGAGTTCTAGGCCAGGAAACCGATTGGTGAGGTAGGCTGACATACCATTCTTATCTGATCTGAGGGTTTGGACCTAGAGTGTATTATCATACAGCTATCAGTATACATGTACCCGTATAAAATAATAGCAATGTCTAATTGATAGCTCTGATATTATAGCTCCAAATCATTTGTTTTGCTGACACAAATCATGATCTTAAAAATTCTAATGTGAGTTGTGACCAAATCTGATGAACCAAAATTATGTTGCAGAATCCAAGATATAACGTGGAAGGTGTGACGGATGAGAGAGTAAAGGTATGTACAGTTATAGGCGTTATTACTTTATGTACTTATAGTTTTACAGCGGTGGTTTCCATCTAGCTCCAAATATTGGTGATTGCCTCAGTCAAAGTCTGTTGGAGCCATCTTTCCCTGATGATTATGTATGTTTCACGATTAATTGACGATTTACGATCAGGCATAGCCGAACCATCAACCCTATACCTTGCTACGGTGTACGCGTCACTTGAATGGGTTGTATGTAGGCCTACAGCTACATCAGGCAGTAAATCCAATGGTTTAACCCTGTATAAGTAACATTCTTCCACCCTGCAGTTCATCTGTTGATCTACCTCCACTAGTATTGCCTGATAGATTGATTTCCTGCCAGGCATGTATATGATAATTATACATGATTGACACGATGCAAGGAATCGGTAATCATTATCCTGTATTGTATTTTCCCTCGACAGCGGCATTAACGTTTCGGTTATTCTCATATTTTTAGATGGTCAGTGTTGGTCCTAACTTCCAAGCAGCTCTACCAGACAGACTGAGTACATATGGAGATTCCCCAGGTACGGAGGAGATTGGCCATTCTTTTATGTATATCCATACATTTACATTGATTTATTTATAGCCTTAATTTTTCAATTACGATGCGGTTAATGTAGTGGTTCGGTTATTTCTATTTCATGATGCGTCTTTATTCAGATCAATGCATTAAAATTATTTCATTTCATTAAAATAATTTATGCCACTTGAATCAGTAACTTGTACTTGAAGAATATGATTTTTCCTCGTCAACTCTCAAGGTTGGCTGGAAATACATGAGAATGCGACAGTACCGTTACTGTCGCATTGGTTTCCATGTAGTCCCTCCATCCCCACTAGTTGCCACTAGTTGCCTCGGGAAGAAAGTGTAATTCACCACTGCTTATTAGGTAAGCATTTCAAAATACTATATAATACTTGAGGATAAACTATTCTAACTTACTTTTATTTTTATTGCAGCCTATGGAAATGAAGACACACTCTTGTGGGACCCCAATAAGCTAGGCGACACAGAAAGTGAGTAACACCATACATGAGATTTGAGCTATCGTAGTGGCCCTTTTTATTAGTTGGGTCTCAATTAAAAGCCATTTCATTAGGCTCTCCCAAGCCTCCTCCAACCTCTCCATACATTTAATACACCGACCCGTCTCCTCTCACCCCCGCCGTCCTTAGCATACTATTTTAACTACAGGCAACATGTGGTTACGGTCTGAGTCAATTTCTTTAATTTTTGAGAGAAAAAAACCAAATTAATACCGACATGGCAGAGGGTGTGCCACGTCATGGGCTGCAACGTCCATCAGTAACATTGTCATGGCGCTGAGACACCTTCCACTCTGGTAGCAGAAAGTGACTGACTTTGGAATTTTGACTGTCTTTTGAGTTTTTGACTTTCCAACTGACTTGACATTCCTATTGACTTTCCAACTGACTTTGACGTTGTGACTCACTTTTGATGTTCCATTGGTCCGATTGGCTTTCAGACTGAATTTTTATGTTCCAACTGACTTTTGACTTTCTGACTGACTTGAATTTCCGACTGACTTATGATGTGACTGACTTTTCCCATTCTTATGGACTTTCTGACTGACTTTTGATGTCACAACCGACTTTGGACGTCACAATTTGTCATATTCTGCACAATATAGAAGCGATGTAGACCGATAGTTCAACATCGATTTAAGCACTATCGGTAGTACTGCTGAGAGTATCAAACCTGTCAACGCCCAGACCATTACAGAAAGCCATATGGCGATAGCATTCATTTTTTTTTATACAAAATTTTTAATCTCCTTAGAAGCAATATCTTGTCAATTAAAAGCCTTTCTCAATTACAAGCCAGGGCTGCGTGGGGGCTTATAAACGGGCTTATAAACGGGCAACTACAGTACTTTACCACTGACGAGACTGGCCATTGTAAAATTGACAATGATTTGGAGTGAATCTCCCGTTCTTATGTTCCCTTTTACTCTTAACGTTACCTTCATTGTCATCGGTGCTGGCAGTTTACTGAACATAATTATTGCTCGTTCTAGTTGAGAAATACCTGTGGGATGTACATCGACAGAATCCACAGTGTTTAGAGGACACCGTACAGATCCCCTGGCACACCAACACACACACGCGAGACGACGAACTGGCACTCTATTTACTACTGCAGTGTGGGTACAATATGGATGAAGCTTTAAGGCAGAGAAACATGCAACCGCCTACAGGTAAATGTACTTCTGTGAGCTCCGTATTGCATTTTCATAACTGATGGGCCTGGCTTTTCAACTTTAGACAACCAACCCAAGAAAATAGGAGGTCAGGTGTCAGTTGGCAGGCCAGTTAAGTTTACTTTTTTCTTTTTGTTTAGAAACGTTTATTAATCGATACACAAAATAATATGACAATATACAATCTATTCTTGCAGAGTACAATGACATGTGTATAATTGGTAGGAAATGAGCCTCAGTTTTTATCAATTGAATGGTTAAATCTGGTTACTTTATTGCCATCTAGTGGTGATGAGTGAGACCAAATGAGATATATCTAATTTTCTCTCGTTCCTTTAGCAATGCATATCTTTGTTACTGGAACTCGAAATAGTGTATAATCTAATGAGAATATCGTCTTACTTCAAATTAATTTAGATTGTTACAACTAGTGTAACACAAAAGTGATGCACCTTGGTGTTAATCAGACAGGCAACTCATGAGTAAGGGGTCAGAGATCGAGCCCCTTATATCCTATAGGGGAGGCCTACCATCAGGTCCGCCTCCCACCCTCATTGGGGCGCATGGCCAGACCAATGGGGGTGAGGGATTGCTCATTGTAGAGGTAGCCTCCATGGAGGTAGGGGAGCTACGTTGAAGGTATATAAGCATATGGCCATTAATAATTAAAATTTTAGGTACAATAATATATTATGACGCAATGAGTTATAACAAGATACTTATCCCCATCTCATTCCAGATCCCATAAGTTTGTTGTCCAAAGAAGAATGTCGAGACTTCGAGAATGGCGTACGGAATTTCTACCTGCTTCAGCAAGACAATGTGAGTAATTGAGTTCTGTTTCACAGTGCATCATCGCGCTCTTGCACCTTGTATTTCCCGTTGAGAACTTGCACACTCCTTGGCAACGTTCTCTTTTTTTTCTCCAACGCATGTTACTATAAAGAACTGTTTTTTTTTATCCAAAGATGTCCCTCATAGATCACAATGAGAAGTTTAGATATCTCATTTCATCATTAGTCAGGTGTTGAAAAAACGATTAAAAAATAGTACAATTGACCCATGATCAGATAGCTCAAATATATTGAGTATAAAGGGATTAACATAAACACTCGAAATGATTGATGAACAAGATCGCACAAGGGGTGACGAGCGATTCCCTTGATTCCACTCCCCCCCCCCCCCCAACCGATTTGTTTCATCTCTGGACTTTTAAGTTCGAGTACAACGGCATAGCTAGGTGATGGTCGAAGAAAGATTTTTAATTTATTCAATTTAAATATGAGATATTTAATACAACAGAAAAGTGGCGGTCAGGGGTCAAAGGGGTTAAGTGGCGTGTAATTGATTGGCTGATAACTCTACTAGGGGATGGCTAGGACTTGACTTAGCCAGCCACCTGGACCAGCCGGTGTCATATCGAAAAGTGACCCCGTCGAAAAGTGACCCATGGGTCGATTTTCGACGTTGATAATCGATCCATGGGTCACTTTTCAGCAATGGAAAAGTGACCCACCCATTTATCCAGAGATATAAAGACATAACATTTATATTATATTGAGCGTTTATTTGTCAGCAATTATGGAACTACAATATGTATTCCTAAGGACATGTGCCTTTTTTCTAGATAGATCTTAAGAATATATGAATATTATTTCTACTGATTTTTTTAATCGTTGCTAGTACACTATTTTAATTTATACTTGGCTTTTGACTTGTAATTAATATAAGGCCTTTCAGCGAAATTATATCATTGTACCTGAATGCCGTGAATTGTTATGCTTATATCACGGTGACTATTTGAAATTTTTACAAAATTCCAAAAACATTAAATACCCCGACATGCCTATCTGACTGTCCTAAAGTTGTGTGGTTATATAACTAGTCTACTAATACTATACTATAGGATAATATTATAACAAAGGTATGATTCAATGATTCCCTACACGTACGGGGTCAATTTTCGATGGTATACATAAAATATGATACCATATGTATACATCGATGTTGTATGACAGAATGTCATTGCAATGGAAGTCAATTTTCGATGGTAAATGTACAAGACGATACCATTATGTATACATCATGTATGACAGAATATGATTCAATGATACCAAAGAAGAAGGGGTCAGTTTTCGATGGTATACATGCTATAAACTTGGTCACGCAAAAGCAGCTACACCTATATTTCACACGTTTCTAAGCTGTCATTATCTAGGTGAACTTGCATCCACACCCGCACATATTTGTACCCACACCCGCATGCACACCTAAATACAATATCAGACATGGCAATTTATTTTTTGAGAACATTAAGTTTAAAAAGAAGAGGGGGTCAATTTTCGATGGAGTGGGTCACTTTGCGATTGCCGAAAATTGACCCATGGGTCACTTTTCGATAGGGGTCACTTTTCGTCATGACACCGGCCTGTGTGGAGCCTGGACACTGGCAGCCCCTATAGGTACCCCTATAATTGATAACATGTGATGCACTCGCACCTCCTGAACCTCCACCATCCTCTGCTCCACCCGACTGGATACACTAATCATGATGGCTTTATTTAATCAGGGTTGATACATTGGCATCTACTAATGTGCCAACCAGTTAAGACCCCATATAATAGCAAAATATATGAATGAATAAAAAAGAAATATGAATCAATGGAATCGAAAATTAAATAAATGTAAATGTAAATGCGATTCTTTTTATGCCCACATTTCAAGGCTCGGTCCTTAAAAAGTCCTTAATTTTGAGTTTGGGCTTTTAAGGGCCTTAAAAGTCAGTAATTTTCACTGTGAGTCCTTAAAAAGTCCTTAAAAACTATCTGAGCGCCCACCCAGGCAATTACAGCTAATCAAATATGATGATATCTCAAAATTAATTTTTTGCGACTTGTGACTCATTTCCTTTTAACCCATCACAAATGTCGTCAAATTAAAGATTCTCTTTGCAATTCCTTTTGTTAATCAAAATTGACCTTCAATGAGTTTTAGAACAACATACAAACCCTAAAAATAACACTTTCACTCCTCAATTTTTCTAAACACTGAATTCATTTTGGCATTAAAAAGACATTAAAAACTGGGGGAACTCGGCATTTAAAGTCATCAAATTTGATGTGCTCTGGGCTGCGGGAACTATGATGATGCATGGACTATTAAATGTACATAGTATACACTGAATGAAAACAACGTAGTACCGGTATACTGTAAACGTATTAATGTTCGCGCAGTATTTATTTTCGCTATTTTCGCTATTTTCGCGCACCCACCTATGTGCGCGAAAATAAGTCCTGTGCCAAAGGTATAATTATTGCATAAACAAGGTGTGAGACTACCTTGCTGCACGAATTTAAATCCGCGCAAAATGGTGTCAAAGTACTTAGTGCGCGAAAATAAATACGTTTACAGTATCTATTTCATTTCCTGACATATTTCATATTCACTTTTCCAGTTCTTGAAACTCTGCGAGAAGGCAACAAAAAATGACAAAAAGTTCCTTAGACTAGTGCAGACAAGATTCAACGAAGCTGAATTCAACAAATACCGGTACCTCATAAATTCTCAAAAGTTCCTGGACCTATTATCCGAAACTTCCCAGAAGATCAGGACTGATCAACAACATGCATTTGTCCATCTCAAGGCCTTCCTTGCCCATTTTAAACCTGACAAACGAAAGCGAAGCTCGGATACAGATTCCAGTCAGGGAGAATCTAAACACAGAAAATCTGATGAACCTAATGCTCAAGTTAGAATCCTACGAGATCCTACAAATAATGAAATATGTAAGACGGAGGAAAATAAAGTGAGGCTTAGGGTGTTAGAGGAAAATCAAGTTATGGTGTTACCTAGTACAAAGGTGCTTTCCAAAACTGTATCCAAGTGTGATTCTCAGATGGATATCAGCAAAGACCCATCAAGTGCAGCTACTGCTCCATTAGGAGCTGCAGATAGTCATTCTAATCAGGGTGAACCTCCCAGCGATGAGGAGACGGAACATAGTCATTCTAATCAGGGTGAACCTCCCAGCGATGAGGAGACGGAACATAGTCATTCTAATCAGGGTGAACCTCCCAGCGATGAGGAGACGGAACATAGTCATTCTAATCAGGATGAACCTCCCAGCGATGAGGAGACGGAACATAGTCATTCTAATCAGGGTGAACCTCCCAGCGATGAGGAGACGGAACATAGTCATTCTAATCAGGGTGAACCTCCCAGCGATGAGGAGACGGAACATAGTCATTCTAATCAGGGTGAACCTCCCAGCGATGAGGAGACGGAACATAGTCATTCTAATCAGGGTGAACCTCCCAGCGATGAGGAGACGGAACATGATGGAGGAGAGTCTGAGGTAGACCTAGAAGATTATGAAGTGGCTTTGAAACGAAAAAAATCTTTACAGAGACAGATAAAGCGTCTTAAGACATTGCTTCAGGTATGTGAACGACAGATTGTATGGAAATCCCAGTATTGATGAACAACTTGTTGGTTGTTGATGTTTTATTCGAATACTAGTAGTCCATTAACATCACTGTAATTTGACAGCTTTCTTTATAACTAGTTAGTCTTGGAGTGTTTCTAAGTGGTGTTTTTATAACTAACACAGAAGACGTATTATAATTGAATTCTACACCCAATGAATTGCCTTGCCCTATACAAAAGCAAACAAAATAGATGACTGAAATTCATGTTCATAATCATAGTTAAGAAATAAAAACAGAATTACTTACGTCTAACAGCCTAAATAAAACGAATGTGGTCAATATTATCATATTTATTGTGACGAGCCAAAACAAGGCACCTGCTTCTACATTCCCATTTCCTCAGTTTTGATGTCGCCCTAAAGTTTCTCAGACTATTTCTTTGCCAATTAACATTCTCTGATTTATTTTTATTCAGGATATAAACCTGGAAATAAACAGATTAGAAGAAAGTGAACTGACCCTGGACGAACTAGACGATGAAGACTCAAGTTACATCCTAGAAGATCAGTATAAGATCGGGAATGATCAAGCAAATACATTTGCCCATCTCAAGGCCTTCCCCACCCATTCCAAAACTGTATCCAAGTGTGATTCTCAGACAGATATCAGCAAAGACCCTAAGACAGAGGAAAATAAAGTGAGGCTTAGGGTGTTAGAGGAAAATCAAATTATGGTGTTACCTAATACCAAGGTGCTTTCCAAAACTGTATCCAAGTGTGATTCTCAGACGGATACCAGCAAAGACCCATCAAGTGCAGCTACTGCTCCATTAGGAGCTGCAGATAGTCATTCTAATCAGGGTGAACCTCCCAGTGATGAGGAGACGGAACATGATGGAGGAGAGTCTGAGGTAGACGTAGAAGAATATGAAGTGGCTTGGACACCAAGGAACTGTTCAATGAGACAGCTAAATCGTCTTGAAACATTACTTGAGGTATGTGACCGATGGATTATACAAAAACCCCGGTATTATATTTAAAGATTTTTATTCAGCAATAGAACATTATGTAACAATTACACTATTCTCAGGACGTGCTGACATGCTTACAAAAGCTAACAGAATGTTATAATGGTAATGATCATATAAAAGAGTAATTTTATATGTATACTTTCGATCTTGATACAATTATTATAAGTAAAATTTGTAAGAGCCTCGCACATTTAGGCATTTTTAACAGAAGGAAAAAAATAAAAAGAATAATAAAGAATATCTAAAATCCAACCCCAGCATTGTGTCTCATACGAACAATCCAAATGGGTGGATCATGTTTATGTATATATATTAAACATTCATATTGTAGCTCTTTCTCCAAGAGAAGGGTCTTTTCTACTTCACATACAAATTACTAAAAACATCTTCCCCCAGACTCCATATCTCCTTTGTATCTGTAAACATACTTATACAGAGTCTCTTAACTTCTTTTAGAACAGGATTTTTTATCTCTTAACTACCTTATTTCTGGTGGTAACGAATTCCACAAAACCTTCACTCTTCCCTAATACTTTCTTTTCTCCATCTATCAACCTCTAATCTACCCTGGTCTCTTGGGTTTTAAGTTTACTTCATTGCCATCTAGTGGCGATGAGCAGGACCAAATGAGATATATCTCGCGCATGACAAACCAGTTACTTCCGCTAGTACGAACCTACTCGGACGCATTCATAGGAGCTCCTCGATTCGTTGAGTTTTAAGGCTTCAAATTCACCATCCGACAAAAGTTTTCCTCACAAACCACTTTATTTAGCCTCAGATCAGTTCGGTGAACTTTCTGAGTCTCAGAAATCAGAACTTTGGAAGTTCTAGGACTTTTGATCCGATCCGCGAGCCAGTGGTCAAGCTGACCGTTACTGATAGCTTACGCAAGGTGAACACGTGTAGTGACAGCACCAAGTGACAGTATGGGAGACGATAACATGACGCGTCAAGAGAAGTTAGCCTTGGATAAGAATAAGAAGGAAAAAGAGGAAAGAGAAAAGAAGGAAAAGAAGGCAAGGGAAGAAAGAGAGAAAACTGCCGGGAAGGCTTTTTCATCTCTTTTAGGTATGAACCTAGACCAAAGCCAACAACGAGTGTTCCAAGCGAACCTGCTTAAGATGCTATCCCCGGGCGGGGAACCTAATAGCAATGGATCATCAGGAATGGGACCATCGGGAAGTGGACTAAACATGGATGGCAGCCACGAAGAAGGTGAGATCCCCGAAGAATCGGACAAGATTATGGAGGAGGTGTTCAGCCAGATCACCCAGACCGAGACGCTAGGGCCGGACATAGAGCCCGGAATCATAGAGAAAGTGGTTCCCCTCTTCACCCAACCGATGAACATCACCAAGCTCGACGAGTACAGGAAGAAGTTTCCAAGACCAGCGAACCTGGAACAGCTCAAGACACCAAAGCTAAACGAAGAGCTACGGAAGGAAATGTCTAAGGATCATAAGGAGAATGACCGCATGTTATCACGCGCTCAGGATTACATGGTCGGCGGCATGTCAGTGGTGCTAGGCAACATGAACTGGGCAAAAATAGCGGCTAGGGAGGACCCCGACGCCAATATTGCTCTAGGAACTTTAACTGAGGGTTTAGTGATGCTAGTAAAAGCTTTCACTGAAATCACTAAGGCAAGAAGAGAAGTGATCAAAGTGGACATAAACGAAGCGTTCAAAGCGCTCCTGGATTATGAAAAGCACCCCCCATCAGCAGACCTGCTCATCGGAGGGGAAATTACAGCCAAAATCGAAGCAGTAAAAAAGGATAATAGGTTGAGAGCGGATCTCAAAAAACCCACAACTACCACTAAGACCAACAGCCAATACAGGGGAAACGCCAATTCGCCTTTCGCACGTGGTTCAGGAGGTTACGGCAGACGCTCCTACGGGAATGGCTACTACGGGAACCGCCATGGAGGTGGCTACAACAACTACAACCGGAGTGGTGGTTACAATAACGGCTACAATGGTTACAACAACTACAGAGGAAGAGATAACTCCTCCTCTACCAGGGGTAGAGGCAGGGGGAACTCAGAAAGATCGAACTCGGGTTTTCCCTCGAAGGGGACCCGCTAGACCAGGTAGGTCCCCTGATTGAGATTGAGATTGAAGATGAAAATGTGTCTAACTGTTTGGGTGCCCAGGCAGGGAGAACCAAAACTTGCATTGACGATTGGGAAGAAATCACCAGTGACCCGTTTATTTTGAACGCTATTAAGGGCACAAAATTAGATTTAGCTGTCATTCCAGAACAAGCAAGGGCACCAGAAGAGTATAAGTTCAGTGAATTAGAACAATTAGCCATGGACGAAGAAATCATTAGATTCCTAGCTAGAGGGATTGTTGAACCATCAGAATGGGAAGAGGGCCAGTTCGTTTCAAACGTTTTCCTCCGGCCTAAACCTAATGGGAAATTCAGAGTCATCTTAGATCTGTCTACACTTAACTTAGACATTGAATACAGTCATTTCAAAATGGAAAGCCTTAGTTCAGCGATGGAACTTTTGAGTGAGGGTAGCTTTATGGCCTCAATTGATTTGAGGGATGCGTATTACTCGATAGCCATAGCACAGAAGGATAGAAAATTTTTAAAATTTCGCTGGAAAGGGGTCCTTTATCAATACACATGTATGCCAATGGGACTAGCTCAGGCTCCCAGATATTTCACTAAAATCCTCAAAGCGGTTTTCGCTTCACTACAGGAAAAGGGTCATTCATGCTTTGGGTTCATAGATGACACGTTCATTATAAATGAAACAGCAGAGAGATGCAAAGAAACAGTTCAGGAGTTAGAACAACTTTTCACTAAACTAGGGTTTACAGTTCATAAGGAAAAGAGTGTATTCACACCAACCACTAGACTTACCTTTTTAGGGTACATTTTGGACTCAACAACCATGTTGGTCACTCCAACACCAGAGAAAATTGAAAAATTTTTAGACATGGCTACAAACTTGTTAAAAAACAGAAGACATTCTATCCGCCAAGTAGCAGCTCTAGTAGGCACTATGGTGGACTTAACAAAAGGAGTAGAATATGGCATGGGTCACTACAGAGCTATAGAACTAGACAAAATCCAAGCACTTAGGATTAGCAAAGGGAATTTTGATGCCAAAATGAGATTATCCCCAGAAGCAAAGCAAGACATTGAGTGGTGGTTAGCCAACATCCAAGCGGGCAAGAGAAGGATCTGGGAGAGTCCTCCAGATATCGTATTAGCCTCTGACGCCTCTAACGAAGGGTGGGGAGCAGTCGTAGATGGGGTTTCAACAGGTGGGAAATGGAAACCTGAGGAATTAGAATTACATATCAATGCAAAAGAAATGCTAGCTTGCCTCCTGGGCATTAAAAGCCTACTAAACGTATGGAACTGCCAGATCAAATGTGAACTAGACAATACAACAGGAGTAGCTTATATTAACAGATTAGGAGGGACCAAATCGGTCCAATGCGAAAGATTAGCTGGAGAAATCTGGGATTACTGTGAGCAACGAGAGATCTGGCTCATAGCAGTGCATGTACCAGGAGTTTTGAACGTAGTCGCTGACTACGAGTCTCGGAATTTTAGAGAAAACATAGAGTGGGAATTGCCCAGAACAACTTTCCGACAAATTTCTAACAAGTGGGGTCCATTTGAATGGGACTGTTTTGCTTCACGATTGAACGCTAAATGTAACTCTTATATTAGTTGGTATCCGGATCCGGAAGCCTCGCTTATTGACATGTTCGCTCAAGAATGGCCAAATGAACTTTGGTATGCTTTTCCTCCATTCAGATGCCTGACACGGGTCCTCCAGAAACTGGCGAAGAACAGAGAGACTCGGGGAGTCCTAGTAACACCAACGTGGACAGCTCAACCCTGGTGGGGGAAGCTCATGAGGAGAGCTCAGATGTGGAAACATCTGGGGAAACGAACACTCCACAACACTTCGACAATGGAAACCTGGGAGGTGAAACTCACTGCATGGAAGATTTGAAAGAACTTATGTTGGACTGGGATGTGAACTGGGATGTTATAAACACCATTTTCGCGTCCTGGAGAGACGGCACCATCAAACAATATAATTGTTCTATTAAGAAATGGGTTGCTTTTTGCAAAGGACAGCCAGCAAACCCGCTTGAAGTAAACATAAATCTGGTTTTGAAATTCTTACAATCGCTGCTAAACAAAGGTTTATCACACTCAGCAATAGGGACAGCGAGAAGCGCATTGTCCTCTTTTCTAACATTTGGACAAAAACCCGAAGATACTATAGGGAATCATCCTCTGGTCAGTAGATTCATGACAGGTGTTTACGAAACAAGACCTCCACGACCAAGGTACTCCCAGACTTGGGATGTTAACTTAGTGCTAAATCATATCAGGACGTGGGGGTCGAATGAAAAGATGAGTTTGAAGAATCTCACGTTGAAATTGTGCACGTTGTTCGCTATTGTTACTACCCAACGTATACAAACGCTACATGCGTTTAAGGTCCCCAATATCACTTGGGAAACAGATCAGGTGGTCATTAGTTTAGACAAAACCTTGAAACATAACAGAGAAGGATCTAATCTTGATGTGGTAAAGATCCAAAAGTTTAGAGAGGACAGGTCAATCTGTCCGGTAACTACACTTAGGGCGTATGTCAAAGCCACAAAATCACTTAGAAAAACAGAACAACAACTGTTCATTTCTTTCGGAAAATTACACAACAAAGTGGCAAAAGATTCTATGTCTAGATGGATAAAAATGGTTATGAAAGATGCAGGTGTCAACACCAATGTATTCAAAAGCCACAGTACACGCTCTGCGAGCACATCCAAGGCATTAAGTCTTAATGTACCGTTACCAGTTATCTTGGCAAGAGCCAAATGGTCAAATTCCATAACATTTGGAAGATTCTATAACAAGAAAATTGTGAAAGAGATCGATTTAGGGAATACCCTACTGAAAGACAATGTAGCAAATAAGAAATAAATTCTTGTGACTAAATCCAGTTTTGCTTTAAAGTCTCATTTGGTCCTGCTCATCGCCACTAGATGGCAATGAAGTAAACTTTAAAAGTTAAATGAGGCTTACCTTCGGTTAAAGATGATATTTGACTGTAAGTTTATGAATAACATCTAGTGGTGATGAGGGATCAAATGCCCGCCACTCGCCACCCTTGATCGTCACAGTTACTTCAGAATAATCGATCAACTGGATTTAGTCAGCGTCCTAGCCTGGTTTGTCATGCGCGAGATATATCTCATTTGATCCCTCATCACCACTAGATGTTATTCATAAACTTACAGTCAAATATCATCTTTAACCGAAGGTAAGCCTCATTTAACTTTTAAATTATGTTCAATTTCTTCGAAGGTATTTTTACTTTCCCAAAATAGGTTTAAAGTTCTGTGGGTTCTTCTATAACATAAAGGAATCATTTCACAATTTACATGCAATATATTGGTATTTATTCTATTTTCAGCTCCTTTACTTCCTACATTCTGTATCAGACGCAAACATTTATTTTGTATTAATTGAACTCGTCTTACATGTTGTTTAGATGACAAGTCAATAACAAATTCCACCAAAATCTAATACTGGTAAAATATATTTTATAGCAATTAAATTTGCTATACATAGATTTCACATGACGTCACCCAGTAGGCTGCGGTTTCACAGTGACCGCCATTTTCAGGGTCATCGCTACGCTTGCCGTCTATGGCGAGGGTATCAAAACAAAGTTGATAAACCTCACAAGACAGGATACTTGGCTAGTACTACACTAAAGACAGGTTATCTAACCTATCATGAAGATATTATTGAGGCAGATGAAAACTAGTAAAGGTTAAAACAGCCAGAAAACAGCATTTTCAAGTATCGCAGCATACATAGGCGTCTAACTGGACCCCAAACATGGCCAGGGCCGTGACGTCAGTGAAATCTATGTATACCTTTTGTTATCTGATTTCGAAGTTTCTTAACCTCTGGTACATAAGTGTAGCTTTCATGCATACCCCATGTTGTGACATATTTAGATTGCAATCCAGCAGAAAGCCTAAATATCTGAAGGTTTGTACATCGTCAATTTCTTCTCCCTCAATATACAATTCAAAAACATCTTTTTTCTTTTTCCTATTACCATAAAATATCTGTCTTTTGGTTTTCTTATTGTTAATTGTTAACCCATTTATTTCAACCCAGTTCTTAAACATATTTATGTCGAGTTTGGCTTCTCTCCAGTCATTGTCATCTGCATACATTATTATTTTACTTTTAAATTCCTCAGTTTTGATGTCTCCCAAAGTAGTTTCTCAGACTATTTCTTTGCCAATTAACATTCTCGGATTTCTTTTTATTCAGAAGTATAACTCGGAGATTAAAGAATTAGAAGAAAGAGAATTAACACTGGACGAACTAGACGATGAAAACTCAAGTTACATCCTAGAAGATCGGTATAAGAAAAAGTTTGTGAAAGTAAGTAGCTCGTCCCTACTCTTCGATCAGCTCCTTCCATTTCCTGAATTTACCTGTGAGGGTTTTCTGGTTTATATACACTCACACTTATATGACGCAAGTCAACGGTATTGGTAACACCAGTGGATATATATAGAGAGAGCAACTAATGTCTGGAAGAATATTATTGAGGATTATCTATTCGTTCACGAATCATTGTGAAAATTATATGAATTTGTCAGCCTTTAGAGACCCTTAGCAAGTACTCTGCTGACAGGCTGTGACCCTATACTCATAGGTATCCCTGATTGCCGTGTTTTATTTCAAGTGTTGTGCTCCTGCATACATGTGCATAGGGAATGGTGGATAGGTATCATGCGTTAGAAACCTATCGAAGGCCTTGGATGCGTACACAACCTCCCTATCTTAAGTACAGTGGAACCTCACATAAAGACCACCCCTCTATTGAGTCCAGTTTCTCGCAGTCGGGAATTGCTCTCCTCTTATTAAATTAGCTCTTCTAATGAGACCACCTCGCTATGAGACCACAAATCGTTCAGTCCCTAGGGTGGTCTCAATAGAGAGGTTCCACTGTACAAGATAAATCGGCTATCGGTTATGGGTATGCATATAGGTTTACAGCATAGGGGGGTACCTGCCAAGGGTCTCTATAAACTTGTGAATCATGACTCAACATGGGAACTTATGTCCATTTGATGCTTAGGTGTGGAATAGATATTGTGAAGTATCTGGCCGGCCCCCTACCACAGGACGTCCCGTGGAACGCACGTTTAGATATGAAGGTAACATCCATGTTTGACATTGTCCATTAAATGGTAATGAGAGAAAAGAAGACTGTCATGTTAAAATTACAAAGAATTATTGCTGTTACGGTGTTTTATTCTTTGTCGTTTTAACGAGTATTTTATCAAATAATTAAAGCAATTATCCAATTAATCTATAGTCGTCTCTAAGAATCCAAAATCAACCAGACCCAGGTTTCTACAGTCCACATATCATATTTTAAAGTATTCGTGGAGATTTGTTTTATCTTAGCGCAAACATAAAGAGAAATGAATGTGAACAGAGATTGCGAATATTCCTTATTTCTGTGCTTTAATAGGTTTCCTATTTGTATACAGTGTATATATTATTACTTCTATTAAGAGATTAATTGCCGGTTTCAGGTACCAGGTATCCCCAAATCAACGTTAAAATCGAGAAGTTCGTCATGGAGAGCAAAGAGTTTCCCGATTATCATGATGTTCGTGAGATAATCTACCAGTGTAATGTGAAGTACAGTCTAGACTTAACGTAAGCATCTTTTTAATAATTATATATTAAAGCTCTACTCAGTTAACATCAAAAGATTTTCTCATTTTGTTCCGTTGCAACCCAACTAAACGTGATTTGACCAAAGTTTAGGATGATTTTATTCTGGTTGATTTTGTTACAGTGGTTCATCAAAGTCCACATTTATATTCCTGAGACCCGCTGAAATTTGTTCCTTCATTTATTTCCACTCACTGGCGGCCATGTCCTGCCGGCGATACATACGGACAGCATAATATACATACATTTAGTCCTATACGTTGCACTATGAGTTAATTTGGTCAGATTGTATTTGTTGTAAGAGCTGAGAACAACAAATGGAATCGACCACAAGGCTCACTTTATATTCTGATTTAAATAATTACAAATATTTAGTTAAAATATAAACTAAAAGCAAAATCAACATTATTGTTGACAAAACACTGACAATGTCACCATGCAGACATTTAGCCTTAACAACGTTACCAGGTGAGATCCAATCGGATCACCGGTAACGAGTGTTCAGTTGCGTCATAATATTATGACGTCACGTATGAGAGTTCTTTGACTCACTCTCAGTGGTAGCACGGTAAAGCGAGCACCTCGTTTATAAGAGCTGAGAAGGCAGGTTTATGAATTTGAAAGACCATATAATTATGTAACATCTCGATAGACTCAAATACCTGTCTGTTAGGCTGAATCTTTACTGGAAGTTCCAAAATATATGTAGTTCCTGTCGTCTGTTTTTTCTAAACACTCATTGCGATCTAATTAATACGTACCATCTTTACAGTAAAAAATCCCAGGATTCATTGGCTCGAGAAGTGTTTCTGGAGGTAGGGATTAAACTGCAGCAACGTAGACAAGCTGACTTCTCCGATAACATATGGTCTACCATGAGCGCGCCTCCCAGGTAAGAAATAAAGCTCAACCTCTTCACGTGGAATATGAACATTTAATCCTTTGTATTTTTTAACTTGCCATATATTCACCTTTAGGGTTCGAGTTGTTTGCTAGTAATTATGGTTCAGCCTGCTTATATTATAAAAGACCTGTCATAGACATAATAGTCTTGAATTGGTTGAACCCTTGTTTTGCAATATTTTTATAACATACAATCTTTGGCCTCCTCCAACATTCTGGTACGTCTAGTTAGTAAAACTTTATAAAAAAGGTTGATGTTGTTATGCGTGACGGGGGTTTGTGTAATAATGTACCATTCATGCACTATCGTCTGACTCCATCCAACCCAGGTTGACGAGTGACCCTGCTTTGTACGATTCATCCCTACGTACCCGGCTTGATGATAGTCGACGAACCTACCAATCCAAGATGGATGAGGTTAGTTCATTGATATTAATGATAGCACAGATACATGAGTTAGATTATGTTGACGACCAATGGATTATGTACCAAATTTTGCAAATATGATGTATTACTCATGCTGCTGGAGCATAGATGCACATTGTCCGTCATGTGACTGAATTCCGTCATCTGGACTTTGAGATAAAATTGTGCATTCAGCGCAGGCTTTGTTGTTTATATTGACAATTGTATAACACGGTCCAGTAACATGAACAAACGCATTAATGTCATCATCAATACTTTCTATATTTGTATAAATCATCTGTTCCTACCCACAGCATGTTCTTGAAATATTGGTAATTTTAAAGCAAACTTAACTCTAGCATATTGTCCCCTCATGCAGGCCCTACAACATGTCACAGGGTCGGACTTGTGTCCCTGTAGGAGTTATTCTTATGTTTGGCTTAGTTTCTTATGTTTGGCTTAGTTTACCCCATTTACCATGTCACATTACCAAAGTCTTTCTATGCCTTGCAGGTACTGGACAAGTTCTCCAGGAGCAAGTGTAGTACATCGAGTCCTTGTAGGTACTGGACACGTTCTCCAGGAGCAAGACTAGTACATCGAGTCCTTGTAGGTACTGGACACGTTCTCCAGGAGCAAGTGTAGTACATCGAGTCCTTGTAGGTACTGGACAAGTTCTCCAGGAGCAAGACTAGTACATCGAGTCCTTGTAGGTACTGGACACGTTCTCCAGGAGCAAGTGTAGTACATCGAGTCCTTGTAGGTACTGGACACGTTCTCCAGGGAGCAAGACTAGTACATCGAGTCCTTGTAGGTACTGGACACGTTCTCCAGGAGCAAGTGTAGTACATCGAGTCCTTGTAGGTACTGGACACGTTCTCCAGGGAGCAAGACTAGTACATCGAGTCCTTGTAGGTACTGGACACGTTCTCCAGGACCAAGAGTAGTACATCGAGTCCTTGTAGGTACTGGACACGTTCTCCAGGACCAAGACTAGTACATCGAGTCCTTGTAGGTACTGGACACGTTCTCCAGGACCAAGAGTAGTACATCGAGTCGTACTGGACAAGTACTCCAGGACCAAGACTAGTACATCGAGTCTTCAGACGAACATGAGGAGGACAAGAACGGGAACGAGGCAGAATATGACCTCATCATAGAAGGGGAAAGTACAACGCTTTTTTCACAGGGATTTCTGATTTGTATATTCTCTATCGTCAGATAGAATGTATTTTAGTTATTATTAGATAGTTTATTATGGCCTGAAAATGTATTTAACAAATATAGTAGGCCCTGAAATTTGTTCATGGTACACATCAGTTGTTCGATAAACTTCAAATCCAATTGTTTACAGAATCACCAGAACATTAGGTCAATGATCATACCGCCATCATACAAATGTATACATCAACATTAATGTACGCATGTACTGATCGATGGTGTCTAAATGAATACGTCGAAATGAGTAACATGTTTACTGAAATGATTATCTATAATCTCTGATTCATGGTTGTTTCTTGCTGCTGTTCCTCTGTTAAAGTCTTTACACTTGAATATTCTTTTTGTTAAATGTTTTTGCCTGTTTGTGAATAATAAAAAAAAATATCCCTGGTGTGATCTTCAAATGGCGACACTCGTTTATGTCTTCATCGTTAAGGAAACTTGAGGCCCGTTATCTAAGAACACATTGGCCGCAGGCGATTTAATGGTTAAAATTAATTATAAAAATATGTCTTACATCTGCAATCTATTTCTCTAATGTGCGAATGCAGGACTTCTAGGTCTCCACGCTTCCTGGACGAGATCGTCGGCCGATCGCGGTCTGTTGTGAAGCCAAAAGAAGGGAAAGAAAGGGAGATATTGAAGTGAGTAAGAGATGATTGGATGCCATATGGTCGGAGAAGCTCACTTAAACTGTTCTGGGATTTTGGACTGTTCTTGACCCTGAAGGTGTATCTAAAACTCAGGTACAGTCCAATCCAAAATCCCTAATCAGTGTTATGTAGGTGAGGTTATTAGAGAGCCAATTAAGGCAGTCCCCGTACCATCTACTAATCCATTGTGAATTCATCTCATATAATCTCCCAATGTACCAGGCACGCTTTCTAGCAAATGTCATCCTATCACCTGTGTATAGCGGGTTTTTAAACATTTATTATGTACTAATTACCAATGGCAGTCGTTGAGTCGTGGGAGCAGTATTTTAGTGCACATGAATCTTACAGTAGAAGGGAACATGTGCGATTAGTTCTTAAAAGATCCGCGCGGTGGCTCCACCAGCTGGTGTCAATTATGCAGGAAGTGACTGATGTTGAGCTGACCGCTCAGGACATAGCAGTGGCACGCAGACAGTTCTAACAATATGTTTCATGAACTTAAGTCAAATAATAACTCGACATCCTGTCTTGATTTGATTTGAAAATACTTTATTGGCCAAATTATAACTTAGGAGCAAGGATTGACAAAAGGGTAGACATGCATTTGGAGTATTAATGATACAGAATACAATACATAGTCTACATAATAACAATCCATTTGGCTATGTTACATTCATTTTTTAATATGATATTTGTAATCTTGGTCCATCCTACCGCTCCGGTTATACCAGGGATATCTTTTAAATTTACAATAATGGATTTTCTGTTGAGTTTACATTTCTGTCAGTATACATTACACTCAATTCATGTTCATAACATTCTTGGAATTTGATAGTTTACAGCGGTCGAATTATTGGTTAGCAGCAGACAATACTGAATTCTAACTATAATACTAAAATGTAATATAATGGATAATGTAAGACTTTTTAAGAAAGGTCACCCCATTTTGTCTTCAGTAATACATAGCATGATAGAACAATAGTTATATACAATCAATCGGTTATTGAACATGTTTACCGATCAGGGATGCAAGTTCTCCTTCAGTTGACGGATTTCCTTAAATCTCCTCATTACCAAAATCTGTGTAGTAATATCCCATATATCTTTCAAATTACCTTTAAAAATGGTAATAGTTAATGGAATGATTCAATAGCATGTCCATCTACCCCAGAGTAGACCCAACACTTGCATTGGAATATACGGGAGAGCTATGTACCAGCGGCGGCCTGTATCACTCCCTGGTCAGCCAATATTCCGCTAGCAACTGGGTGCAGTGATAGCATCGGGAGTTTAGCGGAATTCCGCTAGCAGAGGGCAGTATGTACGACGCTACTAGGGCACCCACCACACACCACTACCGGGAGCAGGGGCTCGCAGCCTGGCAGACGGTAGTGAGTCTGTGAGTGGCAGCAGCTCCCCAGTGCCTGCCAATCAACTTGTCAATCATTTCGGATGTATGTCTATATGTATAATACTTTCATTATTTAGGTATATATCACTTTGTAAACCATATATTTTAATGTTTCACCTTTGGTTTTCACCTCAGAAACCTTTCCGTCAATTTTGAATACCCAAACTTGCATCCCTGACCGATGTCTCGGCCTTAATATAAAAGGCATTATACACGCCTAAGATGAACTCTCACCAATGAGGAGACAAATGTCTCTAAGTACTCTCACCTATTCCCACAGGTATGTGCTACTAGCTACTAGCTATGATGCAAACTTTGGGGTAGACCTATGAGTATTCAGTTGGATTTGGCCTGAGGCTCAGAAGGTCCTCCATCTGTGCTGGTTGAGGATGGGTTCTAAGCTGTAGGTTGTATGTATATTGTATTTTTATTCAGACATTAAATAAGGTACATCAGAAAGGATTTGGCCTGAGGACCGATCATCATCACACAAATACAAATAGGCAACATTAACAGTTGATGGCTGCATGTGGTTTGCTACCAGAGGTAGTTTTAATTTAAAACACTATTGCTGGTAGCCACTACTTGCAACCATTTACACATATAACCAGGGATCTCTGTACAGGGCACATCAGTTATAGTCTCCCACAGTACAGTGAGTCTGCAGCAAGGCTACAGGAGGAAGCCCACTTCCACATCCACGACTGTGCTTCGTGATCAACTCAAGCCTAAACAGGACACAGGACTTCATTGATCTCCTGTGCTGCTCCTGTTGACACCTATATGGTTCTTCCAGGCTTGTCATGGAGGCCATATAGGGTCAACAAGGAAAGCACAGGCCAACATCACCCACTGCAGGGCCTTGTACACAGACTGTACCAGTTCCAGCACAACAACCAGAATCACCTATGTTTGTCCATGTTGGATTGTGCATAGCCTACTCCTGAGTTGTCATGGAGGCTACTCACGGTCCAACAGTGCAAGCACAGGCCAACATCACCCACTACAGCTCTGTATCCAGCCACACCCCAGTCTACAGGAAAACCAGATCCACATCCACCACAACAAACAGGAACCCCCTATGTTTGTCCATGTTGGACTGTGTGTTTAGCTGTTCCTGAGTTGTCATGGAGGCTACACACAGTCCAACAGGACAAGCACAGGTCGACATCCTTCTACATGTTCTACTACTGCCACCATGGATCTCCTGTGCTTTCCCTGTTGGACTGGGAGTGGATGGTCTGGAGTTGTCAAATATCTCTACGTCCAGCGCAACATAGAAAGCACAGTTCAACACTCACTATAGGAACTTCTACCCATCTACCACAACAACCATGGATCACCTGTGCTTTCCTTGTCGACCACTGTGTAGGCGTGTGGAAAGGTCAAGGATGCCATACAGGGGTCTACAAGGGCAGCACAGATCAACATCCGGCACTACTACTCACTACCGACAACTCTACAGCAGTACAACAGGGAAAGTATACGTTAACATTCCCCACTACAGGGTCTACTACACTGCCACTGGCTCTCCTGTGCTTTCCCTGTTGATCCGGGAGTTGTGGTCCAGACTCATCAAAGATCTCAACTTCCAGAGTCAGCAGAGAAAGCACAGTGTAACATCCCCCACTACCGGATCTCATACACTGCCACAACGGCAACCATAGATCTCCTTTACTGTCGCTGTTGGTCCAAGAGTGGATGGTCCAGAGTTGTCAAAGATCTCCACGCCCGCTTCACCATAAAAAGCACAGTTCTACAATTACTACATTCCACCTGTGCTTTTCCTGTCGATCCTTGTACGGGCATTCCGGATTTGTTAAGGATGCTGTGCAAGGGTCGTCAGAGAAAGCACAGTTCAATCAACATCACTACCAATGACTTGCCATGACCTGCATCCACTTTCATCCACCTCTGATCAGAATGTATTCAACCAAAACTTGCCTGAGGTTTACACTGACTGGCAGCTTCACTTAAGGATTTTATTATAAATAGATTTAAAGAGAGACACAAAACCATAAGAAAGACGATGTCAAGTTGATTCTTGCTTGAGATGTTTAATTTTGATGTATTGACCAATGTTTTGGAGTTCTTTACTCCTTCTTGATTGTAAAAATTGTGTTCTTTTCCCCTGATATTCATTATATGATCATTCTCCTTTAATCATTGAATGTACTGTATATTTTATCATCAGTTATTCTATCTCTGCAATTGTACCAAAGCTATGCGTACAATGTATGCATAGCTCTGATTGTACAGTGCTTTTACCATACATTTTGTTGTCCGTTTTACACCTATTGAACTCTGCATTTGTTGCACAGTAGTGTTGTCAATGCGCGTTTCATGTTTAGCAAACTCGGCAGAACGTAATTCTACAGTTTTTTTGTCATTGTGGTCATGGAGTTTTAATCTTACCTTTCTTCTATATTCCAGGTGATATCTTGGGTCACTCACTGGGTCCTACATATTGACATCAACTCCTGGACTGATCACTTGGTATGCCCACCTGTTGAAGCCAACTCATTTTACTGAAGATTGGCTGTATACGGTCAGTTACATTGCTTTTGGCAGTATTGTTTGTTTGACCTTTATAGACATATGCATATATTTAGCTGTTCTTTCATCATTGTGATGGTGGAGATTGACATCTCCATTGACATCTCCTGCGCTTTTCCTGTGTGTGGCCATTCCAGAGTTGTCACGGTGCCTACAAACAGCACAACAGGTCAAGCACAGGTCAACCACCTTCTACACTTATGCCCCCCTCACACTGTACGCATCCGACGAGTTGTAAGCCTTACAACTCCTTACAACTAGTTTTCCAGTTGTAAGGCCTGTTTTTGAGCTGTTGTTCACGACAAAACTCAAGATTCAAATGTTGAATCAGATCGTACAGTGTGAGTGCCAGTTGTGAGGCTTACAACTCTGTCACAGCGAGTCGTGAGACTTACAACTCAAAAAAACAGAAAAAAATGCGTTGGGCTATCCGTTACAACGCATGTTGTAACGGTGACGTCCTTAAAAAACCACTTTATTTGCCTTTTTTAGCGGGGGGCTCCCGATTCGAGTCGGCTAGTGTGAGATGTAATAAGTCTTCAGTTGTAAGTTGTAAGTCGTACGACCAGTCGGATGCGTACAGTGTGAGGCAGGCATTACTACTACAGCAACCATGGATCTCCTGTGCTTTCCCTGTTGATCTGGGAGTGGATGATCCAGAGTTCTCAAAGATCTCTACTTCCGGAGTCAGCAGAGAAAGCATAGGTCAACATCCCCCACTACAGGGCCTTCTACACACATTTCGGTCTTAGGTGTCATCATTTTCAGTTTTTAACTGTCACCTTACTAAGATCTCAAATTTAAAACCCCTAAAGACTGGACAGATCCCAGAACATGGACACACTCTTATACAAATACTTACTCTTGAATGACTGGAATATTCTACATCTTTTTTGCAGAAAATGGTTCTACTCATGCTTAAGACTGAAGTTCAACTCACACCGCAACATCCTCGGATGAAGAAATTTGGACATTGGAAACCTGTCTAGCACCCAACCTTATGATGCCCGCCTGTCTCCCACTCCCCATCTGCCATCCATTCCAAGAAGAAATTATCCACTAGCAGATCATTTAAAATGTACCTGAAGTCTTCAACTTCTCTTCAACTCCCAAATCTCCCTAGACCTTGGGATATGGTTGATACACTGGATTACCCCGGGTAGGAACCTGTTCAGCCAGTCTGCCTCCACACATGTGGATGGCTTGGCATTTGATGATACGGCTTCATCATGTATGCCCTTGTACCTGGGGCGCACTATCTGCCCCCTTGGAGATAGTCCAGGTATGAGCTGAATTGTGCCACCACTTGGGGTCATCAAGTCAGACACTGGTGTTGGAGAGAAGGCTAAGCTTTACACAGAGTGCTGCTGGATCTCTGGGCCCTTGCCCCTCCCCCAGTCCCCTAATCCTACTCCTTCTCATTGTCATGGAGAATGCTTAGTCTCAGCCAGTCTGCCACCACTTTGTGGTTGGCTTGGCCTCTGATGGTTGGACTGCATCAAGCCCATGGCTCAGAAGTTCCCCCGTCTGTGCTGGTTGAGGATGGGTTCTGAGCTGAGCTGCAGGTTGAGCGTTTCTCTGGGATTATTGGGTTGTGGGTTGTGTGGCTGGGGGAGGGGTTTGGGTTCTGTGAGAGATAACTGTTACTCATGCTGTTAATCGCTCTCCCCTTCTCCTCCAATAGACAGCAACAACCCTCCTCTACCACTATTCCAAAGCCTGCTGCCTCCACTTCTGTAGCCCGATGTTCACCAGGCCGACCAGTACCACTGTATCATGATCAGGTCAACATATAATCACCATACCACTCTTCTTCCCCCTGAGATGATGGCCTGGGGGTGCTGCAACACATGGACTGTTTGTTCCTCCTGCTCGCTGGAACAATCTCTTAAGGTAAATTGTTTTCCATCTAAATCGTTTGGAAATGCAACTTCAGGTTACTACCATTTGTATAGGTAGTGCTATTCCCCTGGACTTTTTATTAATTAGATATTAGCATTATATTTTGAGTTTAGTAGAAACACTGTCAATTCCAATCTGAGCTAGACAGGTAATTAGGTCGGATTGGAGGCCTTGCTGGTTTGAGCTCAATGTCTCAGCTGAGGGAAGTCTTACTTGGGCGACTCTTCCTCCCAGTGAAATATGGGACAGCTTTCTTACCATTGCGAGGCATTCAATATCCACCTTGCACATTGTTGTTTATTGCTCTCTACCTTTATTTTTCGCTTCATGTGACCTCGTGACCGTGGAGTTAATTATCTCCTCCTATTTTTCAGTTTGTTCCAATGTCAGATATCTGATGTTGCTTCATTGAACTCCACCTACTGAGGTCCACTCACAATATGTCACAATCGCCAGATAAGTGCATCTTACTAACTTAGCTCCTGTTGCGATACCGATTAAATTAATCTTTTCCATAGTTTGTATTCATATCGTTATCAACCGTCTCAAAAATTTGCTATAACAACGGATGAAGGCTTCGGTGTTTCTACCAAAATCTGTAATTTTGAAAATGTTAAAAAAAAATTCTCCAAATTTCGGAGAGTGTAAACCACCCCTGTGAGCGAGTAACTTATTACTGAAATTACGCAATGAAATAATAAAAAAGCCTACACCTCTCCCACTACGCATGCATTTGTGCGCAACATATAGCTGACCGGAAGCCCCTCATGGGTGAATCGCAGCCGTAGTTAAAGAGGAAGGTAAAAATAAATGATTATAAATTAGGTTGTGCGTCCACCATAGAAATAATATGATTTCACCGAATGAGGCAATGTTGATAGATTCTAGTCATTAAAGATGAGGCAGTTTCCATTCCTCTGAGGTACAGTCTAGATGTTCCTAGTACGGTGCTACATGGTAAGGATAATTTGCGAAACAGACGAGGCATGACTTAACAGCAGCTAGGGTTGACAAACCACCTTTAGCTGCGGCCACTTACCTCTGGCAGAGGGTGGGCCATGTTATGCTCGATTGTCTGTAAATAGATGATTATGAATTAAATAAATATCACAGTCTCCGTATCTCTGCTGAGGTAATGTTTATGTAACCAGCATGGTGAAACCTAACAGTAGAAAGTCTGGGCAAATGGCTGAATGAAGCAATATAAGGCTGTGTGCTTTAGTGGTGTGGAGTAGGTGCGGTTGCTAAGGTTGCACCAACCTCGGCAGCCATCATACTTTACTGACCTAGATCGGGTCGTGAGTGGTGTGTGCTGTTGTGGTCGCCTGGAGGACAACTCAATATCTGTGTTACTTAAGTACACTCTCAGACCAACTTAGCTCCCGTTGCAAAAAAGATTATCTGAATCTTTTCCCCGAATTTTTATTTATATCGTTATTGGACTTTTAAAAATGTCGCTATCATATTGATTGTAGAGTAGTTGGGGTAGCTAAACTTATACATGTATTTGGCACTCTATTCTATTCAACTATTTCTTACAAGAATCCTGATCAGAGGTCTACCTTTTTAATTTCTAGTTACTTCTTTTGATCATCTCTAAAACCTTTAATTTGAACAAACGAAATGTTGTCCGAAT
Organism: Sthenelais limicola; assembly: GCA_942159475.1. Lineage (NCBI taxonomy): Eukaryota > Metazoa > Annelida > Polychaeta > Phyllodocida > Sigalionidae > Sthenelais > Sthenelais limicola. The sequence goes on from OW804102.1 coordinate 7,318,846, forward strand.
TATTCCTTTAAAATGATGCCTTTTTGGCCTGCTAATGACTTCGTATTGTCAGTTAACAGTAAGTACAAGGCGAATTAGCCAGTAAAAGTCATAAAATGCCTTTCTGTCTCTTTTCTCTGTCTCTCTCTCCCTTCTTCTTTATCTCTATTTCCTGGGTATGATCATAAACTGCCTCCCTCTCAGCTCTCCCGCCCTTGATATAACCATCTTAAATTTGTTGATAAGGGCGTAAAGCAACCAATCTCACTCACTCACTCAGTAATTTTGATGCGGGAACCAAATATTCCCAATAACCCTTCTGATGCAAAGAGGTAGACCTGTGGGTAGGTATCCAGTTGAGTTTGGGCCCTTACTGCTTCAAGGTTTTGGCGGGGACAGTTTTACCATATAAAAGCTTACGGTATTTGTGTGAATTGGCAATTGCAATATATACATTGTGATGGTGAACTTGTAATCACCATCTATTCTATAGGTGATAGCTGGGCCATTCATCCATTCACCAGTATTTACATCATCTCCAGGACAATGGATCTCGTCATGGACTCCCTCCAAGTGGTTGCCCCCGACTCAACCTTTGCCCATATACAAGAACCGCGGGTTATTCCTCATACTGTGATGGCAAGACGTCAGCCACGGTGCCTGCATACACGTGTATGGAAATGTTAGCCCACCGTTGCAGCAATTGTTAGCGCGCCCATGGGTCCGGCACTATACTGTGTTGCCTCGGTCTGGACTAGAGAGAAAACCTGAGCTGATGACAGACAGAGTAGAGACGTTGGAATTTGACAATGCACGGGAGAGTAGGAGGCTACGTATAGAGTGTCTCTTCTGCCTGCTTCCTTCTGACCTATGTAGACTTGCCGCGCAGAGAAAGGAAGTGGTTAGGTCTCTGATGGACGGTGTTAACATCATGCCTCATGGGTCTGGGTTCTGTCTATAGTATCAGTGGGGCGATAGATTGTAAAAAATTGGATTCTTTTGGGTTGATCATTGACTTAATTAATTAACTAGCTAAGATAGGGTCCAGCGACACAGGCCCCCAGTCTTCACTCACCACCTTAGCTGAGCTGACAACACCACACCTACGTACTCTCTCCGACTTCTTCATTAACCGTCGACCTTAATTATTTGGGCGAAATAACCCTGTAATTTCTACAAGATACCAGGTTGACTGGAGAGTGAGGGGAGACCACGGGGTGGTGGGATATGCTAATTACCCCAGTCTATCCTATTTCTCACCTTATCCCGTGCCTCGAGGATCGCATACACAATAGGCAAACCACCGGATCCAGAGACCATTACCACGCACAACCTAAAGAGACAGCACAACCACCATTCACCACTCAACAGATGACAACTCATCAGATCTTACTTGGCCTCCGTGACGACTCCAGACCCAGCTTAGTGAAAGAACAACGACCTGATTCCGGACACGAGACACGTCATGGTTATTGATTAGGCTTCAAAGCATTTCTTCAGGTGAGGAGAATTGTAATTACTAGAGACCAGTTTAAGCCTCCTGGACAAATATAAACGAGGAGGGGATTTTTCCTTTATTTTTAGGTGGACAATTGGTTATACCGGAAGATGTTTATACGATTTAACGGGACGGTAAATCGTATAAACATCTTCCGGTATAACCAATTGTTATCGCCTTATTACAGTAAAAAAGTGTTTCATACAGGCATGGACGTGTGAAGCCATTTTTATATTATGATTATTATATTTCTTTGATATTTAATCTGTTCAATGATCGTTGCACAGCGGTGGTGGTCATTGGTTCTCTTTGATCCTCCATGCCAACCCTGAGGGCCGTGCCGCGCACATGGTAATACATAAACCCCACCCTCACCTCCCTCCTCCGCCAATATATATAGGCGCCAATCCCGAGCTGTCAATCAAAATCTATGGAAGATAAGAAAGGTACATTTCAAACCTAGGGCTAGAGCTCGGGGAAGTTTGGCAACCTTCGGGGAAAGTTCGGGACTTTTTCGCCGACATCGCCGACCTCCGAGGTTCCGCTCTCAATTGTTAGGTGAAAAAAAGAATTTTTTAATTCAAAACGATTGGTTACTTGAAGCTTGAAAGAGGGCAGAGAGAAGAGAGATAGAGAGAGGGAAGGATACAGAATGTCACTTAATAGCTGAAATGATGTCTAAAATTATGTCAGAATACTTAGGCTCATTACTCAAAAGCTATTTAAGTGGATATCTGAATTGTATTCAATACCCAAACATATATTTGAATGTCCTAAAATCCTACGATTATTGAGTCATTATTTGTAGGCTTTCCCCTAACTTCGACAAGGATTTTCCTATCTGTAAGTATAGCAGGAGGTTGGACAGGAGGATGAACAGATTACAGTGATCGGGATTGATAAAATTCGGCGGGGAAACGTCGGCGATGCCAGTCCCAATCGCCGATGCCCTATACCAAAAATAAAAGTTAGAAATGATTTTAAAATAATGTTCCTTCTATATACTACCTTACTAGCAACTATTACAAAAGGAAGTACAAATAGTGGCTCATTAACCATATTTATAAGTTTAGGACTGTGACCCAATGTTGGGTTATGTAATACAATTTAAATTTTGTAAAAGGCTTAAATAGTTTTTGAGTAACAAGCATAAGCAATTATTTCAGTGAATACGATTTTAGGGCAGTTAAATCTAGACAGGTTGAGGTATTGGATGCAATCCTGTATCCTTCCCTCTGCCCCCCCCCCCCTCTCTCTCTTTCCTCTCTCGTCCTCCTTTTTCTCCTCTCTCTTTCTCTCTCCTTTCTCCCCTCTCTACAGTCCTTGCATTTGTTTCGAAATATCGGACATATTGTGTGATGTTCTGTTATTTACCCATCATTTCTCCAAACCATTTGGAATCGTAGACATTATCAATACCTCTCACAAATAGTGTAAACCAGAGACGAATTCAGGAAGAGAAACAGTAAATACTGGTCAGATCACAATAGTAGTTTTGTGTATTCATTGAGCTTTGAATTAATGTCTATTCGATATTTATATTCATTGGGTTAAGTTTCAGTTCCTTCCATAATAATATATGAAGAAAAACACCTTCTTGGAATATATTGTTTTCGATTTGGCTTCATACTAAAGAATGATTGAGGAGTATGTTACTGGGAGCTGGGGATAATACAAGATCCCCACAGTTATACCAGTTGCTGTGAGCATTTCTAAATTATTAGCCATTATTCTTTTGGTCAGACAATCGATGGATTGTTATCATTGCACCAATAAGGAGGTATGCTTTATTTCAATCGATCTGCGAGGCCAATCGTGTACTATGACTTCCCTCTACCTGCAGGCCTATGTGTACATACAGGCCTATGAGGGAGTCTAACAAATTTATTTTAGTGGTCATTGGTTTAATCCCAATTTCCCCCTCATTCTCTTATTCAGTCAAAAAGACTGAAGGTTCAAGACGATTAACGCACAAAAACGTGCTGAACCTTCATTTCTTTTAACGATATAAACTGTTCTTGTTTCAAGAGATTTCAATGAATACTTTTTTTAGTTGCACATTGTATTATCAGGCATTCAAAATGGCGCATGATTGTGTTTCACGTTGGTTTGATTCTGCATTTACCGTTGTTGTGTCATTGTGATCAATGTGAGTTACATGTGAGTTCTAATCAGCACCTTCGTTAATCTACCAGGTAATTCCTGGACCATATGTACTTGATGTCCCTCATATTGACATGGAACCAGACTAAATCCCAGATGATGGTGCCTCTTCAACGGTCGTGCAACCTACAAGATCTATGTTACAATCACCAGATAAGTTCGCCTTAGCTAATGTTCCAATTTTGATTATGTTCAACTTTTTCCAAATTCTTCGTGTCGTTTTTGATTCTTGAAAAAATATTTTTTAACTTCTCATGATTTTGCTATTATACTGTTAATTAGTGAGTGATATTAACCTATTGATATTAATTATTGACAACTTCTTTAAGTGTTATGATAACATAAGTCATCAGATACTGTTTGATTAGGATATCCAAGGGTCAATTCCATACAATATTTTCATTCACTGAGATGTGGCAATTCTGTGTTTTAAAAAATATTTTTATTGGCCATATCACATTTAACATTGTTACATAAATAACACATTGTCAATGATTGGGATTATTTTCATGTGTTGCCAAACTGCTACTTTGCTCACTGGGACCAACATGAAGGCAGGCGGGTCGGTAGTGAAGATTCTTGTCCTCACCAAGTAATCTAATCTAGGCGTTCTTCTACATCTTCTACATTGAAGTTACTGCTTTCCTACGTTTTGATCACAACTGCAGGACACAGGATTGCCTTGGGAAGCCCTCAACCACAGCGGTGCAACATCTGCCATTGAACATGTTGAACGCAATAGACTGGGTACAGATGACCTCAAACTACCTGAGGCAGAGGAGTCCCTTGTATGGAGGTCGTTAAACCTTGGACCAAACTTCTGGGTCCGTCCACACTGACCCTACTCCACTGGCACCCCTCAGGCAAATGATGTAACAGGAGATGTGGTTGTGGGAGTCACACTGGATTACCCTGGGTAGGAACCTGTTCAGCCAGTCTGCCTCCACACATGTGGATGGCTTGGCATTTGATGATGCAGCTTCATCATGTATGCCCTTGTACCTGGGGCGCACTATCTGACCCCTTGGAGATAGTCCAGGTATGAGCTGAATTGTGCCACCGCCTGGGGTGGTCTAGTGTAAGACCATGGTGTTGAAGAGATGGAAAGGCACTAATATAAAGAGACTGCTGAATATCTGGGCCGTTGCCCTTCCCCCAGTCCCCTAATCCTTCTCATTGTCATGGAGAATGCTTAGTCTCAGCCAGTCTGCCACCACTTTGTGGTTGGCTTGGCCTCTGATGGTTGGACTACATCAAGCCCATGGCCCAGAAGTTCCCCCGTCTGTGCTGGTTGAGGATGGGTTCTGAGCTGAGCTGCAGGTTGAGCGTTTCTCTGAGATTATTGGGTTGTGGGTTATGTGGCTGGGGGCAGGGTTTGGGTTCTGTGAGAGATACCTGTTACTCATGCTGTTAATGCCTCTCCAAATCTCTCACCTATTCCCACAGGTATCTGCTCCTCTGATGCTAACTTTGGGGTAGACCTTTGAGTATTCAGTTGGATCAGCACACAAATACAAATAGGCAGACAAGAGAATAGTCGCCGACACCAAGGGATTCTGGGTCCATAGACTGCTTTATACCAACCACCGCGCTACCACAGACTACAACTCATAATGTACCACTCAAGACTTACACTACAATCAACCCCCTACAACCTTTCACCATTAATAGTTCATGACTGGAAGTGATAGCGACCTGCAGTGTGTAGTTGTTATGATTTAAAACTACTACCGCTACAGGTAGCAACCACTTCTAGCCATTTACACATCGACTAATACTACAACATGCAGGGATCTCTGTACAGTGCACATCAGTTATAGTCCCCCATGGTACAGTGCAGCAAGGCTACAGGAGGAAGCCCACTTCCACATCCACGACTGTGCTTTGTGATCAACTCAAGCCTAAACAGGACACAGGTGTGAGCTCCTCCACTTCATTGATCTCCTGTGCTGCTCCTGTTGACACCTATATGGTTCTTCCAGGCTTGTCATGGAGGCCATATAGGGTCAACAAGGAAAGCACAGGCCAACATCACCCACTGCAGGGCCTTGTACACAGACTGTACCAGTTCCAGCACAACAACCAGAATCACCTATGCTTTCCCATGTTGGATTGTGCATAGCCTACTCCTGAGTTGTCATGGAGGCTACACACAGTCCAACAGTGCAAGCACAGGCCAACATCACCTATTACAGCTCTGTATCCAGCCACACCGGAGTCTACAGGAAAACCAGATCCACCTCCACCACAACAACCAGAGATCCCCTATGTTTGTCCATGTTGGACTGTGTGTTTAGCTGTTCCTGAGTTGTCATGGAGGCTACACACAGTCCAACAGGACAAGCACAGGTCAACATCCTTCTACATGTTCTACTACTGCCACCATGGATCTCCTGTGCTTTCCCTGTTGGACTGGGAGTGGATGGTCTAGAGTTGTCAAAGATCTCTACGTCCAGCGCAACATAAAAAGCATAGGTCAACCCTCATTACAGCGCCTTCTACACATCAACCTGACCCCGAAATTTTGATTATTGCCTTTTTATAAACGAAATTCACTTTAAGATTTTTTCCATCTCTGCAATTGTACCAGTGCTATGCATACAATGTATACATAGCTCTGATTGTACAGTGCTTTTAATTTACATTTTGTTGTCCGTTTTACATCTATTGAACTCTGCATTTGTTGCACAGTTGTCTATGCGAGTTTCACGTTTATCAAACTTGGCAAAACGTAACTCTACAGTTCTTTGGTCATTGTGATCTTGGAGTTTTAATCTTACCTTTCTTCTATATTCCAGGTGATATCTTGGTTCACTCACTGGGTCCTACGTATTGACATCAACTCCTGGACTGATCACTTGGTATGCCCACCTGTTGAAGCCAACTCTCATTTTACTGAAGATTGGCTGTATACCAGATTTGGTAAGAAGTATATCTGACGTATTCAGAGCTACCAACTTCTACAATTTCGCTGTAGTTACTATGATTTCAGCATAAAATACCATGCTACGATCTGTATGACAAAATGTTTTTTTTAAAATTTGAGACAAAAACATGTTCTAGATGAATACGGTAGTGAATACTCAGTATAATTGGTTATAAGTTTTGCTTTTGATGCGACATGGTTAGCTTTTGTCAGTTTGCCTGACAGTGCTCAGTGAGTGTGCAAGAGGGGGTGTCCCCCTCTTGTTGCTGGGGGTTTGGGGCTCCCCTGAAAATTTAGATGTAAATTGGTGAAGTCTGATGCAAATTCCAATTATTTTTAAGCTGATTACTTCTGTAAAGTTGGTCAGAAAAATATACATAATTTCCTGAAAAGAGAGTTTTGAATAAATTGCCGAACGATTATGATAGTTTATCTGCGCTTTTTCAAACAATTTTGTCATCAGTTCAAACTTAAGGCAAATGTGAGTCTTAAGTGGAAAATGGAAATAAATGAAATTTTTCTGAAACTTTAGTATAGATATGGACTGGTCATAGGGATGAAACAAATCCACGAGTCCCTGTGCTTCAAATTAGGATATATCAACAAGAAATTTTGGTGTGGACCAAGGAAAGAACGATTCCCCCTGATAGAAAGAAACTCCGCTAAAGTCATCTCCTCCTCCCCCATCAGGAGCAGGGAAACGCCCCTTCCCCTCAGGAGGGTAGCTAAGGGGAGACAGAAACATTGCTACTCACACAAACTGACTTTAGAAGAATCAAAAGTTGAGTGACAAACTAAGCTCCTGTTCCTATTTCGATTTTTTTTTCGGTTTGGTTTCCGATTTGCTAAAAAAAAAAATAGAATAGAAAGTGATCTTTTATACTAATATTAATATTCTGGTTCTGGATCTGTTAATTCTTCAAACGTCAGTGGTCATAAGTCCTGGGGCACTGTTAGATTGATTTAGGATTAGGATTTAAGTTTGATATTTTTTATCTTTGAAAAACAAATTTGCAATATTATGTTAGGGTGGGCATTTACTAGTAAAATAACCAAAATATATTCTATAGGATGACCTTTGAAATTCATAGATATATTAATTACACTGTCTTGAAGTTTGGTACATGTATTCATGTTATGAACGGCGTTAAGCTTATCAAAATTGAAAACATTCCCACCGAGACATTTTGTGAGTAATTTAACACTCGGAAATATATCAATTTTGCGACTTGTTCCCATAACTCACCACATAAATGTCCATTGAGCATTTGTCGCCATACTAGCGATTAGTTCTAATGACGCACTTTTCTACTTACAGATCAAGCAGAAATTCTACCACTGCCAGCTCCTACTCTAAATCCCTCTCTTGGAGCGCGGCGGACATGGAAGCAGTAAGGGAGTGAAACTGCTCCGGTCTACACACGCCCAGCAGAGGATGTCTCCACCAGTGTGACTGGAGCCAATCTCAACATGAGAACTATTCTCCCTACGGACCCCCTGGTCATCCACCATGTGTTCAACCACTGCCCAAACTCCAACATCCATCTCGCTCCACAACAGTGAATGATATGTTGCTGCATGATGTTGCGCCACAGGGACATCTATAGACCTTACATGCTAGACACATGCAGCCTGTTTGCCCATGCCACCGGGAGGTTGCAGCCTTCTCTGAATCAGTCCCGGGACCGCGGGAACCATGAGACCACTTCGTCCAGACCACTTCCCTCTGCTACTGACCGTTCACAGTAGCGGCATGCTGGATCCATCACTCCATGTCTGGAAGAAGTTGTCAAACCACAAGAACTGGACGCCACACTATCACAGAGGCCAGTCCATCCCCAGACACGCGTCATCAGGTGCCATTAGGCTGCGCTCTGAGGTGTCATCCTGTGAATATACTGTAGTAATGATATGCAGTTGAAGAAAGACTACACACAGACAGCGGAAGGGATAAACACATGAACAATATAATAGTCGTGAGCCGCCCTTTATTGGGTAAGGAAAATAAGCCAATAGCTCCCAGGTCGATGTTACTAGTACAGTGGTCAGTCGCCAACTGACCACTCCCGTGTTAGGTTGGCATATTTCATACACATTTATGACGTTGACATGTGCGACTATTATGGGATAACACAGTGAAAAGTTGGTATGTCACACCTCTCCTAGGCAGGCTATGCAATCAGGCCTTTCGCCAATGGAGGTCGTTCTAAAGACCCGACGAGTTGGCTAACCATATAACCCTAGTGCTCAGTCTGAACTAATGAAGGAGGTTGCCCTAGCCAAGGACGAGATGTGGAACAACTGGATCACCGAAACTAGGAACTGGATATATGTATGGTATGTATTGTAGTAGAGGGATTGGGGAGCGGTGGACTAACGATGTTTATCGGGTACGTTCGTCCGCCGCTCGGGGCGTTAGGGTCTCACACTGTGAGTGAGGACAGGTCCATGGGGGGTGGGAGTATAAAAAGTGGTGGGAATCGGGGGTAAGGGCACCAACAGGCAGGGTATGAAGTAAATCTCCCCAGAACGACTGCTGAAATAAAAAGGAAGCAAGATCGCTGCAGAATACTTTTACCTCATTGTCAAGTTCTTCGGAGATTTCCGCTATCCAGCCCTGCTGGGCATTCGTCCCCAAACCAACTCAAGTAATTAATAATCCACAGAGAGCCCTGGGTGGTGCGATCCCCACTCCAGGAAGGATAAAGCCTCTGCTAGTGTCCCCCAAATACCCCTAACTTTAAAGATAAAGTACAAATCAATGATTGTTTTTTTTTTTGTTTTTTTTTTATATGCGACGAATCTAAAACAACCTCCTCTCCCTTCTGTACTGCTCAAATCAATGATTGTTATTAACTGATACCTAAGTTATCCGAGTCAAGACACATATAGACGAACGTGGACGAACAAAGACGAACATGGCTTTCAGCTTGTTTAATAAATCTGTTGATGAGAGAGATGGTGACAACAGTATGTTTATTATATACTAGCAAAGACGGTCACCCTCTCTCCCCACACTTCCCCCTCTCCCTCGTTTCCCTCCCCCTCTTCTCTGTCTTTCATACCTGTTTTTCTCTCCCAACCCCATTTCTGATTCCCCCCCTCTCCATCCCCTCTTCCTCATGCTCACCCTCCCTGCTTTCTCACCCTCCCCTCTCCCTTCCCCTACATCGTCTCCCTCGCCTCTTTCCCCCTCTTCTTGGACGGTCACCCTCTCTCCCCACACTTCCCCCTCTCCCTCTTCCCCCCCCCCCCTCACCTCTGTCTTTCATACCTGTTTTTCTCTCCCAACCCCATCTCCGATCCCCCCGTCTCGCTCCCCTCTTCCTCATGCTCCCCTCCTCCCCTTCTCCCTTCCCCTACATCCTCTCCCTCACCTCTTTCCCTCCCCCTCAATCCCCCTCTTCTATTCCCCCACCCTCCCTTTTCTTAACTCTCCTCCTACACCGTCTCCATCCCCTCCCTCTCTCCAATACCCTCACCCTCTACCTCCCCTCTTCTTCACTCTCCCACTCCTCTGCATGTAGTTAGGTCCCCCTGAAAGGTTGGGCTTTCCCAGGCTATAAATAGAGTGTAGAGATCCCAATTTAAAAAAGACTTCAAAATCACATTTTCACCCCAGATACCTTCACAAACCACATATAATGACCTCCAGACAGGATCGACGGACATGTAGAGACCAACAAAGTAGATGGAGAGACTCCAGATTCCAAGAACATGTGACACAAAGAAACCCCTTTTTTCTACCTCTTATCGTAGAAATCGCTCTACTATAATAATATATATATATATGCATTGGCGTTGAAACAACATATCTTATGAGTGAGTTGTATACGTTGTGACTGTTGTTACACAGCGATCTTATGTGTCTTATGATTTGTAATGTTGTCATATCTTTATATCACCCAATACCGAATGCGCTTGTTCATAATATGCACTGCTGCCACCTGACGGATATAGTAATAAACTAGATCATAGCTGTACGTCCTGTGCCGAGTTGATTATTCAATAATTGAACATTATATTGGCGACGAGATAGAAGATTTAAAAGAATCTACAGCCGGCAGAAAGCCTCATATTGGTTTAAAAGAGACTTTACAAGCATAGGACTGCACTGGGATACTTCAGAAGTGTTTAGACTGAGGTAAAACCATTTGAATCTCAAGAAGAGGAGAGAGAAGGATCTGCTCCATTCCAGACCATGTGCGCTCCATCCCAGGCCACATGCGCACTCACCACAACTTTCAGCTAAGTAAAAATGAACTGTTCCTGAGAGGTATAATCAAGCTGTGAGTAAACAACAAGTCAAGTCTTCATGTATATGAACTGTATCCAGTATTTTCCTGCATTTATCAACTTTGATCTTGTGCTAGCTGAGCTGTATTGACACTAGTTGGGACTCACCATTGAAACTCATATAAAGGTTAATGCTCAGTGTGACTTTCCAAGTGCTGTTGACTACAGGAAGACAGAAGAGATGCAGTTAAATGAACACTATTGACTCACTTGACATATAATATTGTTGTTCTATACATGTGTTTTGACTCATTTGATGTTGAAATTTCATGAAATAGTGGTTGTGTCTATGATATGTAGAGTGGGATATCAAGAATATTTTCTCACTAACTACTTTGAATGTTGATCTTTGCTGACACATTGATTTAAATATCTACCCTATATTGAATTTGATATTGATTTATGTCTTGACTCATAATCTGTGCATGAAGTTAAAAGTTGTGGTGCCATTATTTCAGTAATTTCTGACAGTGATACTATAATACACACAGTGTAAATTTGGTGTAATTTTGGTCCCATTTACGACATACCGGTACGATACTCCGTTTCGCGTGCAGATTTTTTGATTACTGGTTGCTCTGGTAGTTTGAGTAAGGCAAATCATACAAAATGCCAGAAGAGACACCACCACCGCCAATGATACATCTTCCAGCATATCCCGAGTTCACAGTAACCGAGGATCCGGAAATAGCAACAAAATGGGAAGAGTGGTTAGAAGGTTTAGAATCCATGATGTCGGCAATGAGACTAACCGAAAATAAGGACAATTGAGCCATGATGATGCATTATGTAGGTGTAGGAACCAGAAGAATCATCAAAAGACTTGAAAATACAGGTGATTCTGCAGCTGATGATGGCTATAAAAAGTTAAAGCAGGCACTGGATGATCATTTCAAACCTAAATTGAATAGGGTCTACGGCATGAGTGTATTACACCAGATGAGGCCAAATACTGGTGAAACAAGTGACAACTACCATATTCGCGTCAAAGAAAAAGTCGCTGCAATCAAGCTTGAAGAATTACAACCGAACGACATCGTTGATCTCATCACTTTATCACATCTTGTAAATACATGTCCCAACAAGAGTGTGAAACACAAAACTATTCGTGATGATCTGAGTCTTAAGGATTTTCTAAAGACGGCAAGAGCTTCTGAAAGAGCTGAATACTAAGTCAAAGACATGGAGACTCAATCCGAGGAGAGATTAGCTGTTAGTCGGGTCAGCAAACAAGGCAAATATACTCAAAAGGTGACGTCAGAAAAGAAACATTCATCAGGAACACCCAAGAAATCCAAAAGCAAATCATGTTTTAGGTGCGGAGGTACATATCCTCATGATGATGACTGTCCCGCTTTGGAGAATGTATGCTACAAATGTTCTAATAAAGGGCATTATGCAAAGAAGTGCAGGACTAAGGTCAGATTGAATTCGAAAGTCAATCAGGTTGCTGAGACTCAAGACAGCGAGGAAGAGTACATCACCATTCCTGTGGTCATTTCTTCAGTCAATGGAGAAAAAACTAGGTCTACGAATGTAAAAATACATGGACATGACACCACAATGCTGATCGACTCAGGATCTGAAATAAATATCTTAGGTAAGGACACTTTTGATCTTCTCAATGCTACACCGCAACTCAAGCAAACAGATAAGAAATACTTTGGCTACGGTCCTAAGGATACACAACATGAGATACCTATGGCTGGAGTGTTTGAATGTATGGTTCAATCTCCAATGACAAAGAAACAGACGAAGACATCTGTCTATGTAGTGCAAGGTAAAGCTCAGAATCTTCTTAGTTGCAACACTGCAGAGAAGTTAGGAATCGTTACGTTTGTGTGCCATGTGCAAGACACAGAAGAAGTAGCAGACAAACACAGGAAAGTCTTCGACGGAATCGGAAAGATGAAGGATACTTCTGTACATCTAAGCATTGACAAAGAAGTCAACCCGATCGCGCAAAAAGCAAGGCGTGTACTGTTTCATCTTCGTGAAAAAGTGGACCAAGAAATTGAAAGACTAAAGAAGCTGGACATTATAGAAGATGCCACTGGAGCGACACCATGGATCAGTCCATTAGTAATAGTCCACAAGCCACAGGGTGATATCCGGTTATGTCTGGATAGTAGAGCCATAAACACGGCCATAGAAAGAGAACGGTATCCAATGAATACAATCGAAGAGCTTATTGTGGATCTCAACGGAGCCCAGCATTTCTCGAAGATAGATCTCAATAAAGGTTACCATGAGTTAGAAATCTTCCAGAAGAAAATAGCTGACATACTGCAGGGTATTACTGGTGTGAAGAATATGTCAGACGACATAATTATTTTTTCGAGAACAGCTGAAGAGCATGCTGAAACAATCAACAAGGTTCTGGAACGACTTGCTGAATACAATGTCACAGCAAATAAATCGAAATGTGAGTTCTGGAAAGAAGAAATCACCTTCTTTGGTCATGTTTTCAGTAAAGACGGGATTTCCCCAAGCGAAAAGAAAATCGAAGCTATTCTCAACGCCACTGAACCGCAAAGCACAGAGGAAGTTTGCAGTTTACTAGGTATGGCCCAGTTTCTCGCCAGGTTCATAAACAATTACAGCACTGTTCCACTACAAAAATTGACAAAGAAAGACATTGCATGGAAATGGGAAAAAGAAGAAAAAACGGCATTCTCCAATTTGAAGAGGAGCATGGCCAACTGGCAAATGATATCATACTTCAACACCAGCCTGAAGACAGAGATGGTAGTGGATGCTAGTCCAGTGGGCCTAGGAGCTGTACTCACCCAAAGCGATGATAAAGGAGCAATTCGAATAGTCGAATATGCAAGCCGCAAGTTAGCTGATTGTGAAACTAGGTACAGTCAGACCGAGAGGGAAGCCTTAGGAGTAGTGTGGGCATGTGAGCATTTCGACCACTATCTCATTGGTGCGGAATTCACAGTGGCAACGGATCATAAACCGTTACTTGGTATCTTAGGAAAACCTATGTCTAAACCTACACCACGTCTACAACGGCTATGCCTGCGTCTGCAACCGTATAAAGTAAAGATTGTATACACCCCAGGAAAAGATAATCCTGCTGATTATCTATCAAGACATCCGCCTAAATCTGCCAAAATGCCACAGAAGACATGGTTAGACGAACAGACGGAAAAGATTTGCATCAATGCCATTGCTTACTTTGAAAATCATGAGCAAGGTAGCATCTTGATGAAGGAAATAGAAGAAGAAACAAGCAAAGACATCATGTTACAAAATGTCATGAGGTGCATCACCACACAAGAATGGGAGAGTCTCAGTGACCAGCTGTACAGTGATTATAATTCATTCAAGCAAATCAGAAGTGAGCTGTCCATATGTGGAGGCATTCTAATGAGAGGAGAGAGAATTGTAATTCCAGACACTCTTCAACTACGCACCATTGATCTTGTGCTAGCTGAGCTGTATTGACACTAGTTGGGACTCACCATTGAAACTCATATAAAGGTTAATGCTCAGTGTGACTTTCCAAGTGCTGTTGACTACAGGAAGACAGAAGAGATGCAGTTAAATGAACACTATTGATTCAGGTATAGAGTAGATAGTAATAGGTAGATGTTATAGGATATCGGAGTAGAGATTGCAAGTAGATGTAGCTCTTGTAGATCTATTGTAGAGGATGCATCGGTTCATATCAGAAGTCGTATCAGCTCGGTGAATATATATATATATATAATGGATTAGTAGGCTATATCTTGTGATGAAGAAGTCAGGGTGTATATCGGTCGAGGAGTTAGTTGAGTTGTGTGAATATTCAGCTATAGTAGGACTTTATTGACTCGTCAATTAGCAATGAATTAAAAACTATCCTCATCAATAAGGACATACTACATGAACCGAAATAATGCTATTTTGAAAATCATCAACTTTATCATATTGAATGAAAACGATAGACACATCTCCATCCAGATAATTGTTAAAAATATTGTCTTTGAAATAATTCCTGATATTAACACTAGGCCTATTCTATTCATATTACATATGAACAACATTTTTTTACTACGACCAGCTCCACGCAAATCTAACTATTCACTGCGGAAAGCTTTACCTGAACGTTGATACAATTAGGCCTACCTTAATCTACACCTCAGTACCGTACCCAAGAATCTCCCATGTCAACCATCAACCTCCTGATGAAGGGCCACAATAGCCCGAAAGCTTGAGAAAACTAATAAAATCAACACCAACTTCATCATGTTCTTCATAATTGTTAAGTATCTTTCAATAATAGCAATGGTAAAGTTTGTTTCAAGCTTGCCTCCTGTGGGTTAAACCTGCCTTGTCGCCATTGTTAAGTATCTTTCAATAAGTAAATAACCCATCATCTATTAATACTTCGGCCACCCTGATATACAGCGAGCCCCCTTCCCATCGACTGTATAGTATAGTACCGGTAGTCTATTAACTTCTTTAGTATTTGATAGTACGGTATCTTGGAATCAAGCATCCCTACAGCACTATTGCAGCTATATGGAGACAATTCAAGAAGCACACAACACAGTTACTTAGATTATATCCAGTCTGTATTATATCAGTGATCATAATTATGTTTATATAGTATGAATGTCGGGGCCTGTTGTAGACTCTCCCATCTCTACCCTTAGTGTTGGTTCCTCCCTACCCCCTACCCCTAGCCTGTACCTAGTCAGCAATTCAGTATCCTACTACCGTCCCCTGCTACCCTCTGGTGTTGAATACAGATACCACACCGTCTAACGTTACAACTCCACGCTCTGGAGAAAAGGTTCGGCATTAGAAGTGCTGTCGTAGGCCTTCTTGCAGTGTCCACAAGTAATACAAATTATCCAATTTATATTTCCAAGCAAACCGTGTGTATAGCGGAATCTTTAGAGTTATTTTAAATAAATCTAAAATAAAATATCAACTTGATACTTTTAAGTCCGTTTAACCGAAGCCGAAGGCGCTTATGAAAGCGTGGCCGCCCAAGTAGGCCGAACTGAGGGGAATCGCGCCACTAGGCTGATGAGCTGTTTTCGCTGACAGAACGGGAGGCAGAACCGTGAAAGACACCTTTATAAGGTCTCACTTTGATAATATTTCTACAAAATATACTTTGTTCTGTCTTATATAAAGCATATAGGCCTATAACAAATCAGATAAGTAACTCGTTTCGCAACTCTTGCAATATTCACAATCCTTCAACCAACTTGTTAACGTTTGTTATCCTGTAAGGCCTTTCACTTCAACACGTGAGAATTTACATCTGGAAATGGGTGCTCGTTTCTATGATAGCCATAGTTCTCCCAGAGGGTCTCTACTACACTAAATAACATACAATATATATTGATACATGTTAGAATCAGTGTGACTAGGTTTTTACGCTTATATGTGTCGGATGACATCCAGCGTTCGAAATAAAGAATAAATAAGAGCTTGCCCGGGCCATTTGGCAAGTGAAAATCGTGGCGGGCAAGCTGTTTTGGCCATGAGCTTGCCCGCCTGGGCAAGCTATAATTACAGCAAAATTCTGGTGGTTATATTATCAGCAGAAATCTTTAAAGTCCCCAGTTTGATTTCCATTGTTTTCAAAACATTAACGATTATGAAAAACTCTTAAAATATATTGAAGATTACTGGTATACCAAACCTTTACAATATCATCTACAACCTGCTATCTTTTATTTCTTCCACATTTTCTTTTACATCAATATCATATCAACTTAAATTATAACCAGTTGTATGCATGTCTTGATGTTACAGAAAACATTTCTTCTTTAATAAATGACTGCCATTAATATGACTCCACTTGGATGTCGTCATGGCATTAATGATTAAGCAACCATTACTCACTCACTATTCAATAAATGGTTACCCTAAAATCCTGGCGAAACCATCGACTATTCCTCATCATTTTTTTATGACAATTATTAAACTTGAAATAATTGCTTTAACAATCTTTGTCCAATGTTCTTTAGATACTATTTTGAAACACTGTTACAGTGGTTTTTTTTCGAATGTTTTAGTTTTAAAAGTATCAGTTTAAACGCATTAGATCATAGAATTATGAGTATGACAGTATAACTTTATAACCGTATAACTTTTAGTTCCTGTATATTTTACTGAATCGATCTACAGAATCTGTCAGTACATAATATTATGAAAGATCAGATATGCATTTCAAGGCCTTGCAAAATCAAATTAAAATACATGGACTGAGATTCATATTTTTGGAAAACTTCTGAAAATTGTCAGAAATCCCACGATTATAGGACCAAATTTTGTCAATTTAAAAAGATTCTCTTTTCGATTCTTATTGTTCATCAAATTGACCTTAAATGAGTTTAAGAACATCATGCAGGTGGTACAAACCAATAAAATAACGCTTTCACTTTTCAATTTTTCAAAAAATTTCAGAACACTGAATATCTAATATATGGGAATTAGACTGGGAAATCTCTCAGGGCAACCAGAAATTCTGGCGGGCAAGCTGATTTAACCTGCAGCTTGCCCGGGTGGGCAAGCTGATTTTTTTCCTTATTTCGACCACTGTATCATGATATTATGTTGGTTACTGTCCGGGTGTGTATGACGTACGTTTCTTTTCTTTCTTTCATGGAGGTTAGCTATATTAGCCTATATTAGAGAGGTGTGCTTATGATGTTCTAGTACTTTACTATAGGCCTATTAAGTTTTAATAATCACCCTATTAAGTTTTAATAATCACGCTTTGATATATATTTACATACAACATAAATAAACATATATGTACAAGTTATTCAGACATATTCCTCGTATTCTTAATTAGGCTGCTATCCGGTCCAGGCCTGCAGGGCATTCCTGATAGATGCAGGGCATTCCTGATAAGATGCAGGGCATTCCTGGTAGATGCAGGGCATTCCTGATAGATGCAGGGCATTCCTGATACCACTTTCCTCCGCACAGCATATCATGACACCTTCCAGGAGAAGTCTGGCGCCATGGCCGCTAACCGCTAGATACCTCAGTGAGCGGGCCACACATAGGAAAAAAAACACAGCCTTCATTCACAAGCAAGCTTCCAAGATGACGACAGTACAATAATGCGGAACTGGGAAGTGGACAAGAAAGTGACAAGTTGTAGAGGGAAGGAGGCAAGATTAGAAACGAAATTGGAAAAGATGAGGCAGGCTCTTGGCAGGACGAAATTAGAAACGAAATTGGAGAAGATGAGGAGGGCTCTTGGCAGGACGGAGGAGGACCTCGTCGCAGTTCGGCGCGACCGTGTGTAAGTGTGCAAGCTTAAAACAATATCCCCTTGATGACAATAGTTAATAGGGGGTGAGGGTGTCTGGAACATCCCCCCGGGCACCCCCATCAGATGCCTTCAGTGCCACCAGTTTGGCCACTTCCTAGGCGCATGCCCTAACCCCGTCACTTGCCACTTCTGCGCTGGGAAACACGATTCCTACTTTTGCCTGGCCACTAAAGTAGAATGTCCCAATTGCGGTCTCCCCCACACAGCAGCCGACCCCAGCTGTCAAGTATTTTTGGAAGCCAAGTGCAAACTGGAGATCGCTATGCAGACACCCAAAGCGGAAGCAAAGAGTACTGAGAGGCATGCTGCTTCTTGCCGAAACACAAGCTTCCAGCTCGGCGATAAGGCCCAGCTCCTCCTCTCACGTCATAATAAATTCACCTTTGATTGACTTGAAACAACGTTATTTTAACGTGAATTGTTACCTGGGCACCTTCTCCATGCTTCGTCACACCACACGGCAGTTCCGAGCTAACATCCTACAGCTCTACAATAATATATGGACTTAGGGGCAGATCCCCTCCGCCTGGAAACATGCCACCATCATACCCATCTCCAAGCCTAACTGAGCCTACTCGCCCAGTCTCATACAGGCCCATCTCCCTGCTCTCCTGTCTCCTAAAAAAAAAGGCATGGTACTGAGCCGCATGAGACAGCACGCACCTACGGTCCACCCATGTGCAATGGGCTTCACTCCCAGGATCTACAGACGACGCCCTTGCCACCATCTGCCATCAAACCTCTTCTGCTATCCACAGCAAAACAGACCTGTGTGGCAATATTCATAGATATTGCCTCGGCATTCGACATAACCAACCCTAGAAGCATCCTAAAACAGATGGCCCAGGATGGATATGGGGGTAACATCATGAGATTCGTGCAAGGTCTCCTTAACAATAGGACGGTGGTTGTAAGGTTCACACCTCAGCCCCCTTCAATCTGCTCAGAGGCACACCGCAGGGAAGCACCATTTCGCCGCACTTGTTCAACTACACCCTTAAGAAGATCTACTATATTCCACTTCAGTGCCAGGAGGGAATAGTAACATACGTGGACGACCAGGTGCTTTACGTAAGAGGCAACAAACCCATCAGGAGAGCCCAGACCTGCTCATAATGGCATAGAGGAAAGTGGAGGTGGGTATATTAAACAATACATAAACTTCTCCAGAGAGTGAAGTGCTAGTTCTACAACTTTATGAAAAATAAACATTACATTACATCTAGCATTAAATGAATAACAGCACTTTGGGCTTCGGGGAATATTCTCTGTTTTGTTTCATTACTTGGTTGGCATTCAACATAACATTGTATTTGGGATGTTGTCAAATACTGAGGTCGTTCTATCCCTTCTGAGGAAGACCTAAGCATTGCTCAAAAGCGCCCTACCTTTTCGTCATGCCTCCAATGTTGATGGATAATTAAGGTATTCATTTTTCACTTTGTTAAGGAGGGCAGGATGTTAGAGTATGCGTTTTGGAAAGAGGTCAGGAATAGTATCTTTGGTGTGAGCGGACAATCAAATATTTTGTGAGATAAATATTATATGTCGGACAACCATATTTTGAAGCGATTTTGTCAGCCCTGGATATAGAATGATGAATACTATTTATTTCCTTTCCGATGTATAAGAGTGATTTAGCAACCACAACGTACCAACACAACACTAACGCATCCAGTAGCTACTTGCGATGTGGTGGTACATTATTACCGTTGTGGGATATAGGCCTCACGAGAGATCTCCACATTGGTAACCCTATTAGGGTTATATCACCAGAAAATGCACAATTGCCAGCTCTACACATTTAGTAAATCCTGCTAAATTCGACTGATATATCATAAATACTGGGCTTATCTGGGTATATTTGGTATCAAGTTGACTCAAAGGTTGTGTTGAATTGTGCTTTGAGTCATTGAAGTATTGAATTCGGGTTATTTGGAACGATTTCTGAAGGGGAATTGTGCATTTTCTGAAAATTTCACCCTTTAATGTCTTCCGATATATTTGTATTAAAGATGGCAAAGATGCTTCTGGAACGCTGCACACGCTTGAGTTGTTGAAATACGTGCTGGCCGTCCTACCGTCCTACCGTCCTACCTCCACAAGGCCTCAAGTCTGCGTGACAAACTACACTCCGTGTCATGACCCTCAGTCATGTGGTACGTCTGAATTACACATTAGAAACTTTAATATCCGGAGATATTTAGATATTACATCACGTTTGAAGTAATTATGCATACACACGTTCGTGTATTGATAACTGCTTCAATTCCCGCTGACGAAATCATCTGTGGATATAATGTGTTAAACAGAATTTTAAAAAAAAATCAATCAATTTTCAGTTTTTAAAAAATCATGAATAATATAATTATACTTCATCTTTCAATGGCAAATGAAAGGAGGTCTCTGATTCGCTGGTAGTATTGTATTGTATATTGTATTTCCAAAAAACGGTACATGATATTAAATATAAGGTAATTTACATCGGAAAAGGGTAGGCAGCCATAGCTCTTCCAGAAGGTCCCTTAGACTAAAGTTTTAATGTCTGTTTCTTGTGTTGAAAGGTCATTACGTCAGTATCGATGAGGGCGTTGCAATTTTATGTTCATGATGAAACCCAAGGCGCAGAATCTACCCGCAGAACTTAACGCTCAGTTAATTACTGTAAGTTTGCCCTGTATTTACTTGATTATCAACACGTATATATGACCACCTCGTGACAGCTATTCTAGTATCTGATAGTAAATATATTTATGTTGTACTCAGATTCTCCTTTTCTCTTGTCTCTCTCGCCCTTCTTCTCTATCTCTATTTTCTGGGTACGATCATAAACTCACTCCCTCTCAGCTCTCCCGCTCTTGATATAACCTTCAATGTGTTGATAAGGGCGTAAAGCAACCAATCCCACTCACTCACACACTCAGATTCTCCACTATCATTATCCGGTATAGTTTAAAGTTAAATAAAACCATTTATGAATGCCATGTTCATTATACAGTAAAATGCCTTTGATGCTGTATTGATGCACGAGGGGTGTGTGTTGTTATGCACGATATACTACAGTATTGTTCCAATGTAATATTTTCTCGGGTGGGCTTAAAAATCTTCCCAAAGTCACACTGAGTGAAGTTACAGGAGATAATTCAAGATTTCCCTGGTGGTTCAATTGCCTATCGACAATATTAATTTATATCAATCAATAATGTTTATCAATCTAAAGTTTGATGTTTTAATCATGAATAATATAATTATACTTCATCTTTTAATGGCAAATGAAAGGAGGTCTCTGATTCGCTGATAGTATTGTATTGTATATTGTATTTCAAAAATTTATCATTATCATTTATTTTCTCCCGTTTAGGCCTTGTATGATTATCAACCTGGAGAGAAGGATGTGTGACCTGGCCTGGCTCGCCGTTATGGAGGCAGCTCACATAAACCTTGCAAGGTATAACTAGTGCTTATGTCAACACAACGAGTCGTTCGGACTTATTTGTTTTATTTAAAAACAAATTAATTAATTTAATTTGATTTGAATTTTTTCATAAAAAACCCGTCAAGAATCCAGTATTTGTATTGATATCAGTATTTTTTTATTTTAACTTCTAAAAGCTTTCTAATCTCCACCAAATTCCTCCAACTATAACCCAATTTTAAAAAATCGCCAATTCTTTAAGGCCATCAAAATGTTTGTCTTCAAATATTTGGCATGACCTGACTTGCGTCACTGATCTGAATCAATTAATGGTGATTTACAAGTAGTGTTTGTGCTTTAATCGTTATTAATGAATTCTAACTTAGTTTACAAGATCCTTACTGGGAACCTGACCCACTCAAACAAAAATGATCTGTTTCATTTCGTAAACAAATATTTTTTTAAAGTTTACTTTTGATTTGAACTTATTTTGATTTGAACTTTATAAACTTAATTAAGGGATCAAGTAATGGTAAAGTAAAGTTTAAAAACAAAATCCCTTCCCTAAAACCATGGACAGGGCCTTTTTTACGCTCTAGGAACATACGTAATATTGATGCCAGAAATGTTGGGTTGCGAAGGTTAAAGAAGGGGAATAAACTAAAAGTTCCCAGGAAATGAGGTTTTCAGTAAATCATAGCTATTTACACCTCCATTATTGTGGAATGATTGGCCGGGTGGAACCCAGCTTATACCTACGAGGATCAAATTCAGGTTGTACCTTAATACAGGGCATGTAACTGTATTCGATCCATACCATATTCTAATCATGTTAGATTACCATTGTAGGACTACTCAGGGCTCTAGGGATATATGGGGGTGGGGATAAGGAATTCAGCTTTATATATGCGGTGTGATTTCTGCATAATGAAGTAATATAATATATCAATATGAACTAAGACTAGGTGTAAGTATCTCAATCACATACACGTTTAAAATAAGACTAGGTGTATGTTACGAAATGTTCAATATGTGTCAAAATGTTCATATGGCCTATATGTGTGGATGTTGATAGTCGGGGTTTATCGTGGTTTTCAGGTTAGACCTTCGACTTTGTGTCAGCCATTTGCCAAGAATATTCTCTGTCGCCATGAAATGTATGCGAACAGACAGAACTGAAGTGGTCCCAGCCACATCGAAAGCCTTAGTGGTAAGAACCATTTTCCATTTCGGAGATTTGCCATATTTTTTTTGTCTGACAAATATACATCTGCTTTTCGTGCATGTCACTTTTAAGTCAGATATTAAGACAAAAATGACCAAGGGACATAGCGGGAAGACGTATCGTCCCGCGGTGGAGGTATCCGACCAAGGGCGCATTGCGCCCGCAGTCGGATACCGAAGCCAAGGGACGATACGAGTTTCCCGCTATGTCCCGCGGATTTTTTTGTATTTATTTCGCCGTTTCTTATTAAATTGTAATTAAACATAACAGATTTAGTGATAAACTTAAAATTTCTTTCATTTTGGTCGACAGCCACGTCTTTGTTTAGCCTAGGTCATGACATTATTATATTGACCACACTCAAAGGTGAAATAAATTGGTGATAGACATTGGTGCTGTGATTGCCTGTGTTCCTTGCAGCAGAGAGATTATTTGTCAGTGAATTTTAAACGATTTTACATTTTTATTTGACTACAGAATATGCTGAAGGAATGTGTGGCGCGTTGTGGCTGGATTCACTAACCCTGCTTCCCCCGCTCACAAGATGTTCTCTGCGGTAGAGAAAGGCTTAGGCTATCAGTACCAGTCCTCGTGGGTGCTCGTCCTCAATGTTCTGCAAGTATTCTTTGAGGTAAGTGCATTTTTATTTGCCTTCAAACGACTAGACGAGCCCTCGTCCCCAAGACGGTGTTGTAACGTTTGTAGGGCGCTGGTACAAGTCTAGTGCTCCCCAATCACTGATTGTTTGTCGGTCTCGGAGGGGTGGTGACTCTAAGTAGTAATTCCAATGTGACAGATTTTGAAATGTGACTGTTTTTGAAATTTCGTTTTTAGAAAAACAATCAAATCAAAGACTTGGTTCGTGCAGGGCCTTGAAAGTTGAAAAGCCTTGGAAATTGTACGCCAGACATATTCAGAACTAACTGTTCACGGAAGCCTTTTCATCCGAAAAGTTGGGAAGATTTATAGTAAAGATGTGAATATCACTACTGTATCCAGTTTGTGTTTCTGAGGTCCTTGAAAAACTGGATCACTTGTCTTAAAATCCTTAAAAAAGTCCTTGATTCATACCATGTCAGATGAGTACCAACCCTGAACAATTCCCCCCCCCCCCCCCCTTCGCTTTATGATTGTTCATGATATAGATATTGATGCAGTAATTTTGAAAATAATATCGATAATGTTCACACAGCAAACATTGTCACTGTCTTCCTAAATATTGTTTATTATATTCAGGTCCAGGGAAATCATTGCCCCACGCTCGTGCACAAGTGCCTTCTGTCCATGGCTGACTTGCGCACTAGCTCCGGTTTCCCTTACCAACGTGAGTTGGACAAGGCCGTGGGTTTGGCTGTAAACACAATGGCTCCCAACCACGTCCTTACAGCTGTGCCACTGCAGATCACTGGCGAAAAGTAAGTACAAGTTTATTGCAGCACCCTTGTGTTTTATATCTTTTTATCTAGTATTTTTATACAGCAAATCTTCCGAAAGTGACAGTTGAGTTACAAACAAAGCACGCACAGTGTACAGTGAAAGTTAAATCAATTGGACTGATTTACATATCAAGACATGGACTCACGGGAGATAATTCAATATAGAATAACCATGGTCTTCCACCCACTGCTGTGTCTAACCATTCATTTATCTATATTTAGCCATCTATATAACAATCTGTTGACGTTGAAAGGGTCACCGCCGCACACCCTTCCCTCCCCGGAAATCTCATTAAATTGATAACATATCTGAGCAAGGTCCGTGATTGAGATTTGGTGTCGCCGATCTATTTTTAGAGGCTTTTGTCCAGTTCTGTATATTTTTA
Source organism: Sthenelais limicola (assembly GCA_942159475.1). Taxonomy (NCBI): domain Eukaryota; kingdom Metazoa; phylum Annelida; class Polychaeta; order Phyllodocida; family Sigalionidae; genus Sthenelais; species Sthenelais limicola. The sequence goes on from OW804102.1 coordinate 7,343,470, forward strand.
TGGAATAAAAATTCAATATATTTATTCTGTTCAATGGGAATTCATGTTTCCCTAAGTACAATTTCGTCTCGTTTCCAGTGACAACCTGCACTTCTTTAGGAGTTGGCTCCTACCGCTGGTTCGAGACTACACACAGGAGACAGAATTAGACTTTTTCATCAGTTACTTCTTGCCGCTTGCTGCCAAACTTCGCGCCAAAGGTATGTACAATAACGCTTTATAGACAAGTCGACCCACGACCGCGTCGGCCCAAGCCTCGTCGGCCCACTTGTGCGCCAGGTCAGCCCACCTCAAACAGTGAAATAATAAGAAATATGTATTTCTAAGCATCTGTTTAAGAGGCTACGGCAACAACTCTGACGTAACAATAGGGGTTACCAAGTTACATGAGCAACATTAACATGTTGCTAGGAGTCTGGATAGAACATTAGATGGGATTCTGATCATCTCATAATTCGTGGTAGCGCTGCCTTGGCGTAAACACATAAAAACATAATAACGATCAAGGTAGATTAGGAGCTAGGTTAATATGGAAGATCAGACATGTCCAAACCATTAATATATATTGGCATGTACAGTGGAACCTCTCTATTGAGACCACCCTTGGCACTGAACGATGTATGGTCTCATTAGAGGGACTAATCTAATAAGAAAGCAATTCGAGACTGAGAGAAACTGGTCTAAATAGAAGGGTGGTCTCTATAGAGAGGTGGTCTTTATGCGAGGTTCCACTGTACTTATATTGCCTGCCCTGAATAAGCTATTATTCACTCAATATTGAATATACTTCTCTGGTTATGGTTCGCTGAAACTACGGAGTAATGAAACAAGAATCAATTCATTCCGTACCAATGAGAAGGCTGTCCTCGTCATCGTTTTGATGCTAAATTATCAGTAATGTAAAGAAATCAAGGTAATCGAGTGGGAGAGAAAGAAGAGTCCACTCATTCTGTTTGACCTTGCTGGCCATGATCATCCTTGGGAAAAATGGTCATTTCCTATTATATTTCTTTGTATCCGAAACAGTATTTCTACATCATTACATAAATCAAACAAATTTCGATCCGGTGTAAAATTGGTTTTGTCAAATTGAGTTAAAACTAATTTTGAAATATCAGCTGAGCAACGCAGACAATTATCTTCCTCCATTACACGAGTAGGGTATTGCATCCCGTTAGCACGTTTCCCCCCTTGCCCTGATATTACCATAGGAAGGTATTATAGTGTTTAAAGGGGCGTAAAGCAACCATTCAGGAATACAAGTCTCTACTCTAGTATTTCTATTAAATCAGTATATTTGAAAATTTATGAAAATTGTTGAATTACCCCAAATTCCACCATTTGTAACGTAACATTTTCAAAGAATGCTCAAGTTTTCAAAATTATTTCACCATATTTGATTTACCAGATTCCATCGAAATTGACACAAAACAATTATGAAATATTATAAAACTTTGAGGTTAGATTTTTCTTGGCGGTAATGATTGATTTATCTTCCTGATAAATCTACCTTAATGCACCGTTTAACGAGTTTCCAAATACCTCTTGTCAGAAATATTTCAAGACTCAACTTTGATCCCTGTGCATTACATGCACATTGACAAGCCTCACCTCATCTATTTGCAGCTGCAGAGTTTGCTACCAGTAAGGACATGGTGGAGGCCAAGACATACGCTGCTCTCCAATCACAGGTCTGGTCTCTGTTGCCAGGATTCTATATTAAGCCTACTGATCTTAAAGACTCATTCAAAGGTATCGCTAAAATATTGGGTACTGCTCTGAACGATCGACCCGATCTCCACATGAATATTCTGTCATCACTTAGGAAACCCATCAGTCAAAATCTGGAGCATGGTAAGTTACTTTTATTTACGTAGGCCTACATTGTTACGGTAGAATTCAATCGAAATATTTATAGCTAAATCTTATTTTACTCATTCAGTTTTTTTACTGTCATTTTCGTTGTCTTACCTATTATGAAAGAAAAAATGTCCAATGGCGGAACTGATAATATCAAAAGACTTTAATATTGTTGAGTCTACGCCCGACGCGGCCACATGAGCGCTCAGTATGTCATAGTAACATTCCTGATATGCCTAGGTCTCAAATCATTCACAATATATGACAATATGTCATTTGTTGAAGAAACTCTTTAACTGGAATAATTACTTCAATGTACTATGATTATTGTCATGTTTTCTCACAGATGGAAACAGGGCTGAGCTTGCTCGATTTACGAAGAACTACCTCCCGATCCTCTTCAACATGTACACTACAGGGAACAAAAACCCTCGCCATGCAACGCGCCAAGCAGTCCTAGAAACCATTAAGACCTACGTGCAAATATCAGACAAGCAGTTGATCAATACTTTCTTCGATAAAGCGATGCAGAAATTGGATGATGCCGATATCTCAGCGTTTAGACGGTAAGCTCAAAATCCTTGCGTAGATTTGTACGAGGAGGTTCTTTAAACGAATTGTAAATATCCCCATTGCCTGGTATTTCTGGTATGATAAAGCATGTAAGAACTAATACAAAAAAAAATTGTATTTCCATTCCTTATATTTATTAATTTCATGGTTAATCTAAGATAATTACTCAATTGTAGAAATTCATTTTCTAAGTCGTCAGTTATTCTTACAAGGACAACTCTCCATTTAAAGTTCTAGCACTACTACTATTGGGAAACCGTTAACAACATGTCTTATCTGGTCCTTGGTAAGACCTTAAAGTGCCTTTCTGTCTCTTTTCTCTGTCTCTCTCTCCCTTCTTCTCTGTCTCTATTTCCTGGGTATGGTCATAAACTGCCTCCCTCTCAGCTCTCCCGCCCTTGATATAACCATATTAAATGTGTTGATAAGGGCGTAAAGCAACTAATCTCACTCACTCACTCATCGTGTATGACTTGCCATGATTCCCCGTCATACTAATAACGTTGAATGTCTTCTTGACCTCAGATTCCTTACCAGACGTTGTTCTAGACACAATGATGGACAATATTTGTATCCTCTTAACCTCGACAGCAAGGGAAATTGTACAGTCTGTCCTTGTGTTTGTGAAGGTAAATAATATGTTTAATATAACTTTCCGCAATAAAAACGTTAATTTTATAAGCCATTGCCTTGGACTGATATGAAAAAATAGACATAAATAATGTATAAATAATAACCCATTGTGGATTACTTAAGTTACAGATGTGTCTCCAGTTGAATCTGATGCTTGTATTGTTGGTCAGCCCTAGACTCACGTGCTTCTATTTCCAGATTATCTTGTCTTGTGTTCTCCGATGCCAACTTGGACAAACATCTCTCCAAACTTGTTGGCGGTTTGGTCTCAATGGCAGAAGATACAAAACGACATTCGCGAATGAAACACAAAGTGATATTTGCAAAGCTTATTAAGAAGTTCGGGTAAGTATTCGCTTGTTTTACTGCATATGGTACATATCTTATACTTTCATATTGTAGGGTGGCGAGGGATAAATGTAGGAGCACAGGTTGTTGTTGTTGTTGTTGTTTTTGTTGTGACTTTTATTGCCACACAATGAACATCAGCGGGACTTAACTCCCAAATGGTGGGAGGATTTCAAGCCTGACTGGTTATAACGCGTGTGAAGTGAGAGAGACAATCCAACGCCGAGGTGACGCCCCATGCGAGGCCCTCACTGGAATATCGTTCTATTATGTATGGTGCATAAAGTACAAATAACATAGATCTATTTAAACCGAGTGGAGAGCATGTGTAACCAAGGAGGAGTGGACCTCTTCCAGGGCAGTCACAGCCATACCTAAATCTTACTCTTTGTGTTGAAAGCTTGGTGTTAATTAATGTGTTAATCAGCCTGGGGTATTTAAACCTAGCGTGGGTAGGGTTTGGGGCAGTCTATAGTTGAAGTTGAGTAGCACAGTGCCCTGGAGTACACTCAGTGTCACTATATTATACAGACATTCAGAGATTATCACTAATAAACCTGGAACAGCAATTACTTGTGTCTCTCCTTGTGCCCCACCAGGATCCCTTTAAAGCAATAAGTAATATTCTAACACATATACCAGTACATTATACCATACCAAGTCTCGCTTACTGCCGAATGTCACGCCTTAAATTAGATTCAATTGTGTCATGCTAAGACTATATATGACATTGAATATATCTTTACATGGACTGAGGATCACTACTTACACTTTTGAAAGTCGTCTTGCCTTTCATTTCTCTGGTTTGGTAATTGTTCCTTGGTGTTTCTTTTTGACAGATTTGACACGAATCAGAACATCAGAAATGAACATTTGCGCGAGAAAAAGAAGAAAGTTCAGCCCGAGGAAGATGATTCCGATGAGGAGGAATACGTTTCCAAGCCTAACATGGATAGGTAAGTGAATTTGAGATAGCCTGATTGCTCTCCCAAGTTTTTACACCGACTATCGCTAAGGAATTTTGGGTGAAAATTAAGACACTTCTAAGTTGTAAAATATTAGCTTTTAATTTGGGTTGCATTTTGTCTATGTATGTCATATCAACTATACATGTACATGTACATGCTGTTACCTTCCTCTCTAATTTCTACACTGAAGACTGGTCTTGATTAATTATTTCCATTTCATGCATCGGCTGTTTTTGTCTTATGAAGTATGGATTTATTTCAGGCGGAGTTTTCCTGGCGACGGGGAGCTCTGATCAAGTCGTCCGAGTATATTGTTTCACCGCCAGAGTTTCCCTGAAAACAAATCTGTGAACTGGAAGCACACACGGTCAGTATCTATTTGTCAACCCAATATTTGACTTGATTCGAAATATTATTTTATTTTTCCAAGTTGTAATTACAAATCGGTTGCAAATAATTGACTGGAGTCTGGTCTTCCAGTTGGGAAGCAACTATTTTCTTCGTGATGGAATACTCGATTGCATGGTTTAGTCATTTGCTCTTTACGTTAGGAGAATAATAAACGTTCCTATCTCGTTTTCAATTCTTTTTCCCTTGACTTTGCAGAATCGGTTGACAGTATACAGTACAGTAACCATAGTAACCGTTTTGTTAGTGGAAGGACGGATGTGCGCGCATTTGGAGGTTTGAAGGTCAGGACTGGAAAGCGATAGTGTTGCACTCCACCACTACAATCCCTGGGTATGTCCTAATCCTTGCAGCCTCACAAACTAATCCGTATTAGATTAGAGATAATTGACTTCTTTTTAAAAAAAATTTTACTTTTAATTTTACTTCTGTCGTGGAAGAATCATTTTCTTCGTTAAACTTGTTCCGCCTATATTACAGTCACAAATGTTTGATACCTGAGTCAGAGGTGTGAACTCATTTATCTGCCAGATTTATGACTTAGGCATGACTCAGCTGTCACTGAGCCGTAGCTCTGTACCCGCCCCCGTCCATGCTAAAGTCGGGAATCCACACGGCGACTTCAGGGCCACGTCGCCCATCAGTCGCTCAAGTTTTCAGTCGCCCGTCATGTCGCTCACTTTGGCTGCTGTGTGGATTCCGAAATCAAGAACGTCTTCTGGCGACATCACTAATTACCTTGGCGACTTGCACGGACGACACAACTTGAGCGACTAGATTAAACTTTTTTTTATTTTATATATATATGTATGAACCTTAAAAACTTGGGCCCAGTGTTAATCTATTTTAACCAACGCGGCCAAACGCGGCCAAACTAGTGCCTGATGAGACCTTATAAGGTCGAAACCACACAGAAACCCCTTCTGATGTTACTGGCACCATTTTATTTTATTATAATCATAAAACAGTGCATGACAAAACTTTGATCTAACTCCACAGACAAACAGCAGGCCCTACAAGCCTCCGACGACCAAACCCAAGTTGCAACAACAACTCGGATGAGGTCACAATCGGCGTTACCATACTCACTTAGCAACAACAACAGTTGCCCAGGTGAGCTCAGGTAGAACGTTCGTTTCTGAGGCCCAGCCTCAGTTGTGGTAGCGCTTCTCGGGTGTTCACATGTCCAAATTAGATTAAACATTTTCATTCCAGTTGCTCAAAACGTGAGCGGCACGTGGGTCATTAACCTGAATTCGCCCGTCGGGAGGTCGCCCAAGCGTGTTTGATATGCTGCATATTGTGTGTGGATTCCAGACATAGAAACACCATCCAGCGACTTGGTCTGTTTCAAATAATTTTGCGATAAACTCCGCGACTTTTTCCGTCGCAAAACGCGTCGCAAAACCTATCGGGAAGTAGCACTAACTGCTGCGACAGGATTACGTTTGTGGTAGAAAACGTTCCATCTTATCTTGAAACTTATTGCAAGGCTTATCATGAAGCCCATCGCCGTCAGTGTGGGCCCCGTATTAATCCCTAGGAAACCTCATTCCTCGTTTAGACAATTCACCTTTAATCCATATCTTCCGCCTAACTTCTTTCTTCAGTTCCACTGAACTGAAGGCTTAAGACGATTAACGCTGAAGGACTACTAAACCTTTAATCCTTTAAAAGTTCAACTGTTCTTGTAATTATTGTGCCGAGATCTAACCAGTTGTGTAATTTTAAATAGAATTTAATTATCACTCGATAACATTCATTCAGCACATGTAACAAAATAAGATTCCTTTGTATGTTATCACTCATCAATTCTTTACACGTCCTATATTATCATGTGCCTCTATTTACCCTGATGTATAATTTGCTCGTCTGGTTGCAGGGCCATAATGACGAGGTGTTTGTGCTGGAGCCTAACCCTGTGGATTACCGTACCATACTGAGCGCTGGGCGCGATGGTTTCATCATAGTTGGGACATCATCACTGGCACAGCCATCACCAAGTACCTAAACAATGTGAGTATTTCCAGGTGGAATACCAATACCTGATATATCTTGTCACATATACTAGTATAATCATACTTATAAAGATCATCCTCTGAAGAAGTGGTCCTGGGAATGACCTTAAAGTGCCTTTCTGTCTCTTTTTCTCTGTCTCTGTCTCCCTTCTTCTCTCTATTTCCTGGGTATGATCATAAACTGCCTCCCTCTCAGCTCTCTCGCCCTTGATATAACCATATTAAGTGTGTTGATGAGGGCGTAAAGCAACCAATCTCACTCACTCACTCCTCTGAAGAAGGTTCTCCCGACGAGGTGTTGGTGCTAGAGCCTAACCCTTAATTGTGTGGTATTGTTCTGGATGGGGCATCTGATGAAATGAAACTTATCACTCTATGTGAAATCTTTGGTGGACGAGTGGGTATGAAAATGTCCTAACGGATATGCCAATCAATCCAAGAGGAATCTATGTGAAATATTGTCTAATAAGATTTGATTTTGAAAAAATCAGTCCGGGGAATCGATGGCTTAATTTTTTTTATATTTTATTGCATAATTTAACAACTCGTACATTTCAGATCAAGAACATGTTACTTACTTCTGCCTGAACATAAGATCTTGGCTATGAGGCAGTATAGGAGTATTTCCCTTTATGAAGGATTTGTCTAATGTTTACCTTATTCTTCCCAATAACACAGATTGAGGGACAAGGTCATGGCGCAGTGTATTACTGTAAATGGTCCCCTGACGGCCAGAACTTTGCAGCTACGGACTCCCACGGGTTGACAAGGCTCTTCATATTTGGCTCTAATGAGCGATATAAAGTGGCAAGTGCTGTATGTGCATTCTAATATAGCTTTTCCTATCCAACCTTCATGAAAATTGTGTATATCTTCCTGTGAAATTCTCAATACCGATCGCTGTCTAACTGCTATGATGATATTGTCATTTTCGGAGACTGGTAGTATTTCATTAATTAAAGTCCCTTTCGTTTCAGTTACCAGAAGAGATGTTCTTCCACACGGATTATCGGAGCGGGGGAGCGTGCACCGCCAGAAACCTGACACGACGTCAAATGCCAAGCCCTCATGCCTCCAATCACCTTACTCGCAAAACTAGACAAGTCCCCCACTGCGAGGCTGGCTTACACCTCCCCCTCCCCGCATAGCCTACATCTAGAGCTTACAGCCTCCCAGGAAAGTGACGCTGGCACCACCCTCTCCGAGATTGAGGTTGATATTACTACAGAGGGGGTCAGGTTCGGTGGAAACACCTCGGCTCCATTCAGTCTGCACAGGGGCACACCGCTGGGGAGCACCATTTTGCTGACTTCCCGGACCAGGAGCCAGGAGAAGAGGCAAAGGGAAAAAAGGGAAAGAATGTTTTTCGACCAAAAGAGACATCAAGAAGCCGATATCACGAAGAGAAAGCACGTGACAATCACCGGCGCAATTTTCACTAGAGAACCGCCACCGCAGGTACATCCCACCCATGAAACTAACTGGCCACAAACACCCTCGCAAGCATCGAAGGCCCCGAAAAAAACACACAAATTCCCAGGCCCCCCTCCCCCCCCCAAATAAACCCCCCCTACCCAAGGTTCAAGACAAAGGCCTCAGAATCCTGCACTGGAATACTAGAACCCTGTGTATCCCCTCCCGGAGAACCAAACTTCAAGCGATCCTCAACACTGAGCGATATGAGGTGGTTTGCCTCCAGGAGACCAGACACGAGGCCAAAGACGCAACGCCAAAGTTCTCCTTCACTGGCTACTGCCAACTTCACCAACCAGTCGATCCCTCCCACAGCGGCCTCATCACCCTCTTCAGATCTGACGTCCGAGCTGATGACGTCTCTCTCTCCACCAGGATCGTCACCACCCAACGCCCTCTTATAATTCACAATATATATAACCCCTGTAACGATGGAGACCTCTCCATCTCCCAAGCCCTTCAACACCCAACCAATAGCATCCTTGTGGGCGATTTCAACGCACACCATCCATCTTGGGGCGACTTCAACAAAGCTGACTGGCTCGGCCTCAAACTTCTGGAAGAGATACAACTCTCGGGACATATTGTTGCCAATGACGGGTCTCCCACCTCCCAGTCCAGCTCCTCCATAGACCTAGCCATTGCAGTGCCTGGAATGGGCGCTCCATACCAAGGGAGCGGTGTCGAGCGACTCCTATCGTCATTTAAACGGCCAACGCTGGGAACAGGCGGAATCCCCCACCTGGCGGGAATGTGCGCAACGCCCCATCCAGCAGACACTTCACAGCCAGGAATCAATACAGGGACCCATGAAGCCAAACTGGAAAGGAGGGTACAGAACTCGCTCGAGATGGCGATCAACACCCTGTACATCCCATCCCCTCACGGCCAGTCGGACCTGGAAAAGGACGCCATGGACATCAAATGGGCCATGACCTTTATGCTGTCGACCCTACAACGCAGACACCCGTGGATGAGGGAGAGGCAGCAACCCCAACCAGATCCCTGGCCCCAGAGGACGCCAAACAACCAATCCCCATCCCAGGGACACACAAGACACAGGAGGGATCCCAACTGGAGGAGGAAACTCCAGACCTTGCTGGGAGCAGCTCTTCGGAACCTGTATGTGCCGTCACCCCAGGGACACTCAGCACTCGTGAGGGATATAACAGATATCCAGTGGGCAATCAGGACCATGCTGGACGCCCTACAATACAGGCACCTCTGAGCCAGCCTCCGGCTTCCGCCATCACAAGTGAAAATACCATATTCATCTCATCCACAATACCAACCAGTCATCCCACACAATCACCCGCAACGCATTGTTCTCTTCTCTTCCCCGCTTTTCTGGAACTGGACGCAGAGCTAGGAAGAGGCCCAAAAGAGGTTCTGCTCCAGGCCACAGAGATCGACCAAGGGCTTCGCTGCATCATGAGGGCAGCCCTTCAGTTGAGCGGAACAATGGTGAGGAGAAGGGCCTGAGAATACTCACGTGGAATGTAAGGACTCTCCAAAAACCATCCGGTAGAGCAACCTTACAGGCACTTCTTGAAGAAAAGGACATTGACGTGGCCTGGAAGCACGCCACCATCGTACCCATCCCCAAACCGACTCTTCCAGTCACGTACAGGCCTATCTCCCTCCTCTCTTGCCTTCTGAAAACCTTGGAGGGCATCTATCTCGCATCTGGCAGCGCGCGCCAACTGTACATTCATGCGCAATGGGCTTCGCTCCCAGGATGTCCGCGGACGATGCCCTAGCCACTATCTGCCACCAAGCCTCGTCTGCCATACACAAGAAACAGCCGTGTTCATCGACATTGCCTCAGCGTTCGACGTCGCTGACCCCAGGACCGTCCTAAAACAAATGGCCCGGGATGGGTTTAGGGGCAACGTCATCAGATTCGTACGAGATTTACTGGAGGACAGGACAGCGGTGGTCAGGTTCGGTGGCAACACCTTGGCTCCATTGAGTCTGCACAGGGGCACACCGCAGGGGAGCACCATTTCGCCGCACCTGTTTAACTACTCCCTCAAGAACATCCACTCCATCCCACTCCAGTGTCAGGAGGGAATTGTAACTTATGCGGATGACTTGGTGCCCTATGTACGGGGCAACAAACCTGTTAGGAGAGCTCAGGTCCTACTCTAACTGCTCATAGACAAAATCGCAGCCTGCGGATTCGACATATCCTGCCATAAGTCCAGGGCGATTGCATTTGGGGGAAGAAGATCACTTCTCCCCTAATTGGAAGCTAATGGCCGTGAAATCGAATGGACATCAGAGTTCAAGTACCTGGGGGTCATCCTCGATTCACGCCTGTGCTTCATCCGCCACGCCCAATACACCGCCCGGAAGTGTACAAGGGGTATCAACGCTTACTATGCTGATCTATGCTCGTGCACCTCCCGGATGGACCTTCACCTCACATCATGAACTCCATCCTACGTCTATCGGTGGGTTCATTGCTGGAATATGGAGCCCCAGTTGTAGCAGGAGCTGGTGTCATGGCAAAGGTCATTCTAGCCGCAATCCACAACAGAGCCCTCAGGGCCGTCACTCTGGTGCCAATGTGGACCCCGATAGACTCACTCCTCAGCATCACCGGGCACATCCCAACAGCCCACAGGTCATGCTACCAGCTACCAGCTTTGGTGGAAATGATCCTCCAGATACCAGATCATCCCCTACGCCGTCACCTTCTGGAGGACATCTCATACCTCCAACCCTCTCACAAAGTCCTCCCGTGGGCACCCAGGGCTGCCTTGTTCTACAGCTATGTCACCCTCATCGAGTCGCCACCTCCATTCCCACCCCCAACTCTAAAGCCTTGGGAGGATGCCAACTTCACCCCTTCTATCAGCTCGGACGTTCCGAAGAGGGAAGCGGACCCAGCGGACCTGGCGAAGAAGCACATCAACATTATTGCTAACACAGGAGATGGAACTGTCCACTCCTACACGGATGGTTCCAAGTTACCGGGTATTGGCACTTCAGCAGCTTTCCACACCATCAACAACGCCAACTACTCGGTCAGACTCCCAGAGCACTCATCAATAATGGACTGTGAACTGTCAGCAATCATCGCGGCGCTCAAGGCGGCCGCTGGATGCAAGGTACAGCCCACGGTGATCACTGACTCACTTTCTTCCATTCAGTCTCTCTACCGCAGGGACCCAACCAACCACCTGGTATACCATGCACTGCGCCTCCTTGCGGACTTCTACAGGCCGGTCATCATCCACTGGGTGCCATCACACATTGGAGTTCCTGGCAATGAAGCGGCGGACAGAATAGCTCCCTCGGCAGCCACGGATGATGATGTCCCCATCTTCACCCCGCCCATTTCCTTTCATACCAACCTCATCCACATCCAAAACATCACCTTTGAAGGATGGACTGAAGCCAACATCTTAGGATCATCCAGAGGTGACTGGCTCCTAGCCACCATCATTAAGCCTCCACTCAAACACTTGACTTCACTTCCTAACTTCGCCGTCAGGCAAATAAACGCCATAGCGGCCGCTGCATCTCCCAGCCCCCCTCCTAGATCCTCTCTTCCACCCTTCACCTGCCACAGATCTGATATGGATCACCACATCCCTCATCAGGTACACTATCTCCTAGATTGAGGGGCACCACTAAATGGCACCAACCACTGCTCCAACTTCTCTCGGAGGAGGAATTATCTCCCCCCCCCCCCCACTAGAACGGGCAGGCGCAATCTTTCTCTCTCAGGCAGCAAACAGCCATTCCATTCTTAAACCCATGGTTCTTTCCGTCCCATACATCAAACCACATTCCTCAAATCACACGCACAAATCACCTTCATAAAATCACCAATCACAGGTGGGGTTCGCCCCTCCTTGGGGGCCCTTTTGGGGGCCTTTTTGTTGTTCTATGTTTTCTCTTTTTTGTCTTCCCTCTCTTTAGATGCCAGTTTACACCACCGCCTGCATGGTACCCCCTGACACCTGTGTCGGACCATGGTATCCTCAAGTGGTCACTGTGACGACTCCAGATACAACCACTAGGGGACGGATATCCATGGGGACGCTGCAGAGGGCATCACACCAGAAGCAACCCTGCATCTACGCGCTTGGTCTTCTCTTCCTGGGCCCTTTCCTCCTCGACCTCCTTCCAAATTTGTCCGCAGCTAGAAGTGGTGTTACCTTTCATCCAGGTTCCAAGTACGCCCACAAGGGGTGTGGGGCAGGCTGCCCACACCAACCCCAAGAGACTGTTAACAAACAAACAACAAGAAACGAACAAGAGCCCCCAGAACCCTGAGGAACTCATCGTCCATGGAAACCACTCCTAAGCAACTAGTTCAAACCAGCCGAACTCCCTCCCCGACTCATGACAATCACTCCTCTAACAACTCTGGAACAGTCATGGAGGAACGGAAGGCAGGGCGAAAGGGAAAGAATACAGGACTCAAGGTTCTCTCCTGGAATGCGAGATCCCTCAATATTCCAGCTACCAGAGCAAACCTGCACTCAGTCATGCTTGAAATGAACATTGACGTGGCATGCATACAGGAGACAGGTATCGCCACCCCGTCCTTGTCAGACTATTGGGATACACCCATACTCACCAACCGGTGGTTAAGCCCCATCGTGGACTTGTCACCTTCCTCAAGAAAGGCCTTAGGGCAGATGATCTATTGGACTAATTTGACATGCGGATATGGTACAATCACTCTCTCTCAAGATCCCTACCAGTAACGGCTCAATTACCATACATAACTTGTATAACCCATGTAGGAACCCTTCCCTCAACCTCTCACCCGCCTACAGGGATCCAGTCCCCTCAATTATCCTTGGGGATGTCAACGCGCACCACTCGAATCCGGGTGACTTTAATTCACTCGATGTACTCGGGAAGAACATAGCCACGCAAATCCTCAACTCAGAAGCACATGTTATTCTTAATGACGGAACCCCGACGCATGAGAGCGGAACTTCCATAGCCCTCACTATCGTATCCACTGGATTGATTAACTCACCATGGCTATGACTTGGCCTGACCGTTTGGTAAGAAAGAAGGCCTAGGAGGGCTTGGATTTTGCCACCAAGTCGACTCCAGAAACATCGGAGAAGGATAAGGAGAAGGAGGGACAAGAAGGAGAAGGTAGATAAATAAACGCAACATCTTTATATTATTTTCCAATTATGAATAAAATCAGCGGTGCGGGTTCTGGGCCCGCAAAATCAGTCTAGTCACTATGATTATATTTCTTCGTTCCCTCTCTAAATTCAGTCCATAAATTGTTTTTGAATTTGATTTTAAAACTGGCTGTGGGAAATGACAAATGTCATTCGTGAAAACATGATATAATCTTAGTGGATATAAATATCATCAATCTGCATTGGTTTTATAGTACCTGAATACACTGCCATTCCTTGGTGATAGTAAAAGATAATACGTTTTTTTTCTAAAAAGAAATGTCTAATATGTGCAGGTTAAAAGAAATTTACATGGAGGTACCACTGAAGAGGACATTTCCGAGAAAGTGAAGGAGACAGCAGCTCGCCAAACACAACCACAACCTCTTCCCAAACATGTACACCGGGCTCTTGGATGAAGTGAATACTACTGAGGCTTTAGGTCTTGTCAAACAAGTCCTCTGTGATCTCACTCTAAAAGGCTGACGTCTAGATACTGGCTCAGGTCTCACACTCATTGCAGCGTGCAATCCTTATAGAAGTAAGTAATCCATGATATTTCAGTCATTGGTGTATACGAATGTTTTCCCCAGCATCAGTAGAAAGATAACTCATAGTAAGTGTTGAAAGATTAGTCATATTTAATTTATAAAATCGGAACATATAGGCAATAAAGAAAGTCAAACGAAAACTCATTTGAGTACTCTATGCGTCACACAAACCAAGAAGATCCGAATCGAAAATAATAGTGATATCCATAGTAGTTGATAGAATTCCATCCAATATTAATTTATAAATATATTTCACTTTTGTCAGGCATTCCAAAGAAGTAGATGAGATAGAGATGTTGGAGAAAGCTGGACTTGGTTATCACGTCAGTGCTGAGGAGACCAGGGACACACTTGGTGAGGCCATAACTTGGTTGTTCTTCACAATAGTATATTTATATTGATAATCTCTTTATCATGACATAGTAGTGACCCGGCGCAGGTTGTGGATTTTAGAAAAAAAAACCTATTTAAAGTGTACGTGTGTAATATTATAATTATCGAACTGATTGAATTATAGTGTAATGTAAATGAAATTTTTGCTAAAAGTCATCAAACTCTGAGACTAATGTACCCTGTACACAATGTTTTGATGAATAAAATCCTTTAAACTAACAAACCTAATACCTGCATGGTTTACCATTCATCCATTGGTTATTCAATGCCTCATTAACATGTTAAACTTAGATATGCTTCCTGTTGCAATACCTGAACCAATGCCCAGTGTTAACATTGTATCATGTTGAACTTCTTATTAATGATATTTCTCTCCTTGTAGGACGTGTTCCAATGAGACGTCTTGTCTATCGTTTCCAGCCTCTCCCCCACAGCATGCTCCCTCCACCCGGTCTGGCACCAACTTCATTCATCAGTGGAAAAAAGGTACATAAACAAAATACTGCATAAGAAGGTTAGTTAATATTTGTGTTTGTCCAGTAAACATGGTTTGACGTTGTCTGCGAATTACTGGTTTTGAAAAGTCATCGATTCTCAATAATTCTTCCAATAATTTCATAAATCTTTATCCAAAACTTAGATGGCGAATGACGTTTTTGGCATGGTCACTGAACAGGAAGTTGATATTATCACCTATATTCTAGTGGCTGCTCAACATTACATGCGGAACCATCATTTCTTGAAATTCTAGTCATAATGGTACAAATTCCTTAGTATACTGTAAAACACATAGTACCAAAATTAATGATGACTCTGTCGGTATCTCGCACCGTGCCTTCTTTGTTTGAGCTTTTACCTGGTGTGTAATAACCTATTACCAAGTACCGCAGGTCCACCGTCGTTGCCACGGCAATGCGCGAGGGCCTGTGAAGCTCACCAGGTCATCGGGGTTAAACTGACCACTAAGCACTGGGACGCGGGAGAGCCAACATATAAACAGTGTTAACTTTTGTCATTTCTTCTTCGGATAATTTGCTCTGATAAAGCCTACCATTGTGCAGAGAAGGGGACGATAACATTGCATTGCAAGAATGGCTTGTGTGAGCCTACCAAGTACAAGTAAACAAAGATATGTAGCCGGGGAAAGTATGTAGGCTAGGTCGGGAGATGTCCTGACTGGGATGAGTTGTTGACGGGAGGTATGAGCCCGGGTAGCCCACTATGCCTGGAGTTGTAGATTCTAATTTGGATACGATTTGTCCAAGATATCACACTTTCTGTTATTCTAAATAAGATATTTCATCTTTCTAGCTATTTTAGCAAGCATGTCTCTCTGCCCTCTTACATCATGCTAACATGTGATTGGATATTTAGGCAACTGAGATTATAGTAATAGTTGATTCAGTGTTCATGTTTGATGTTGAATTGAATTGATTTAGTTTGGACTTATATCTTTAAATATAATACATGCAACAATGACACCAGATTCATTCTTTAACAGTAAGACTGTATGGTACTTAGGCATATATAACCTCCTTTTTTGAGTTCTTCACCTAACCTAACAGGCACACAGCAATGCATGATATTGCTATGGTACTATTATTATCATGACATGGCATGGATATGATAGTTTGATATAGCTAAGAGGGCAAAACATTCTGTCCAGGGTGATAATTTGGTTAAAGATTGACATTGTTTAAGTGACATTTCTCTGCCGATTGTATGCATTGGGCCTATGCTCTGAGTGGTTGCTATGGATGAGCATCCCAGACGTAGCAACAAGGTGGCCGATTTCAGCGCCACCACCGGCCGTTTTCACGCTACTCGCAAGTGGGTTAATTTACACTAGCTTACAAACATCATATGGATTGATTCACAATTTATTTTCATGACATCTTTTTCTCCCCAGGATGAGTAAGAGACGTAGAACGTGCAATGGATGTCATGGAATGGTTCTACCAATAAGAGGACCTATACTACAAGAACATGGAGGACGACCACAGGCGCAGTTATAGGAGGAGGAAGCTCGCCAGCGCAAAGCCGTCCAGGACCTCCAGGCCATCAAGGACCATTATCTAGCCCTCATAGACGGATTGCCACAGGACCGGCCTCACTACTACACCGACGGCTCCCTCCCGGGGTCGGAGCTTCTTCGGCAATGGTGGGCAACGCCTCAGCCTTCAGAGCGAAACTGCCAAGTGACAGCTCCATAGTGGCATGTGAGCTACACGCAATAATGATGGCACTGGCTCATGTGTCACATAAGGGTGTGGCACCCATCGTCTTCTCGGATTCACTCTCATCACTACATCTCCTAAAGCAACCACCCACCCATACCTCATCCGTCACCCATCACCAGATAGCGAAAATAGTCGCTACCCTCAACCAGCCTGCCACCCTCCAATGGATTCCGAGTCACATTGGAATACCCGGTAACGAGTCGGCCGACCAACTTGCAAACAGCACTGCAAGAGACGACAAGCTTCAATCCACCCATATCAACAAAACACGCAGAGAAGTCACCAGAGCGCTTACTAGAAACACCATGGCAGCCTGGGACCAGGCTTGTGAATTAGAGAATGGAGAGGAAACTGTCCTTGACAATTAACATTGTAAGTGGTGTTGGTGTACCGTTGGGACTATAGGTAACGTAGTGGCATGGGGAGTGGGGTAGGATGATCCGCACCTAGAGGCCTGTACCCCACCCCGATACCCTGGCCCTCATGCAACTCCTTTCAGGGGGGTTCGGAATCAATATTACATGCTAACATCTCCCCCTCTACTAACCTCTTTTCATCCCCCTCCTCCCTACCCCATCCCCCTCCCCCACCCATCCTTCCACATCCTTACTCATTTTTGCCTGGCCAGCAACATCTTTCAACTACTTTGTCAAACTTTTTTTGTGTTTTCCCATATAATAGACCACTTGCTGCTTGGACTGGTGTACTGGATCCGGCTCTGGACGGAGCCCAAAGGTGGGACGCTCCGGGGACGCTCCCATCCACTCTTCACACAACCCAGCCTTTACACTCAACGTACTGTCAGGCAGGATGATACGGACAACATTTCTTTGTCAAGCCAGCAGCCCAGCGGAGACGGAGGTGACCAGACCACCCAGAACAGAACAGCTCAGGAGGTGGGTTTTCTCGTCTTATTTCATTAATACAGATTCCAGTACAAATACTGTCTGAAGTGTTGTACTCCCGTTTAGCTACAAACATACACCAAACAAAAATCCATGTATTTTTTTCTATCTTATTTGCAAAGAATTCTTTATTCAGTGTCAACAAATCCTCTTTTCACTTCCAGATGGGTGACACAATATTACAAACCATCTGTTTTTCTCTGCTGAATAAAGGCGGAGTCAATGATATGAATACAGGAACCGTCTTGTGGTAAAGGCATAAGGAATCTAAGTGAGAACTGTATGGTGAAGAGTACGTCAAACGTCACGCAGTGACTATATAACTCAATGACTCATGCAGTGATTATATACCTCAATGGCTCATGCAGTGACTATATACCTCAATGGCTCATGCAGTGACTATATAACTCAATGGCTCATGCAGTGACTATATAACTCAATGGCTCATGCAGTGACTATATAACTCAATGGCTCATGCAGTGACTATATACCTCAATGGCTCATGCAGTGACTATATACCTCAATGGCTCATGCAGTGACTATATAACTCAATGGCTCATGCAGTGACTATATAACTCAATGACTCATGCAGTGACTATATACCTCAATGGCTCATGCAGTGACTATATACCTCAATGACTCATGCAGTGACTATATAACTCAATGGCTCATGCAGTGACTATATAACTCAATGACTCATGCAGTGACTATATAACTCAATGACTCATGCAGTGACTATATAACTCAATGACTCATGCAGTGACTATATAACTCAATGACTCATGCAGTGACTATATAACTCAATGGCTCATGCAGTGACTATATAACTCAATGACTCATGCAGTGACTATATAACTCAATGATTCATGCAGTGACAATGGCAATCTTTCTGATTTAAAGCCCCTTCATGTGCGATAACATTCCAAAGTAGTCGCTTCCCTCTACATATATACATGTCATTACCTGACCATCTATCCCTGTCCCTGACGTAAACCATTCTAGACCAGATCTGAACGAACGACCCGGGGTGTGGGGGGTCACATTAAGGTTTCAGAAAGTCCTTGGAAACGGGCTTTACATGTCTCAAGGCGACCCGTGTGTCTTACGAAGGAGTCTGTTTATTAACTTAATTCTGATCTCGTTTCTGAGATTACCAAAGGACATCTCATTCTTATGAAAGATCCTCTGTCTATGGATTTAGTTCCTAGTGGCTAATAATACCAAGTTGACAATATTTGTTTTTTCACTCCTATTTTGATACCCTAAAATCGCAGGGACTTCGTCCAGGGATTCGCTAATACAGCTTCAAATGATAGGAATAGAAAATAGTTAGTGTTGCTTGGTTTACTGCGACCCGTGTGTCTTACTAAAGCTAGACCTAGAGCTCAGAAAGAACGTTCCACAGTAACTTGCCAGGCAACATGGAGTGTTGCCCCATTGTGACATCACAGGTGTTACCTGGATGTTCTCCTGGTAGAGTTAGCAGTATTTATGCTCGATTTAGTTAATCATTTACCCAAATTTTAATGGACGTATATAAAAGTACCATGGGTCGTAAATTAAAATCCATCCTATATCTCTAATGGAAGTATCAGAGTGGTGGCAGGATGCTGAGAAACCAGTAGTGCCATCTCCGTCCCCGTGGTAGCAGGGATGATGAGATAGTCTCTCGGGCTCGACCTAGGCAGCTTACCCTAGGTGTTGCCAGCGGGCACACTTCCAACCTCGTAATAAGGTAGCGCCACTTCGCTGCGTCAGTTGAGGAGGAGAAATGGTGAGTGAGGAGCGGTAGTAGAGGAGGTGGTGAGTGACCCGGGCCATGTCCCCATGGTTATCCGCCCCCCAAGTGGCTGTGTCTGAAGTCGTCACAGTGGCCACAAGGGGGAACCATGGTCCGGCATGGGGGGAGCTTTTTTTTGAATTTTGTTTTTGGTTTTGTTGGTTTAGAGAGAAAAATGATGTAGTGAGGAAAAGATGAAGGTGATGTGGGAATGAATGAGATGATGAAACTACGGGTTGTATGGCCGGAGATAGGGAGCAGCTAGAACCATCCCCGAGAGGGTAGGGTGTCCTCTGGCGCATTGGGCGGGGAGGATAGCGGCTGCTTTGAGAAGACGAGGAAGAGCATGCTGCTCTTGGGATAGGGGCTGGAGAAGGGAGAGCCTGCGCCACTTGGAGGTGGCGCCGCAGTAGAGGAGATAGTGGACTTGTGGCTGGGCAAGGTAGTCAAGCCCGCACCTGTGGCAGGTGGGGGAAGAGCCGGGGAGGGGAGGGGAGAGGTTCCCGCGCATATGGCGTATATTTGTTTAAAGGCGGTGCGCGGGAGTGAGGAGAGGTGTGGAGGGGAGGGTGGAGGTGATCCATTCCCCCCGGGGTGAGCTAATGATTTGGGTTTCTGCCCAGCCATCAAAGGTGGCCGACCTTATGTGCCGTAGGTTGGTGGAGCGGGAGATAGGAGGGTGAGCTGCTTTGAGGGCGGCGTGGATGGCTGACAGTTCGCAGTCCATGATATTTGCTGTCTCTGGGAGTCGGACGGAGTAGTTTCCATGTGGGGAATGGAAGGCTGTGGACGCGCCGGTTCCAGGAATCCTTGATCCATCTGTACGAGAACTCCATGGAGTCTTTTTTAAGATGGTTGATGGCTTGGTCGTGGATGAGCGCCAGGGCCGCTGGTTCCGAGCCCGCCTTCGGTCCGTCCGAGATGATGGATGGTTGGAGTCGGTCCATGGCGGCAAGGCAGCGCCTGTGAAGGCTGGTGGAGACTCTGTGAGGGTTAGGTAGTAATAGAAGAGGGCCGCCTTATAAGCCTTGTTTTGGCGTGACATCCATGGCGTCGAGGATATGCTGGCGGAGGGGGTGATCTGGGGTGCGGAGGACCCTGTCAAAGAAGGCCAGCCTCCTGAAGGCAGATCTATGTCCTGTCAGGATCTGACCTGAGGTGAGGTCGAGGGGCGTCCATTTTGGGGCGTTTGTGATAACCCTGATGGCTGTGTTCTGTGTTCTGGCTAGGATTTTGCTGGCGACGGGGCTTGCATCCGCGACGACCGGGGCTCCGTACTCTAGGAGGGAGCCTACTGTCATCTTGAGGATGGTGTTGAGGACATGCAGAGGTGGGCCGTCCAGCAGGTGGGCCAGAACCCTGAGAGCATTGATGCTCTGAGAGGCGATGAAGGAGAGGCTCTTGTCTAGAGTTACACCCAGGTATTGGTGGGTGGGGGTCCATTCAATGTCCTGGCCGCAAGTGGTGAGCTTTTGTTTAGGGGTACGTCATCCGAAAATCATGGCCCGTGATTTGCGGCAGGATATAGCGAACCCAGCCTCTGCTATGGCGCTAGTGAGGAGGTCCAGGACGGTCTGAGCTCTTTGGAGTGGGTTGTTTCCCCGTCCGTAAAGTGCAAGGTCATCCGCATTAGTGACGAGGCCCTCCCATGCCCGTAGTGGAATGCTGAAGAAGTTGTTGAGGGAGTAGTTGAATAGGTGCGGGGATATTGCGCTGCCCTGCGGGGTGCCTCTCCGGAAAGTGAAACTCTGTGAGGTGGTGTCAAAGAACTTGACAGAAGCCGTTCTGGAGCTGAGAAGGCCGCCAATGAAGCTCACTGTATGGCCCGTGAAGCCGTCCTTTACCATATGCTTCAGGATTGTCCTGGGATCCGTAATGTCGAAGGCGGCGGCTATGTCAATGAAGACAGCCACACAGGACTGCTTCGTGCTGTTGCAAGCCAGGGAAGCATGGTGGCAAATGACTGCCAGAAACCCATCGCAGAGGGATGTACTTGCGGCTGGAAGTGTCTGATCCTCTTAAGTATGATGACTGTGTCGTTAGGAATGATAACTAGTCAAGGCAAGCGTAGGATACAGAGTGACTCAATGAGTCTCTTTATTAGAGAGTTCCAGTTGTCAGTTACACTAGGTGGCGTCGTGGTATAACAGGACATCTCCCTCCTTAACCTGAAATAGAATCAGAAGATTAGTTAACATGAATTATTTCAGCATTGTTCGATAAGTCTGGTTGGAGCTGTTGTTTTTCTAGAACTCCTTCTAGGACTTGGATTCTTGTTGAACACTTTCATTTTCACTACCCATATCTCTCTCATTATTACTGACATGATTTCCTTCCAGACTAGTTACATGACTTTGATCTACATTATCACATATTTCATTCCACTCTTCAGACCTGTCTTCTTCAAATATTTCTCGTGTCTTCTGCAGTTGTCTGTGATTTCTGCGTAACACTTTTCCTTCCTCTGTCTGAACCTCATAAAATCTTTCTCCTAGTTGTTTGGAGACTTTTGCTTTTACTTCCCATTTGTCCCCTTTTACTCTGACTGTGTCATTTTCCTGTAATTCCCCTTGGTCTTTAGCTTTTGCATTGTAATTATCTATTTGTTCACTTCTGACATTCGTTTTACCTATGTCTTCTCTACCCGTCATTACACCAATGTCGGGAAATACAGAACTAATCTTTCTCCCCATGAGGAGTTGTGCAGGTGATTTTCCACCTTCCATGGGAGCCACTCTATAGAATAATAACGCTTGATATGGATCTTCACTTTTGTCTTTGGACCTATTCAACAAATTTTTTATAATACCCACTCCTCGTTCGGCCTTGCCCTTTGACTGGGGATACCTCGGTGATGAAGTTCTGTGGTTGAACTGATATTCGTTTGCGAAATTTCGGAATTCCTGCCCACTGAACTGTGGGCCGTTATCCGACACCAACATTTCAGGCACCCCGTGTCGTGCGCATATGGATTTCATTTGCTCTCTGACTTCTTCAGAACCTACCCCTTTTAATCGAGCCACCTCAGGATAATTACTGTAATAATCCATGACTATCAAATAGTTTTGATGGTTCCAATGGAATAGATCTGCAGCAACCTTTTGCCATGGACAATTTACACCATCATGCATATATGGCTCTTTCTGTTGGCTGACCCTGTATTTCAGACACATGGCACAATTTAACACTTGATTTTCAATGTCTACATTGATTCTATGCCAGTATATTACATCTCTCGCCATTTGGCGCTGCTTTTCAATACCTAGGTGGCCAACATGTAATTTACACAACATTTCTTTCCTCATGCTTGTTCCGATTACCACACGTGTACCTTTAAAGATTACACCATTTATGATTGCCAGTTCATCTTTAAACAAGGCATAGGCTTGGCACGCCCCATTTTTCCAACCCTCAAGTATGCATTTTTTAACCTGACATAACATTTCATCTTTATCTGTCTCATCCGCGATTTTTGTAAGTTGTGTACATGACGCTGGTACACTACTGAACACCATATTAACCTGTGCATTTACAATCTCCTCCTCCCTGTCACTGTTTACTTCTTGAACCTTGGCTCTTAACAATGTATCGGCCAGATAGAGGAACTTTCCAGGAGACCTGTAATTTCACATTGTACATTTGAATCTTTAACATGAGCCTTTGTAATCTTGGTGACATATCATGCATGGCTTTTTGTGATAGTGGGACTAATGGCTTATGATCAGTTTCAAGTATTACCTCGCATAATCCATTTACAAAATTATGGAACTTGTTGCATCCATATGCTAAACCTAAAGCTTCCTTTTCTATCTGCATATCTGCACTCACTTGGGGTAAGTGATCTGGCCCAGTAGGCTACTGGTTGCCATTCCCCTTCCTGCATCTGTAGCAAAACCGCCCCGAGACCGTCACGAGAAGCATCAGTTGATATTTTTGTTGGCTTTGTGACATCGAAATATGCCAATACTGGTCTCTGAGAGCACCTTCTTTACATAATCCCATTCTTTTTGGTGTGCTTTTGTCCACAACCATTCCACCTCCTTACACCACAATTTTCTTATGTACAGTTTGCAGCTAAATTTGGAACAAAACTACCTACAAAATTCACACATCCTAGGATACGTTGTACGTCTTCCTTACACACTGGATCAGCCATTTTTTGTATTGCCTCTACCTTTTCTTTTGAGGGACGGATACCTTCACTATCTAGACATTCTCCCAGGAATGTAATCCTAGTCTTACCAACTTCACATTTGTCCCAGTTCATAATAATGTTATACTCTGCAATTTTTTCTTTTACCACTGACAACCTTCGATCATGTTCTTCCTTTGTCGATCCCCATATTATCTTTGTCGATCCCCATATTAATATGTCATCTATGTATGTTCTTACACCATCACACTCTTCAAATATTTTAGCCATACTCCTATGAAACACTTCCTGGGCACTGCATAAACCATATGGCAGTCTTCTGTACATATATCAACCAAATGGAGTTGAGAAAGTTGTGTACTGTTGTGACTCCCAAGCTTAACTTAACTTGCCAGAAGGCTTGCGTCGCATCAAGTTTAGTAAAGTACCTGGCCCCTTTCAATTCCCCAAAAATCTCATCTCGAGTTGGGAGTTGGAAGTGCTCACGTTTTATTGACTTATTTAAGTCTTTCGGATCAAGACAGATCCGCAATGAACCATTTGGCTTCTTTACAATGACCATGGAATTAACCCATTCAGTTGGTTGAGTAACTTTTTCAATTACACCCAGACGTTCCATTCTCATTAATTCTTTTCTTAGATAGTCTTTAATGGCCAATGGGACCCTTCTTAGAGGGTTTACAGCAGGACAGGCCCCATCCTTGATCTTTATGTCATATGTTACAGGTATAGCCGACAGCTCTTTACCCCCATTCGGAACAAAACATTATTCATAGACGAGCTTTTCCTCATTGACATTTTGAACCCCTACACCTGTATTCGTTACTCCATTGATTTCCTTTCTTTCATATATTCTTTTGATTGACCCTAGATTTTCACACGTATCATCCCCCAACAAGCTTGAGCCTTCACAAACAATAAATACAACTGGTACTCTCTTCCTGAATACCGTGACTCTTGAGTATTACACCACCCTTTACCGGGATTACCTCCATATCAGTGATCAGTCAATTTTACGTTAACTTTTCTCAGAGGAGGAGCATTTTTTAACCCTTGGTATTCTTGTTCATTAAGTAAGTAGCCTCCGCTCCTGTATCTAATTTTACAGTAATTACTGACTCATTTACTTTAAGATGATGTACCCATTTGCAGTCGTCTGACTTACTCAAGTGTATTTCTTTAGGTGACTTGTTACTGTTGACAGCGCCTATGTAGAACAAGTTGACCGTATTGACTTGTTGCTCGTCTTCTTCGTCCATGCTTGCTGTCACTTCTGCTACTTTACTGAAGCACTGTTGTTCATAATGCCCTCTTGCCTTGCATTTCGAGCATCTATGAGTCCACGCAGGGCATGACATCCTCATATGTTTGCCTCCGCATCTCTTACAGTCTATCTGCCTGCCCTTGTTAGCATCCTTGCTTCTATCTCCCTGGCTCCTACCTCCGGTCGCCGCTCCATGTGGTGTCGAGGCAGGTCTAGTGACAGTATTCACCGTAGCCGAAAGGCTTTACATATCTTAACAGCATCCGCCAACTTCAAGCCAACTTTTCTGAGCAGTTTCTCCCTTAGTCCAGTGTTATTTATCCCGCTCACCACTTTCTGACAGATCAGCACCTCCTCCATGTCACCCCACTCGCACGTCCCAGCAAGGAACCGGAGATCGGTGTAAAAGTTATCGAACAACTCACCCGTGGCCTGCTTCCTTTCTAGGAATTTATGTCGCTCATACATAAGGTTTTTCTGTGGCGAGCAGTGTGCTTCAAACTTATCAATCACTGTTTTGTACTTTGCCCTATTTTCACCTTCTGCATAGACTAAAGTCTTATAAGTCTTGAAAGCGTCCGGGTCTATGGTATTGAGGGGCACGCCAAGTCGGCGCTTGTCCTTGTTCTCTGCTATTTCTACAGCGTCGAAGTATATTTCCAGCTGCTCTTTAAACAGCCTCCAACTTGCTGCAACGTTGCCTGACTGCATGTTCAGTCCTTTCAGTGGATCAATACCCTCCATTTTCTTGTGTTTTCTTGGTAATTATCGCTTAATTTACTCCTGGTACCATGTGTCGTTAGGAATGATAACTAGTCAAGGCAAGCATAGGATACAGAGTGACTCAATGAGTCTCTTTATCAGAGAGTTCCAGTTGTCAGTTACACTAGGTGGCGTTATGGTATAACAGGACAATGACTTTGAGCACTTTTAATAGACAGGAGAGTAGGGAGATCGGTCTGAATGTGACGGGCCTGGTGTTCTTAGGCACTGGAACGATGGTAGCCTGCTTCCAGCTCGCAGGGATGGTGCCAGCCGACCATATCTTGTTGTAGAGGCTGCGGATAGATTCTCTGAATGTAGGGGTGGTGTGCTGCAACATAGAGTAACATAGAGTATGTGATCCTGCTGTTCCCGGGGCAGTGTCTCTGTGCCTGGAGCTGATGGCTCGGTCGAGTTCCCTGGCGGTGATTGGTATGTCCAGGGGGGAGGGTTTTTTAGGGGCTCTGGTGATGAGGGCCTTTGTTCCTCTGTGGTATGCCTCAGTGGCCATGCGTGTGGCGCTCGTCAAGTTGGACGGGTCCGATCTGGCCGAGTTTTGTTCGGCCAGGGTTGCAGCGTCTGGTCCCCCTGTGGGCGGGGTGGAGCGTGAACGGACATTCTTGAGTACTCTCACGCGGTCCCATAGTTGCTTAGTGCCTATT
This sequence comes from Sthenelais limicola, assembly GCA_942159475.1. Taxonomy (NCBI): domain Eukaryota; kingdom Metazoa; phylum Annelida; class Polychaeta; order Phyllodocida; family Sigalionidae; genus Sthenelais; species Sthenelais limicola. Next base: position 7,369,629 of record OW804102.1, read on the forward strand.
TCCTTGTGAGCAGAGAGCCAGTTAGACCAGGATTTAGTCTTGGCCCAGTGAATGGCGTCTCTGAGCTCTGCCTGGGCCTCTCTGAGAGCGACTCTTCTGTATCCTGCTTTGTGCCTCCTCCATTTCCTGAAAGCTTTGTTGACTGTTCTCTTGAGCTCCGCGATCTCTTTGTTTTGGAACCAAGACTTGAGGTTGCGTTGGCAGTGCCGCGTCATGGGGATAGACTGGTCCGCTGCTGCAATGATCGATGCAGTGATAGCTGATGCAGATTCATCTATATCGTCCTGCATTGGTCCACAGGGCCGGAGTGAGGCAGTGAACTTGGTCCAGTTGGACTTCTTGGTGGCGGAGGTGCGGTTGCAGGGATGACGCCCGAGTGCAGGAAGAATAGAAGGGGGAAATGGTCACTAGCAGGTTGCGTGAGGCCTTCCCAGGAGGCCCGGCTGACAAGGTCCTGAGACGAGATGGTGAGATCTATGGAGGTGCCACTCTCGTGGGTGGGGGATCTGTCATTGACAAAGACGTGCTTGCCGGAGTCCTCCATCTGCTCCACCAGTTTCTTCCAGAGTTTGTCACATTTGTTATTTTTGCCCCAGTTTTGATGATGGGCGTTTTGACGGAGAGCGGGGGCCAGGTCCAGCTTCAAATTTTGGCTGTGGTTGTAGATATTATGTACATGTAGGATGCCTGAGCTGGTGGGGACGCTGATGGAAAGGGATTCCACCTTCTCGCCGAATTGGAAGCGCAGGGATATATCATTGGCAGAGAGGCCCGCCTTTAGGAATATGGCCAGACCCCTGTGTGGAGGGACCGCTGGTGTAATTATGTGGGTATATCCTGGGAAACCGTTTGTAACTGGGGTTCGAATTCCAGTTTCATGCTATGTCGACTTCTTTGTCGAGGAGGACGGCATGGAGGCAAGCATGTGAGGCGGGCTTATTCAGCGTGCAGGCGTTCCGTGATAGGATCCTGAAGCCGGCAGGGGCAGCGTTCTTCTGGCGGACGACGGGAGATAGGCTGCGCTCATGTGTAGAAGGTGAGAGGGAAGGTGTTGGGTGTCTCTGCTGGGTGCCGGCGCGCCTTCTGAGTTTCGCTCTGTCTGAGACTAGGCTTAGAGGTGGGCTGACGGAGTTCTCCAGAATGAGCTAGGAGACTGTCGGGAAGGGTGAGGGAAGAGGGGATAGTTGAGATGGTCGAGATTTGTGGGGCCACAATTTCCCGATAAGGCAGTGGCGAGCCGGGTAGATCTAGTCGGGTTTTTTTATTCTTGGGGCCTGAGGAGAGCGTCTGCGCAACCTCCGAGATGTTGGGTAATTCTTGGTCTTCTGGCGTCTCCGCCAGGTTTGGGTTCCCTCCTCGGGGTAGTTTAAATATACCGGAGGTCCTTGCTCGGTTGGGGCGCTTTTTCCATGTCGGCTGTTAGGACGAGATTCACCGGAGGGGTGAACTTTCCGGTTTCCACTCTGATTGCGGTGGGTGGAGTGGTTGGTTTTTATGTCATCCGCGGTCGTGCGGTCTGGGGGCCTTTTCTTCGGGAGGGGGCAGGTGAGCCGTTTGTTCGTCACTGCATTTGCGTATGATCTTGGTTGGGGGAAATGGGTCAGAATGTTGTCAGTGGTCGAAATAAGGAAAAAAATTCGCTTGCCCTGCTGGGCAAGCTCCTGGACAAATCAGCTTGCCCACCAGAATAATGATGAAATATCAAAATAGTACATAATTAGTCTATAGTCATTACCAAATTGAGTAAGGTCACATCAAGATAAAGAAATGACAATACAACTATGACTATCTGACTTAGACTTTTATTGGATCATGCAGGTAAAATACAAAACAAATCCATGGATTTCCACCAACCCCTCTGAATTTAGAAATTACACAACCAATATAATATAACTATTTGACTCACAAAAAGAATTATCCGATGCAAATGTTTATTGGATGGAGTCAGTAGATTACAAAATAACTCCCTGACTTTCCCACTCCCTATCACATCCCCACCCCCTCTATATGCTCGCACAGTCCTCCAACAGTTCACTAAGGTCGACAGCTTCATCTGCCTCATTGTCCCTGTCCCCATTGTCAGCCTGAATGTTTTCATAGTTTTCTATGGTGTCTCCTTCAGCCTCCTCTTTAAGGATCTTTTCTCCATCCCTGCGGTGACAATCTTCCCACCAGTGCTGAACTGATAGCATGGGATCAAAATCAGCTTCTGCTGGAGATAGCAGGACGATTCGTAAGAGTGTATTCAGACTGTTTTCTTGTAGTCTGTTCCTAGTGTCTGTCTTGACAAGTTTCAGTGTGCTGAAACCACGCTCAGCCTCTGTGGAAGTGGCTGGAATGGTCAAGACCAAGTCTATTAGGCGGAGGAAGCTTGGGGCCATGCTGCCATACATGCGATTTATAGATGTCCATGTCAAGGTGCGCACGTCGTTTGGATGTCTATGATATTAGAAGTAAAAGACAAAAAGTGACATTAAAGATTGAGAATCATTGACGAACATTGCGATAATCTAATCATTGAATTTACTGTTGTATTTTTCCAACACTGTAATACTAGGTTGATGTAAATATTAATGAGTTACCTCTTGTTCAAAACTAAAACTGCTTTCAACACAGTCCAATCAGGTTCGATGCTGTCCACATTAATCCCAGCATTGGTTAAGTTACTCTTGTAATGGGCACACGGGACTTCGATAAGTTTATCCCCGAAGTCTAGAAGCAGCAATGTCAAACACAGAATGAAGTGGTTTGAACAGCAGGTGTTACTTAGGATATCTAGTTGGCTATGTTTATTTTATTAATTGGATATTAATTACCTGGCTATGATTGATCTTAGTAACTTAGGGCACATTAAGTTCCCAGAACTATCTAAAAAAATCATCAGACAATGTTTGGTCAGAATAAAACTTAATTAGTACTACAAATCAGGAAATCATTTTATGCCTTGACACTCACCCTTCTCGTCCTCTAGCTTGGAAGGCCAGGTCTTCTTATTGGCGATAGAAGTGGCAGCTATCAGATCCCCATTCATATCTATCCTGGCAGTAAGGCTTGTCACCATATCTTGACAGATACTTCCTGTGATGTCTGCCATTGGTATATCGTGGCGGCCAGTTATATTCTTTAATAGAACATCGTCCAGCTTGTCCTTCCCCTTTACTTTGCATAACTTGGGTCCCCATCTATAAGGCATTTATCATTTATCATGTAAGACACAATCAGATCGTAAATAGTCATAAGACAAGTATTAAAACTTTTAAAAATATTTAATGACATAACAAGGCAATTCAAATTAAAGATATGCAAAATGAAATCCAAGGAAGACTTACACCAGTGGGTTTCTGCATCGATCTGATCTGATAAATGTTGGCAGGCAGCATGCATATATATATGTTGGCAGGCAGCATGCATATATAAGAAACTTGTTGCCTACACACAAACACATCAAGAAATGTATTATTGTAACAGTGAACACCAAAAACCCCAACCTGAACACTTAAAGATGATAAATTAAATGGATTATTTTTTAGAAATGTTTTCCACACTTACTGCTCTGCATACTTCTCTAGGACAGGTATTTGGGCATCCAGTCGATCAGCTACCTCAACAACAGAGCATGCTAGTGTCTGTAGGAATAATGACATTTGTGACAAGCTGATCACAATGTCCCACAAAAAAAATGCCCAAACTCCACCATCGATTGGGTTGTTAAATTACCATGGAATCCCCTGGCTCTGGCCTTGGCGTCAGTCGACTGACCATTCTCCTTAGCTCCTTAGCACCTGGGCAGAAATGAGTAAAATGTTAGAATACAAGTGAGTCGAAAACCTAGTGTGATCTGGAATCGGTCATTGGTATAAAATAGCTGTATTAATTTACCATGAATTGATAGAATAGATTATTGTACCTGTGAAAGAAGGAGGACAAGCGCTGGGTAGATTTGCCATAGATTGTTCAGAGCCCTCAGTGTGTGGGGCAACCAACGTGTGCCCCCCACTCTAGTTGGGACAAGTTGCTTCACGCCCATGGCTTTACATGCCTCCTTTAAATTTGACCTGTTGAGATTGCTGGAAAAAAAATCAGATGAGGTATTAACGTCAGATATTTAAGGCTGACATTATTTATGACTTGTTACTGAAAACTATTCCATATTTAGCCAGTGAACCCTTTTCTCTGTCTCTCTCTCCCTTCTTTATCTCTATTTCCTGGGTATGATCATAAACTGCCTCCCTCTCAGCTCTCCCGCCCTTGATATAACCATATTCAATGTGTTGATAAGGGCGTAAAGCAACCAATCTCACTCACTCACTCACCTAAATATTCATTATACAAGATATTCATTTTTCTGCGAAATTACTTTCTATTATAATTATAGTTGGTTGATTTTGATAAAAAAATGAATGTACCTGTTTTTAAACGCAGGTTCGCACCTGCGTTTAAGGGAATGGGTTCGCCCGTGACCGTTTCAGTGACCGTGCGTTCTGGTCAGCATTGCCACAAGTTCCTAAGGGAAATCCGAATGCTGCGCAATTGCGGCTGACGGGACGCGTCGACATACAGGTCCGCCGGGAGCCGTCACTTTACGCTGCAATCCTAAAATGGCATATACTACTCACAGACTCTCTCAGAATTCCCATGCTATAATTCGTATGTAGGCTTATCGTAGGCTTAGTTCTGGTTTCGGTAGGCATAGGTAGGGTTTGGTGCTGCGTTTTGCAGCTGAACTGGTATTTTTGCGTACACTTGCGTGATAGGACTCCTACTTCGTCGTCAAACACTCTCTTTCTCCTCCTCTTATAGTCCTTCCCAGAGGCCTTCAATAATCCTTCTGTGTAGACAGTATTAAAAGGTCTAGGGGTGTCCTCCTCCTACTCCTCCTCTCTTGCTCCTCTTTGCGTAATTGCGTGATTGGACCCCTACTGCGTTCCTATGGGCAAATTGCCTTGGATTTTTTTTTTTAAAAAATGGTTTCTCAGCCCTGGAAACTAAATATTTTTCCCGTTCTCTTTCTCTCTCTCTCTCCTCCTGTTCCCCGCTCCCCGCTCCCAATGATAGGACGCCTACTGCGCTCGTCCCCTCTCTCTTTCTCATGTTATGAGGTTTGCCTAAAGAAATTGTCTCTGTCCTCGACTGCGGTTCGAACTCGGGACCCCTCGCTCTCCAGTCTAGCGCTGTAGACCGCTCGGCCATGAAATACAGTTGAGGGTGGCCTACACAAACCTATCCAATATGCTTGTACGCACCATATGTGACGTCACATATACCGATCAGGTCTAGTGAAAATAAAGTTCTCCAAATTCACAGAAATGTTCATTTATAAACAGAATCGTTCATTTGGGATCTTTAATAAGAGTCATATTAAGCTTCCTATCTCTTTAGTTACTTTAAATAATTCATTAGATAACTTTTAAAGGTGTTTTCGTTGGCCCAGCTGAGTGGGCGATAATGGGGGTTTCAGCCCACTCAGCTGTCTGCGGAGCGAGTGGACTAGGTGGCAGGGAGCACTGAAGGATGCATACGTATGTATGCGTATACATGTAGTGTACTTGAAGACATGTGAAAATAAGCTTTAAAAAAAATTGAAAAAGAAAAATTTAAAAAAAAAATCAATTCGGTCCATCAGTCCATCCTTCAGTCCATCCTTCAGTCCATCCTTCAGTCCATCCTTCAATCCATCCATCACTCCATCCATCACTCCATCCATCCATCCATCCTTCACTCCATCCTTCCCTCCCCCCTTCTCTCCCTCCTTCTCTCTCCCCTTCTCTCTCTCTCTCCCCCCCCCCTCTCCTCTCTCTCCCCTTCTGTCTATACTGTACTTGTGTCTATACTGTACTTGTGTGTGCACACTGTACTTGTGTGTGCATACAGTGTGCACACTGTACTTGTCAGTGTAGAGTGTACTAGGAGTGTACCGTACTTGGAGTGTACCATACTTGGAGTGTACCGTACTTGGAGTGTACCGTACTTGGAGTGTACCGTACTTGGAGTGTACCGTACTTGGAGTGTACCGCACTTGGAGTGTACCGTACTTGGAGGTACTTGGTGGGTACTTGAAGGGTACTTGGTGGGCACTTGAAGGGTACTTGAATGGTACTTGGTGGGTACTTGAAGGGTACTTGAAGGGCACTTAAAGGGTACTTGGTGGGTACTTGAAGGGTACTTGGGGGGTACTTGAAGGGTACTTGAAGGGTACACGGTGGGTACTTGAAGTACACACACTGTACTTGTGTGCACACAATGTCCATCCTTCAATCCACCCTTCACTCCATCCTTCATTCCACCCTTGGTCTGATATATTCATATTTTTAATTATACTTATACTTATAATTATTATTATTATGTAATCGACCTATATTTATACTTATAATAAAAAATATACTTAATTTTTACTTATAATTACAATTCTATATAATTCGAATAATTAAAAACCTGCGTTTACACAAGCTTATGCTTGTAATTCTTGTTATAGAATAGGTAGAGGTCTAGAATAAGCTTGTCAAATTTGGCATACATTCGATCGTTTCTTGACAACGTCCTTCACTGCCAGCTCAATGCGGTGCAGTGGATGCCCACCAAAGAAGGGGCAAATTCACGAATTCGTGTAACAACTCCCTTCTTACATCCCATCATCACAGCTGCTCCATCTGTCCCCATGGCAACCAACTTCTTCCCCAACTCCAGTAGTGGCATGTTAAGGCCATTTTCCACAGCCCTTTCAAGGCTCTGCATGATGCCCTCTGCATCAGCTTTTAATGTGGCAGCGATCCCTAGGAAACTGACTGTAACTGCTCCAGCTTTGGAAGTGCAGACATAGAATATTTCCTGCTCTACCACAGACACATCTGTTGTACCATCTGATACGAGACTAACAAAGTCTGCTTCTGCTACACGTTCCTCCTGCACTTTTATCATCATGCGTTATAACCTAGGTGAGAGGTCATTTAATTGTTTCTTAAACAAAGCTAGCAATGGTTTGTGATCTGTTTCTAAGATGACCTCTCTTCCATAGACATAATAGTGAAATTTTGTACACCCGAATATTAATGAGACACTCCTTTTCGATCTGAGCATAACATGTTTCTGTTTCGGTCATGCTTCTCGATGCATATGCCACTGGTCTCCCCTTTTCTGTAGGAGTACCGCCCCCAGACTTTGCTCGTGTCCGTGGACACCTTTAGTGGACAGTTCGGATCATAAAATGATAACACTGGCCTCGTGGACAATACCTCTTTGATTTCTTGCCATTCTCTCTGGTGTTAATGCGACCACTAAAATACTGTCTTGGAAATAAAGCTTCCTTAAATTTTCACATCTACCAGATAGGTTTGGCACATATCGTCCCACATAGTTGATCATGCCCAATACTCTCTGAATGTCCTCTTTGCAGGTTGGTGTCTGTAGATCATTTATTGCTTGTACCTTTTCCTGGGATGGATGTACCCCGTCCTTGTCCAATACCTCACCCAAGAACTCTATTTGTCTTATTTGTCTCTTCTTTAAGGCAAACTTTTTCCAGTTCACTAGCATGTTGTTACTCTTGATCTTGGCTGTCAGTTGCTTCAGTCTCTGATAGTGCTCCTCTTCTGTGGTGCCCCATGTCACTATGTCGTCTATGTACACCCTGCACCCTGGTATAGTGCTGAAGACTTCCTCCATGGTGCAGTGGAATACCTATGGAGCGCTGGCATTCAAGGCATTCGATTGAAGGTATAATGCCCAAATGGAGTGGCAAATGTGGTCAGGTTCTGGGACTCCTCCGTCACTGGCATTTCCCAGAATGCTGACGAGAGGTCTAATTTTGAAAAGAAAGTAGAACCATTCATGTCAGCAAATATGTCCTCTTTTGTTGGAAGTTGATGGTGGGATCTCATTATCACTTTGTTTAATTCTCTGGGGTCAAGGCAAACCCTTATGTTCCCCCCCCCCCCCCCCCACGCAGTTGGCTCTGTTTGTTTCCTAATCACTTCCATTTTCTCCATTCTGCTAAGTTCTTGCCTTAATGGCTCAGGTAATGCCACGGGTACCCTGCGTGCTTGCCTAATTACTGGCATGGCCCCTTTTTGTATTTTTATGTCATATTATAAGGCAGTTCTGATAAACTACTGTCTGTTTGTTCTTTCTCTTTGTTCTCCAGGTTGGCTATTCTTATCCGTTTCACAAGGCCCAACCGCTCACACTCATCAGCGCCCAAGACTGACATTCCTCTCTTCGCTACAATGAACCTCACCGTGTGTTTGGTCCCGTGCATGTTTACTTCTATTGTGCACGCTCCTGTGACAGTGATGGGGTTTTCATTGTAGTCCGTCAGCCTCACATTTACTCTCCTCAGGTTAGGTCTCGGGCGTAGGGCAAAGCTTTTTAAACAGGCTTGTCCCCCCCAATCCTGCACGCCTCCTCTGAGCTGATGGTGGAAGAGGTGCCAGCTTTAGAAACCCCTGGATTCCCTTTTGCCATTCTGGCGTAAGGCTTGCCTTAAGTGTGGCTGAGGAAGAGTGAGTGGGATGGGTGGTGAGGTGAGGGTTAGAGCAGGTGGTGCTGGAGTAGTGGAGTAAGTGGAGTTGCTCACAGCAGGCAGTAATGATCATGCATAATAGCAACAGCTTCATGCCTCTACAATTCTTGCTTTTTATGTTAAACTCAATTATTAGCTTTTCCCCATGTCACTCATCATTGTTGTCTTCGGGGGGGAATTTAGGAACAAAACAAGTTCTAGTTGAATAATTTGTAGCAATATTAACATTGCCGAAGCTGTACTGATCTAAGGCCCCTCTTCAGAAAAGTGATTAGCCCACGAGGGGCCTAATAGCCTGGTGGTGGGTATGAGTGTGAACAGAAAGTCAGGCTTGTCCCCCTCAATCCTGCATGCCTGCTTTGCATTGCACCATCAGGTGGAAGAGGTGCCAGCTTTAGAAACCCCTGGATTCCCTTTTGCCATTCTGGCGTAAGGCTTACCTTAAGTGTGGCTGAGGAAGAGTGAGCGGGATGGGTGGTGAAGTGAGGGTTAGAGCAGGTGGTGCTGGAGTAATGTAGTAAGTGGAGTTGCTCACAGCAGGCAGTAATGATCTCTAAATTTTGGGCGGTGGTTTACTAGGGAGAGGAGTGCTTCTAATCGGTCCTGGGCGTAGACTCGCTCCTCCGATATAGTGTCTACCAGTCTTGTTAAGGAGTTTTTGGGCCCTGTTGAAGGGATTGCGGCCCCAGACAAGCATGACGAGGTCGTCTGTGTAGGCCACAATGCCCTCGCTGGGCGTGAGAGGTATAGAGAAAATGCGGCTGAGAGAGTAATTGAATAGGTGGGGAGAAATAGTGCTCCCTTGCGGGGTGCCTCTGTTGAGAGGGTAGGGAGCAGAGGTTTTTCCCTCGAACCTAACTACCACTGTGCGGGAAGTGAGAAGATCTGCCAGAAAAGGGATAGTTTTGCCTTCAAATCCATCCCTGACCATGTGCTTCAGGATGGATCTGTGGTCAGTGATGTCGAAGGCAGCAGATATATCTAAGAAGACAGCCACACATCTGTGCTTCTTTTGATTAGCTGCCATGGAGGCTTGCTGGTAAACTGTGTTCAGGGCATCATCTGTCAACCTGCCCTGAACAAAGCCAAAGGCTCTGGGGTCCACCTGGGGAGAGACAGAGCGGATTCTTCTCAGCACCATGACCTCCATGGTCTTGAGGAGGCATGGGAGGAGTGATATGGGCCTGTATGAGACTGGTGTAGTCGGTTTTGGGATGGGAATAATGGTGGCATGCTTCCAGTTTGTTGGGACAGCGCCCTCGGACCATATGGTGTTATATAATTGCAGGAGGATAACCTTGAAGGAGGCGGGGAGATGCCTGATCATGGAGTAGGTTATCCTATCTGCTCCGGGGGCTGAGTCCTTGCGACGCGATGATATAGCGTGGTCTAATTCCCCAATGGTAAATGGACTATCCAGGGCTGATACTTGAGAGGCAGCCCTAGCTATCTCCCTACCGGTACGCAGGTGGTACTCCTCTGTGCGGGACCTGGTATCTCTCGATAGGTTGGACGGATCTGTATAGATCTGCGAGAGTCTTTAGGGATGCGTGTCTTCCCAGCCACTCCATCCAGGGCGCAGATTTGGCTCTTCCTATGGCCTCCCGGAGGTCCGCCTGGGCTTGCCTGAGGATGGCTCTCCTGTTGTTGGTCTTGTGTTTTGACCATTTAACAAGGGCCTTCCTGGCTAGCCTCTTGAGGGTGGCAATCTCCTGGTTGTTGTACCAGGGTCTTGGTTTTTGTGGGCCAGGGGAGGATAGGGGGATGGCCTTGTCTGCGGCCTTTAGAATGGCATTCATGCGTTGTTTGCATGCCTCGTCCACATCTGTGGGAACGGCTGCTGGGGGTGTAAAGGTGTTTGAGAAAGGTCTGCCAGTCGGCATTTGCAGTTTGATAGGTAGGGGTCCTGATAGGGGATGATTCCTTGCAGACCAGCGCCCCCGGGTGGAGGGTGAGGAGGGTTGGGAAGTGGTCACTGGCTGGTGAGGACAGTACTTCCCACTCTGCTAAAGTAGCTATTTGAGTTGAGGCAATTATGAGGTCTATTGAGGTGCCGCTTTCATGGATTGGGGTTCCGTCGTTCAGGATGGCATGCGCTTCTGAGTCCAGGATTTGAGTGGCTATCTCTTTCCCAAGCGCATCCAGTGAGTTGAAGTTTCCCCAATCCAAGTGGTGGGCATTGACGTCTCCAAGAATGACCGATAGTGAAGGGTCCTCCAGGGTGGGAGTGAGCCTAAGATGGGGGTTATTACACGGGTTGTAAATATTGTGGACTAGTATGAAGCGATCATTGAGGGAGAGTGATTGGACATTCTTGTCGAAATTGAATTGGCTAGAGATGTCATCGCCCCTAAGTCCATTTTTCAGGAAAGTGATTAGCCCCCGGTGGGGTTTGATTGCCTGATGGTGGGTGTGGGCGATAGCCCAACAAAATAGGAGGTGGAGATGTTGATTTCCTGGATGCAGGCAATCTCAACCTTTTTGTCGAGCACCAGCGATTGTAGGCTGGCTATGGTGGCTGGGACATTCAGGGACCTTGCATTCCAGGAAATGATCTTTAGACCCCTGTTCCTGCTTTTGCTCTTTGCCTCAGCTGGGATGTTGGTTGTGGGTGGGCAGCTATCGTCCAAGCATGTCAGGGATAGAGTCCCATCAGTTAGTTCTGTAAGTCCCCGTCCACCCGAGTCACTCTATTGTGGGAGAGTGTTTGTTTGGGTGTCGGTTCTGGTGAGGGTGACGGTCTGTGCCGTCCCTCCAATTTGATTGGTTTGATTCTTGTTACAACCGATGTTTCTGTAAAGAACTATATTGTAATGACAATAGTCTTGGCACCTTACATACCCGAAACGCACACTTGAATCTTTTATTCATTACATCAGTAGTTGACATGGCATCGTCTACCCCAAGAATTCTATTCCAAGCCTCCATTCTCCCGATTATGTCGGGAAGGTCTTCCACCACTAGCGCTTTGTAGATGTTAATCACTCTAAAATTAAAGATATTGAAAAATTTCTCATTAATCTCAAATCTGACGACAGGGCCAATCACCGCTTGAGGGGGGGAATCATCCTCCTCTAGGATAAGCCACCAGATGAAGGGGTTGGCGATTTTAAATTGAATTCTATCTAAAAAGGTTATGTTTCTTCCATACAGATTTTGAAGATTTCTTGTTGACAATAACGTGCCGTCCTCGCCCACCTTTACAATTCCTGTTTTCTTCCATTTACAATTATTCACCATCATACAACCCAACAATACGCTTCGATTGAGAAAAAGCCTCTCTGTCATAACATCAGACCTTGACACCAGCCATTTCTTATAATACACTCTCTCCCATACATCAAACATCTCACGATAGAAGTCATCTAGGTGCTCCTTAGGCCTATTGTGACACAGAATAATATCTTCAATGCCCATCCCATGGAAACATTCCAGGGTCTTTACCCACTTCGCATTCTTATTACAAAGCGCTCTGGCAACCCATTTTATTCTATTGGCCCAAATTATTTGCAAATACTCCTGAGACCTAGTCCCCCGCCCCCCTCCTCAACATCCTGCTTCAGAAACTTCAGAGCTACCTTACACCCTCTAGACCCCCACATGAGAGTCTTGGAAACCTTTTCCACCTCCTTAACAAAGGCTGCATTTGTGGCTGCGACTGACATAACATGCTGGATTATAGGCAATACTAACGAGTTATTAATGACAACTTTTCCCCCAAAGACAGCTGGCGCGGAGCCCAAGCCCCTACCACCCCCCTCATCTTCTGCAGCGCTTCAGTGATGTTCGGGTCTGCTTCCTTAAGCTCGCACCAAGCATGCTCCCAGTATCTTGAGGTGGTCTTGAAACTTAACAAGTGACTGTTGAGCGTGGTTACCTTCCACCTCCCCAATCCTCAAGCCTGCGGTTTTCTCCTCATTCCTGCCGAGTCCTGATGCCTCCCCAAATTCCTGCACTACTTCCAACATCCTCTCTAGTGAGGCAAAATCCTTTAACAGAAAAGTTGTGTCATTGGCATACTGCACGATCTTATGTTCCACTTCTCCACTGATAATGCCTCTGATTTGTTCTTCCCTTCTTATTCCATTACCTAACATTTCCACAACAATAGTGAAGAGGGCAGGAGAAATAGGGTCCCCCTGCTTGACCCCTCTACTCAGGTCAAATCTTGTTGTGCCCTCACTGACACCGGGTCTGCCTGCCGTCCAAGCACATACACACACTACCCACTCCAGGCATGTACACACATGTATGTTACACCCATGTGTTGGCATATCTTGAGTTGAATAAGCTCTCTTTGTATCTGGCTGGTACAAGTTCTAATATCTTAAAGTAAAACTATAAGTTATCTCCAATTGTATATGGTATCAACTCTTATGTACATGCCTTTAATATCACAAATATAAGCATCCAAACTTAAGTGTCCTCCTTTGTTTTGGTTGGTTTACTGGGTTGTTGCTCCTGCTCCTCCTCCCAGACTGAATTGAAAGACAGCTGGGATTACTCAACGTGGTCACAGTGGGCTTGGGGTCACGCCAAGTGATAAGAATCACCTCCTCTAATGAGTTTACATGTCAGCCTGTAGCTTACTTCAGTTTAGAAGATTTTTTGTTTGTGAAATATACATTCTGAATTATGTTTAAGCATATTCTGACAGACGTTAGAATCATTTTGATATTAATTTCTTCAATGTGGGATTTATAGAAGAAAAATAGTCTGAAAGTCATCAAGGAACAGAAACACTCATCTTCCTACAAAAAAAATGGGTTTTAAGCACAATATCTCCCCCATATGACACCTCAGGCAGTCCAGAATATCACAACAGGCAAGTGGGCACGCCCCCTCGCATGTTGCCATTTGAGATTCAGCAACAAAAAATAATTTTTTCCAGTTACCAAATTGCCAAGGGTTGGCAGAAATTTGCAGCAAGTTAACAGCAAACAATGCCAAGTGACCAAGCTGCAAAAGGTTTGCAGTGTTTGGCAACTAAAAGATTTCCAGAAACTAAATAAATAAAAAAAATAATGTCCCAAATCGCTCAGAAACAGAGCGTTTTCTGCTGAACTGGGAATAAAAAATAAAAAATAAAAAGATTTGAGTTGCTGTTTCTCCAGGCAGTGCCTAAAGCATCATCACATTATTGCTAGACGTCTAGCAAGGGAGAGCCCATACTCCCAACTGGGCGATAAATTAACTTGTTGTTGTTGAGATTTTCTTGGGATCTGTCTGGGAGCCTATCCCCAGACCACCCTGGGCCTTCTTTGGTACCAAATGGTCAGGCCAAGTTCTAGGCGATGCGTATATGGGGCCATCAGTTACAGTTGAGTGTGGAGGAGGCAAGGTTGATGGGCGCGTGGGATGCGCTGTGTGGGTCGGGACCAGTTCCGAGGCTCCAAGGGGAGAGCCCTCTCAGGCGGAGTCAGATGCCCAGAGGGCCCGCCCCAGGGAGAAGCGGGAGGTATGGGCGACCCGGAAGGAATAGGGAAAGGAAAGGGAGGGGGGGGGAGGAACCAGAGCAGGTGAGTAGATCCTCCCCCTAACTTCGATTTGGTTGCTTGAATGTCTTGTGGCGATTTTTTTGTTTTTTGATTAGTTTTATATGTTCCCCTATGCCCTCCCTTCTTCTAAGAAGATGGAGGGGGGGCATGATATAGGGGGTATGAGTGATGATGGCTGAGAGCACCGGGAAGCCCCGCGTGCTATCTGCCCTAAAGACCGCCGCCGCCAGGTCTTCTGGTGAGAGCGAGTGCTCCTCCGGCAAGAGTGGCTGGAGGAGGGAGTTGCGCCACTTAGAAGTGGCCCCGCAGATCAGAAGGTAGTGGACCTGGGGGGGGTGAGTATGTCGATACCGCACCTGTGGCAGGTGGGGAGGGGGGTGAAGGATGGGGGGACTCCCATGCGAATGGCGTTGATGTTTTTAGCCAGTTTGGTGGAGAGATTGGCCAGCTGGTCTGCCTTCTCGTTGCCAGGGATCCCAGCATGGGAAGGGACCCAGTGAATGGTTACCGGGAGGGTGATTTTTGGGAGGAGGCTGAGAGCCTGAATCACCAGAGGATTGGATGAGCGGGTGTGAGAAAGGGCCTGGATTGATGAGAGGGAGTCCGAGATGATGAGGGGTTTGACATTGGCTGCTATCGCCATTTTAAGGGCCATGAGTATGGCGACCAGCTCACAGTCCATGATGGATGTGTGGGCTGGCAGGCGATAGGAGAAGCTGGCTAGGCTTGAGTGTGCCGCCGCTGCGGCTCCCTCCCCCGGGATTTTGGAGCCATCCGTGTAGATCTCTAGGCAACCCTTTGACAGGGAATCAATGATTCCCATGTGCTTGTCCTTGAGGGCGATCGGGTCCTGAGTAGGCTTGGGCCCATCTCTGATGACAGAAGTGTGGAAGGTTGGCGTTGCCCAAGGCGGGGAGTTGAGGGAGAAATACAGGGGGGGGGAGCATGTGAGGGCAGTGTTCCCGAATTGCTCTGTGGCCCTGCGCGCCCATTAGACAACCCTGTCCTCGTTAGGAGGGAGGGCGTCGATGAGGTGTGGGCGGAGGGGGTGATCAGGGGTTCTAAGGACCCGGTCGATGAAGGCCATCTTCCTGTTGTTGGACCTGGCGGTTGGAATCTGGCCCGATGCTAGGTATAGATCCTCTAGTCTGGTCCAACGCGGGGCGTTAAGGATGGTTCTCGTGGCCAGGGCATGGAGTTTGGCTATGTCGTCTCTAGCCGTGGTGGATGCCTCCGTGATGACTGGGGCCCCATACTCTAGAAGAGAACCGACCGACATCTTGAGGATGGCCGCCATTGTGTGTGGGGGGGGGACCTTCTGGATGGTTGGTGAGAACCTTGAGGGCATTGATTGCCTTGGAGGTCTTAGTCTTGAGAATTTTGGCGTGGGGTCTGAATGAGAGTCTGTGGTCCAAGGTGACGCCCAGGTACTTATGTGTCCCCGTCCATTGGATGTTACAGCCATGGGCGGCTGGGGGCTTTTGCCCTCGAAAACTGCCGCCGAAAACCATGGCCTTGGTCTTATTGGCGGAGATGTCGAAGCCGCACTCCGATACAGAGTCCACTAGTTGGGACAGGAGTTTTTGGGCCCTGGTGAAGGGGTTGCGGCCTCGGACTAGCATGACAAGATCGTCCGCATATGCCAGAATGGTTTCACTGGGCATGAGTGGTATGGAAAAAATGCGGGCGAGGGAATAATTAAATAGGTGAGGGGAGATAGTGCTTCCTTGGGGGGTGCCTCTGTTGAGAGGGAAGGAAGGGGAATCTCTGCCCTCGAACCTTACTGCCGCGGTGCGGGAGGTGAGGAGGTTTGAAAGAAAGGGGATGGTCTTCCCTTCGAATCCATCCGCGACCATGTGCTTAAGGATGGATTTGTGGTCGGTGATATCGAAGGCAGCCGATATGTCCAGAAAAACAGCCACGCATTTGTGTTTTTTTTGATGGACTGCCGTGGAGGCTTGCTGGTAGAGCGTGGCCAGGGCGTCGTCCGTAGATCTGCCCGGAGCGAAGCCGAAAGCTCTGGGATTGACCTGGGGAGAGACCGATCGGATTCTTTCCAGGACCATAAGCTCCACGGTCTTGAGGAGGCAAGATAGGAGCGATATGGGCCTGTACGAGACTGGCGTAGTTGGTTTGGGGATTGGAACAATGGTGGCATGCTTCCATTTTGTTGGGACAAGACCCTCCGACCATATGGTGTTGTATAGTTGGAGGAGGATAGCCTTGAAGGAGGCAGGGAGATTCCTAATCATGGAGTAGGTAATTTTGTCTGCTCCGGGGGCTGAGTCCTTGCGACGGGATGCTATGGCCCGGTCCAACTCCCCAACGGTGAATGGTGTATCAAGGGTTGAAGAGTGGGAGGTAGCCCTAGCAATCTGCCTGTCTGTGCGTAGGTGGTACTCCTCAGTGCGGTATCTGGTGTCTCTGGACAGGTTGGCGGGGTCTGAGCGAGATTTGTATAGATCTGCTAGGGTGTCGGCGGTGTGAGAGTTAGATGGTGGGGTGACTCTCGGTTTGATACCTTTAAGGACATTGACCCTCTGCCAAAGTTGTCTAGAGTTTATGGAAGTGTGTCTGCCCAGCCACTCCTTCCAGGCCGCAGATTTGGCCCTGGCTGTAGCCTCCCGGAGATCCGACTGGGCCTGGCGGAGGATGGCTCTCTTGTTGGTTTTATGTTTGGACCATCTAACAAGGGCCTTCCTGGCCAGCCTTTTCAAGGTGGCGATCTCCTGGTTATTGTACCATGGCCTAGGTTTTCTTGGGCCAGGGGTGGATAGGGGGATGGCCTTGTCTGCGGCTGCTAGAATGGTCAATCCCAGAGCTTTCGGCTTCGCTCAAGGCAGATCGACGGACGACGCCCTGGCCACTCATTATCATCTTGGTCAGAGAGGGTTTCCTCCGGGTGCCCAGAACCATTAAGAATGCTAAGGTTGGTACTAACCGGGATGGGATGTGAATGTGTTCCCTCCGAGTCCTCCGATGGGTTAGCGCCCAAGGGAGGTGTGGATGGGATGAATCCATCCGCGTCTAACATATGGATGGTGGGACTGTTGGAGGGGGTTGGAGGAGGAGAGGAAGAAGTATGATTAGAGTGGGTGAGGGGATCCCATGGGGGAGGTTGGGTGGCTTGAGGGGACCCTGCGCTCCGTGCCTGGCTGATTGTACAGTTGTTATCGCCAACCGGGGGGAGACCCTCATCGTTGTCCCGTGGTTTGGCTTTAGGTTTGGTCGGAGGGTTTTTTGTGAGGAATCTGGGAGTGCATGCTCCGCTGCTCCTTAAATGGACCGGGGAAAATGGGTTGGGGGTACCCTGATCGTGTATAGGGGAAGTGTCCGACCGGCCGGACATGATGGAAGTCTAACCCTTGGGTAGCCTAACCTTTGAGTAACCTTAGGAAGCAACACGCGATTGTACCCCAACCTTTGAGTAACCTTAGGAAACAACACGCGATTGTGCCCCAACCTTTGAGTAACCTTAGGAAAAAAACACGCGATTGTACCCTAACCTTTGAGTAACCTTAGGAAACAACACGCGACTGTACCCTAACCTTTGAGTAACCTTAGGAAACAACACGTGATTGTACCCCAACCTTTGAGTAACCTTAGGAAACAACACATGACCGTACCCTAACCTTTGAGTAACCTTAGGAAACAACACGCGATTGTACCCCAACCTTTGAGTAGCCTTAGGAAACAACACGCGATTGTACCCTAACCTTTGAGTAACCTTAGGAAGCAACACGCGATTGTACCCCAACCTTTGAGTAACCTTAGGAAACAACACGCGATTGTGCCCCAACCTTTGAGTAACCTTAGGAAAAAAACACGCGATTGTACCCTAACCTTTGAGTAACCTTAGGAAACAACACGCGACTGTACCCTAACCTTTGAGTAACCTTAGGAAACAACACGTGATTGTACCCCAACCTTTGAGTAACCTTAGGAAACAACACATGACCGTACCCTAACCTTTGAGTAACCTTAGGAAACAACACGCGATTGTACCCCAACCTTTGAGTAGCCTTAGGAAACAACACGCGATTGTACCCCAACCCTTGAGTAACCTTAGGAAACAACACGCGACTGTACCCCAACCTTTGAGTAGCCTTAGGAAACAACACGCGATTGTACCCTAACCTTTGAGTAACCTTAGGAAACAACACGCGACTGTACCCCAACCTTTGAGTAACCTTAGGAAACAACACGCGACTGTACCCTAAGCTTTGAGTAACCTTAGGAAAAAACACGCGATTGTAGCCTAACCTTTGAGTAACATCAGGAAAAAAGACACGATTGTACCCTAACCTTTGAGTAACCTTAGGAAAAAACACTGAGTGATCGAACCCTGACCTAGTAGTGAAGGCCCATTGACCTTGGCGAGATGGTGATGGTAAGGTCAATGATGGAGCTCACTGACCTAGGAGTTGGGGGGAGATGGTCGTGGCTGACCCTAGAATGGCGGCTGAGATTGTGTAGGTAAGAAGTTGAATCCAAACCTAGGAGTGAAGGTCTGTTGACCTTGGATAACCTTGGGAAGGAGGGTGTAGTTCCCTGACCTAGGAAGATCTGATGACCTGAGAATGGTTGAATATTGTAGATAAATGTAGAAATGGATGAGTAAATTTAGTAGAGTAAGGGAAGAGAGTTGGGATGTAGTAGGTAATATTGGAGAAAAAAAAAATGAAAAAATGAGTGATATGGTGTGATTTTAGTTAGGTAGGTGAATATTGGTGAATTTGGATATGTTTAAGTTAATTTTGTAGAGATGGTTGGTAAAAGGGAGTAGGCCTATTGGTTGGTGTCAAAAGCTGTGTAGGATACCTGTGAAGGGTATCACAAATTAAAGAAAAAGTTTTGGACTGAATTTGGATTAGGAGAGGAGAATAGACTGCAAAAAACCTGTTCTGCCCTTGATAGGAGGGCGGGAGGCAGCCGGCGGCCGTGAAAGCTACCGAGCGCAGTGCCACAGCTTCGGTAGGGGTTCAAGGGCAGCCGGGGGGTCCGACTCAAACAGAATCCAAGATGCGGGAGCCAATCAGAAGCGAGCGGACTGTCCGACTCAAACAAACCAATGGGAAGGGCGCTTTCTGAGCCAATCAGAGGCCTGCTCTCGTTGGTTCTAAGCCAATAGGGAGGCTTTTCACGAGTCGGGCAGAGTCAGAGGAGCGGGAGCCAATAAGATTGAAGCGGAGTGTACGACTCAAACAGACCAATCAGAGGAGCGCTTTTTCAACCAATGAGGGGGCTGCGCCTGCCGCTTATAAGCCAATCAGAAGGCTTCCCGGTTTTGTTGTGACTGGATTATCGCTCAGCCTCGGAGCTCGACAACGAGTTTAATGTGGATAATAGAGAGAGAAATGCGGTGAATAGATGGATAAGAAGTAAGAAGTGAGGTTGGAGAATGTGGTGCCAAAAGTGATAAGATATAAAAATGAAAGAGAAATGCACCTTCTCCAGAAAAGGTGGGAAGTGTGGTAGGTAAAATTGAGGCTACCAGCAACAGCCCGAGAGAAAAAAAAAATTAGATTATAGTTGAGCTAGACAAGTGATATAAATTATGCTAGCTGTGTAAAAAAAAAATAAAAGAGAATTTTGATTAGTTTAGTAGCTAGGCATTGGCTATGAAGTATGCTAGCTGGAAGAAGTAGAGGAAAGAGTAGAGTAGAAGTATATGCCTTAGGGGTATATTAAGAGTTGTAGAGAGTAGAGGTGAGAGTTGAATATCTTCCTGTACAGGAGATATGAGTAAGATCTTGTACTGGATCTTGATATAAAAGCCTTATACTAGACTTTTGTAGGAGTGGATAGAAATAGGTGTTGCTCCTCCCGTACCCTGGAGGAGACTGATCGATGATCTGATGTGATCTGATAGCCTTTTCTGAGAAAATTTGATCGATAAATTAACGCTGAACAGCCGGCTATTTATAGGTCTAGAGTCAAAAGCGCGGACGTCGGAGTGAACAGGTGTACGAGCTCTGCGCGTTGGCGTCTATGGGAGGGTGACGAGAGGTGTCCAGATTGACACTTTCAAGCTGGAAATATATCCAAATAGTGAATGCTACTGCAGACCGAATGATTTTATCCTGATATAATAACCAGGCTTCGCTTCGCGATATGTGGCTATATAAATAGCCACATGACCTCCTTGTTCTAATCTCTTCTTCCTCCCTTGCTTGCTTCTCGATGGCTCTAAAGCTCGGGTCGTTTTTCTTGACAGTAGTATCTTCCAGCATTTTTATGCTTCTGTCTTGAGTCAGGTTTTTTTTCTTAATTTTGGCATATCTATGTCTCTCTTCTTGTTATCTCCCTTGATCTCTTCTTCAATTCCTTTATCCGTCATGTCGTTGTCTTTTTCTCCACCTTCAGCTAACCTAAGTATTTTTCTTTCACTATGACCCTCTTGTCCCGCCATTCCCAGTCTCTATATTTTGTTTGAGCGTTGACGATCTTTTTCCGAAGCTAGCTTCGTCTTTGTTTATGTTTTGCTATTCTACTTCCTTTTGCTCATGCGCAGTACCTTTTTCCGCTCGGTCAGTGGTTACCCTCACTTTCGCCGTTCATGACAGCCGAGCAATCACTACTTTCTGGAAATACAGCTCTTTGGGCCTGTTTTCTAACAGAATTATCTTTGTCAAGATTTCGCTAGAGAGGCCGAGATGACTTTCCCATCAAGATATAGGTTTCCATAATTTTGGTAAGCATCCCCGTACAGCTTGGAAGCCCTGGCCTTCCTTACTATATACTCGGCTTTAGCCACTCTCTCCCTCAGAATTTTCGGGAGGTCTCTCTTCATGTATATCTTATTCCCGTCACTATCCAGTGCAAAGTTTTTTAGCTCCACTCTTTTCTCCCATGCTTCTTCAGCTTGGGCTATTGACCTGTATCTAATTTTTATCACCTTTTGAACTCTATATACTCTTATCCCTTCTGGCAATGGTAGTTTCAGCCCCTGGGAATAGATATGTTTCATTGATTCCTCCATGTGTGCTTTATCCAGGTCAGGGTCCTCATTAACGGGGACTCCCTCAAATATCAGGCAATTCTTAAGCTTCTCTTTTATGCCTTGCAATCTCTCTTCCTCCTGTTTCTTGGCTTCCAGCGCAAGAATTAGGAAAGATTCATCTTCTTTAACGACAGCATTCACTTTGAGATATCTGATTACATCCTCCTGCTTTTGCATTCTCTTTTCTAACTGTCCCATCCTCAGATCTCTGCTTATCGCCCTCCTGTATTAACCTTGATTTGGGCCGTATGTCCATGAATAGTTTGTGTCAGGCCAGCTAGCTCATCAAACTTGGCTGTTAGTCCTCTCCAGACCTTGCTACTCCCCCAGGCTTCCTAGAACTCTTAGCAGATCCTACTGTAAACATACCCCTGTCACTCATAAAAACTTACTAACTGATAGATAAGCACTATCAGCACGATGTCCAGTTTTGTCAGGTATATAGCTCCAGCTATTGTAGGTATTCCTACAGAATCACTCTTTAATGACAGCTTTTCAACCCTCCTTGGCTTGTTTGTTGATGTATCTAGACTAGATATGCCGAGTCACCCGGTTGAGGCCGTTCCAAGTCTATGTGCCTCTATTTGACCTAGATTCCACCACTGACCAACGCTAGACGAAGCGTGACAAACCCGCGGCCGTGGCCGTGGCCTACTCCTAAGGGTATCATCAGTCACATCAGACCCCTCGGGTTCAGCAAGGACCATAGTACGGGACCCACGCAATCTCGACCTGTTTGCATAGAAAACACGTTGCAGGCCAAAAACCAGTGACTGATTCTCGTAGATATTATGAAGAAAAATCTTAGCTAACTTACAAATTCTATTACCTGTAGTACATTTTCTATTTAAGACTCACTCGGCATGAGTCACCCTAGGCGTATGACTCCTAGAATGAGGCCCTGCACTCCCGACTACGGCAGATAGCACAGTGGCAAGGCTCTCGCCTCCAGACCTGAGTGTTGGGAGTTCAAGGCTCTCATCTTTATTTTTTCATCCTCTACTTGTTGGGCCGTGTTCTACACGGCCGGGATGGGACGGTGGGTGGGTTTGCACTGGTCAGGTCGGGCCGGGGGTCGGGGAATGCTGGTCATTTGAAAAACAAAATATCCATAGGCCTAATAATGTTTCACCGTAACCAGTATCATGATTGTCACCCCAAGGCGCAACTCGCAGCCGCTACTCACTGGACACCCCGGGGGAGGCTAGCCGCTTCCAGTCTATAATGGTGTGGCGCGTTCCTCCTGCACCATATCCAACTAATCCCTTTTTTTGTGTTTATGGAGAACCACACTTTGAATGACTTGTCCTGCACTCATACACATTTTTAGCCTTACTTTGGATTGTCTAATTATAGTCCAGTTCCACTCACTCTTTCTCAGTGCTTTTTAATCCTGTGTATTATAGCAGCGTCACTTGGTGAAGCGGGGGATCCCGCAACCGTTACTCACTCTTAATCCAGAATCCAGCCCTTTTTCCTAGGCCTATGGCTATGAGTTTGTATCCAGTATCCACTGAGGCTTTTATTTGTGTTTTACAGTCCTGATGGATTATCTATGGCAGCGGAAACCTCCACGGATTATCCACGTCTCCAGGTCGCCCTGGGCGATAATCTGCCCCTCGTGCTATCAATGATGGCCGTTACTCATCCACCGCACCAAGTATTTAGAGTCACTTATGTCCATACAATGCTATTTTCCAACTGATTCCAAGAGCCACAACTTATCCACTGATACTTTGTACACCTTTTGTACTACTTTAGTGCCTTCGAGTCGCTCAGGATCTGAAAAAGAAAGTAAAGGGGAAGCGCAATGCTGACCCATGTCTGTCTCTCTCAAATCCTTAACCGGAAATCCTGGGCCGAAAGTTTGATCTAGTAAGAGACAGTAACCATGCCCTCAACTGACCTAGTAGCTGAATTGACCTAGTAAGAAGGTAACTGTGCCCTCAAGTGAGCTGATATTTGACCTGACCTCAGGAGCCAATTGGTATATTTGACCCCTGTGAGGGAGGCCAGTATATGATTGATTGACCTAGTTAGTGGCTTTAGGAACCAACCTCACTAAGCGACTTGAGTAACAGAGAGCAGCGGTGCCCTCAATGTGAGGAGGTGAATTTTGACCTCTGTAGGTGCCTCTGCCTCTACCTCCTCTGCCGTTGTAGCGGCCTTTGCCCCTCCTGTTTGATCCCCTACCCCGGGTGTTGTTGCCATTGTTTTGGCCGCCTCTTTTGTTGTTTGTGAATGGATTTTTCTGGAAATTCATTGTTTTGGCGAGTTTTGCTGTGTGCTCGCTGTCCTTCAGTGATGTCTCCAGGTTGTCCGACAGAATGTCTTTAACTCATGGTGGATTCGCATCATTTGCTAGGGCTTTATGCTCAGGTGCAGGTATTTGCGAATTGCTTCTCTCCTGTCCTTCACTAGTTTGTACCTGATGAAGTATGAAGCCATTGCGAAGCCATCAGCCAGTTTCTGTAGTGGGATTAGAGTCCAAGGTTGGCTCTCCTTCTCAGTTAGGTCCTGAGCTACTCCTACCAACGTGGTTAGCCCTGGTGTAATTTGGAAAGTTTAAGTTATTTCTAAAGAGATGGTGAGGTAGAAAAACTCCCTGTTGATGTTAAAAGGAGTGTTGGATATGTCTGAAGCCGTCCAGTAGTTGGAGGAAGGTTTAGGGAAAGAATTTGGATAGATCAACGAGATTATATTAACAACGAGATTATATTAACACAGAGGTCTGACTGAGGGGCCTATATGGGGACACCTAGGTCGAGCTTGTTTTCGATTTTTATCACTCATTAAGAACT
Organism: Sthenelais limicola; assembly: GCA_942159475.1. Classification (NCBI taxonomy): domain Eukaryota; kingdom Metazoa; phylum Annelida; class Polychaeta; order Phyllodocida; family Sigalionidae; genus Sthenelais; species Sthenelais limicola. Next base: position 7,393,446 of record OW804102.1, read on the forward strand.
AATTCTAGATAGTGGTGTGTGGTTTTCTTGGAAGTCGGGAGATGTGGTCACTTTAGTAAGGGTACATGCCTCCCATCTACAGCTGTGTTAATATAATCTCGTTGGATAGATAGAGGAATGTTATTTAGAAGATTACCAATTCCGCCCTTGATAGCAGGGCGGGAGGCGGCCGGCGGCGATGAATCCTACCGAGCGTACTGTCACGGGATCGGGAGGGGTTCGAGGGCGGCCGGGGGTAGGACTCTAACAGTAGCGCGGAAGCGAGAGCCAATCAGAGGCGGCCGGGGTGTAAAATGAGAATTTTGAGTTTAGTATAGTAGCTAGACAATGCATGTAAAGTATGCTAGCTGAGTCAAAAATAAAGAGGATAGAGTAGAGAAGAAGAATAGGTAATAATTTGAGAAGAGTGGATCTAAAATGTGATATACCCAGTAGGGTATATTGCTATGAGATGAGAGAGGTATAGAGAAGAAGTTTAAGAGTTAAATATCTTCCTGTACAGCAGATATGAATAAGATCCTATACTAGATCTTGAGCTAAAGCCTTGTACTGGACTTGTGATAGAGAGAGTAGAGAAATAGGTGTTGCTCCTCCCATACCCTGGAGGGAACTGATCAATAGCTGATAGCTCCTGCGCTGTATGGTTGCATGTATGTTTCATATGATAGTATGGTAAAATGTTCATATAGACGCGGCACTACAAATCCCATTAAGGCGGATTTTTTTTCCGATTATTCTAATCTAGGGTCTTGCTCCAAACCGCAAAATATCAATTAACCAAACCGCAAATGTTAAACGATTCCCATTAGGACAGTTTTTTTTCCATTCCTCCCCCCCCCCCCCCCCCCGCAAATGTCATAAGAATCCCATTAGGATGGGGTTTTATTTCATTTTCCCCCCATCAATATAGTCAACTGCTAAATGTCATTAAAATGCTCCAAACTGATCAAAGCTTAGTCAACTGCTAAATGTCATTAAAATGCTCCAAACTGATCAAAGCTTAGTCAACTGCTAAATGTCATTAAAATGCTCCAAACTGATCAAAGCTTCCATCATATCTGTGCTTGATAATGCTGCTCCTCTGAATATCCTGTAAGAGGACCCAGAACAGAGCTACAGACCATGTACCCTCAACCTCCCGGGCTGGCTAGCAGAGGATGCCCTCCTAGTTGAGGCAGCATGTCTCCCGACGGAGTTGAGACACATGGCATGCTTGGCAGACAGGAACCTCAGAGATAACGAGCACCCACTGCACCGGCACCTCATGGCTGCACCAGCACCTCACCGCTGCACCAGCTCCACCAGCACCTCATGGCTGCATCAGCACCTCACCGCTGCACCAGCTCCACCGGCACCTCATGGCTGCATCAGCACCTCATGGCTGCATCACACAGGAACCTCGACACCATGCACTTGGCGGTGATGACGGCTAGAACATTGAGCATCAGGAATAATCCCGGGTATAGGTAATTTAAGACATACTTCACATCTGTGTAGTACTCTGTACAAGCAATTATTGAATAATAGAAGACAGTATTAATTTTAAATTATGAATCTTTGTAGAAGGATGTATCACACTAGATCATTCTAGGACCTTATAAAGAAATAATCTTTTATAACCCGACTAGAGGATATTGTTAAACGAATGGACGGTGAGATATTTTTTGTATTATACTAAATTCTTATTAAACATTAATTCAGGTCAAAATTAGCACTGTCCCATACAAATAAGGAAATCTCCACATTGATATACCATCAAGATATCAAGACCTAGCTCTTCCTTGAGTATCAACTCGCCCTTCAAGTAAGTTACTGAAATAAAAATCGTTCAGCTAAAGTTGCTTCCTGGACAGGGAGTGAAATGTTGAGGTTCTGCATGATGTGCTAGCGCTAGCTGTCCACACTACTGTAAACGTATTTATTTTCCTGCAGATACATTTTCGCGCACCAAGTACTTTGAAAACCTTTTCGCGCGGATTTAAATTCGCGCAGCAAGGAAGTCTCACACATTGTTTATACAATAATTATATCTTTCACGCATGTTGTTTTATTTTCACGCACCAAGATGTATGCGCTAAAATAGCGAAAATAAATACTGCATGAACATAAATACGTTTACAGTATCTCCCTGCTCGCCGTTTGGCTGTATTACAGTCGAGCATAATCTGCACCACTGATCGGCCGACCTTGTTCTTTCAGATGTTGGGCTTCCCTTTGGTCGACCATGGAAAGGGCCCGAGGGCAATGATCATGTGTGTATATATTAATATTGTTATTTCTCTTTTATAAACAAGTAGAGTGAGTGTAGAATTATAGAGTGAACCTGTCAACTCATTGTGTTGGTCTTCGCAGGTGCCCTCCGCATATTGATTTGTGTAGACATTATTTCCAAGATCTTAAATCGTAACAATTAACAATAATAATTAACTATACCGCTCCAGGGGTGCGGGAGGATACGCCTATGATACGGGGACGGAAACTCTGTATTAGTCTGTCTACCTGGGGGAGGAGGTGAAGTTGTAGCCACGCCTGGGTTTGAAGCCACAACATGCTACCGATGGCAATGCACCATGCACCCAGTGCTTTAGACCACTTGGCCGCCCCACATCCCCGCCCCACACCCCTGCCCCACATTCCTGCCCCACATCCCTGCCCCACATCCCCGCCCCACATCCCTGCCCCACACCCCTGCCCCACATCCCCGCCCCACATCCCTGCCCCACACCCCTGCCCCACATCCCTGCCCCACACCCCTGCCCCACATCCCCGCCCCACATCCCCGCCCCACATCCCTGCCCCACATCCCTGCCCCACATCACCGCCCCACATCCCTGCCCCACATCCCCGCCCCACATCCCTGCCCCACATCACCGCCCCACATCCCCGCCCCACATCCCTGCCCCACATCCCTGCCCCACATCACCGCCCCACATCCCTGCCCCACATCCCCGCCCCACATCCCTGCCCCACATCCCCGCCCCACACCCCTGCCCCACATCACCGCCCCACATCACCGCCCCACATCCCTGCCCCACACCCCCGCCCCACATCCCTGCCCCACACCCCTGCCCCACTGCCCCACATCCCTGCCACACATCCCCGCCCCACATCCCTGCCCCACACCCCTGCCCCACACCCCTGCCCCACACCCCCGCCCCACATCCCTGCCCCACACCCCTGCCCCACATCCCTGCCCCACACCCCTGCCCCACACCCCTGCCCCACACCCCTGCCACACACCCCTGCCCCACATCCCCGCCCCACATGTCTGCCCCACATCCCTGCCCCACATCCCTGCCCCACACCCCTGCCCCACATCCCCGCCCCACATCCCCGCCCCACATCCCCGCCCCACATCCCCGCCCCACATCCCTGCCCCACACCCCTGCCCCACATCCCTGCCCCACACCCCTGCCCCACATCCCTGCCCCACACCCCTGCCACACACCCCTGCCCCACACCCCTGCCCCACATCCCCGCCATACACCCCTGCCCCCCACACCCCTGCCCCACATCCCTGCCCCACATCCCCGCCACACACCCCTGCCCCACATCCCCGCCACACATCCCCGCCCCACATCCCCGCCCCACATCCCTGCCCCACATCCCCGCCCCACATCCCCGCCCCACATCCCTGCCCCACATCCCCGCCACACACCCCTGCCCCACATCCCTGCCCCACATCCCTGCCCCACACCCCTGCCCCACATCCCTGCCCCACATCCCTGCCCCACACCCCTGCCCCACATCCCCGCCCCACATGTCTGCCCCACATCCCTGCCCCACATCCCCGCCCCACATCCCTGCCCCACACCCCTGCCCCACATCCCTGCCCCACACCCCTGCCCCACACCCCTGCCCCACATCCCTGCCCCACACCCCTGCCCCACATCCCCGCCCCACACCCCTGCCACACACCCCTGCCCCACACCCCCGCCCCACATGTCTGCCCCACATCCCTGCCCCACATCCCCGCCCCACATCCCTGCCCCACACCCCTGCCACACACCCCTGCCCCACATCCCCGCCCCACACGTCTGCCCCACATCCCTGCCCCACATCCCTGCCCCACATCCCTGCCCCACACCCCTGCCCCACATCCCCGCCCCACATCCCTGCCCCACACCCCCGCCCCACATCCCCGCCACACACCCCTGCCCCACATCCCTGCCCCACATCCCTGCCCCACACCCCCGCCACACACCCCCGCCCCACACCCCTGCCCCACATCCCTGCCCCACACCCCTGCCCCACATCCCTGCCCCACACCCCCGCCCCACACCCCTGCCACACATCCCCGCCCCACACCCCCGCCCCACACCCCTGCTCCACATCCCCGCCCCACATCCCTGCCCCACATCCCTGCCCCACATCCCTGCCACACATCCCTGCCACACATCCCCGCCCCACACCCCTGCCACACACCCCTGCCCCACATCCCTGCCCCACACCCCTGCCCCACACCCCTGCCCCACATCCCTGCCCCACATCCCTGCCACACATCCCTGCCCCACACCCCTGCCCCACATCCCTGCCCCACACCCCTGCCCCACATCCCTGCCCCACATCCCTGCCCCACATCCCTGCCCCACATCCCTGCCACACATCCCTGCCACACATCCCCGCCCCACACCCCTGCCACACACCCCTGCCCCACATCCCTGCCCCACACCCCTGCCCCACACCCCTGCCACACATCCCTGCCCCACATCCCTGCCACACATCCCTGCCCCACACCCCCGCCCCACATCCCTGCCCCACATCCCCGCCCCACATCCCTGCCCCACACCCCTGCCACACACCCCTGCCCCACTGCCCCACATCCCTGCCACACATCCCCGCCCCACATCCCTGCCCCACATCCCCGCCCCACACCCCTGCCCCACATCCCTGCCCCACACCCCTGCCACACATCCCCGCCCCACATCCCTGCCCCACATCCCTGCCACACATCCCCGCCCCACATCCCTGCCCCACATCCCTGCCCCACACCCCTGCCCCACATCCCTGCCACACACCCCTGCCACACACCCCTGCCCCACACCCCTGCCCCACATCCCTGCCCCACATCCCTGCCACACACCCCTGCCACACACCCCTGCCCCACATCCCTGCCCCACATCCCTGCCCCACACCCCTGCCCCACACCCCTGCCCCACATCCCTGCCCCACACCCCTGCCCCACATCCCTGCCCCACACCCCTGCCACACATCCCTGCCCCACATCCCTGCCACACACCCCTGCCACACATCCCTGCCCCACACCCCTGCCCCACATCCCTGCCCCACATCCCCGCCCCACATGTCTGCCCCACATCCCTGCCCCACATCCCCGCCCCACATGTCTGCCCCACATCCCTGCCCCACACCCCTGCCCCACATCCCCGCCCCACATCCCTGCCCCACATCCCTGCCCCACACCCCTGCCCCACACCCCTGCCCCACATCCCCGCCCCACATCCCTGCCCCACACCCCTGCCCCACATCCCTGCCCCACACCCCTGCCCCACATCCCCGCCCCACATCCCTGCCCCACACCCCTGCCCCACACCCCTGCCCCACATCCCTGCCTTGGGTTAATGTGTGTAAGCTTCACACGCATTAATTGATTAAAGCCTAGTGACATAGTGGAGCTGTACTGCTGCACTTGCCGGGAAGTTTGCATACACTTAGATTAATATTTATTCAACCAATCTTGGTCCAGGAATGATATCCCTATACGCTTCAATAGAATTTGAGTCTGACCAGACTATAGACCATCAACGAAAATTCACCTTTTGAGGAATCGATTATTGGTTTTCATATATATATCCCCGATATATTCTCCTTGATTTTTCAAAAAAGGGGTCCTCCTACAACTTTAACTTTAAGTTTAAACAGGGTTAGATATAATAATTCTGGCAATACATTGAATACTAGTATACGTTGCATCGTAGCTAGACGTAGGCATATTTTTTAAAACTTCCAAAGATTTTTCCCCACCTTCCATTTTAACATCTATAATAGAAATAAATTTCATCAAATTTTTCAACATCTGAAATTAAAATTCTCAAAATCTGATTTTTCATTAAACATGCCAGTTTATACATTATAGGCTGCTGTACGGGTCACTGCTAGTAGATGCCCTATTGATAGCCTAACTATATAAGAATTCTCTCCTTACATAATCAGACTGCCCTGAAAACCTGCTGGAATACTCATTGAAAAAGCCTCGAATTAGTTGAAACTGAAGATATGTATTTTGTATTTTTCAGGCGTTACCTGCCACAGAACGTGAACGGTATGAGCGGAAGGCAAGACGGGCAATAGAGAAGCGGACGAGTACCAATTTGACAACGTTGGTATAATTGCTGTAAGTGATACATGTATTTTAATTCTACGATACTTTTCCATGGTTCCCGCGGTCAGTAAAGTCAGTAATTTTGATTTTGGGTTTTTAAGAACCTTCAAAGTCAGTGATTTTCGATATGCATAAGTAAAAAAATCAGCAACCTTCGATCTGAGCCCTGTAGAAACGTAAAAGTAGCCTAAGACAAAGAGCTAGTATATTCGAATATTTAAATAATTTCTATACATTCTTGTCAATACTGAAAATATTTGCCAAACTCATGTTAAATTTGCAGTGCTGCCAACTTCTACGATTTCGCCGTACTACGATTTCAGCATCAAAATACGATGCTACGACGATCTGTATGAGCCAAAGTACGATTTTGTGGAAATTTAGGTCCAAAACAACACCCACAAGTTTCCTGACTTTTGAGCAGATTGTAAAAATTACTTCTGAAACAACCCCCACACCCATTTCATGAGAATCAACTATTTAAATATAGTTCCTCGTTATACCTGCTGTTATATACTCCTTAATTATTATATCACTGGGTCTTAGAAATGTAGAACCCCTATTAAATTATTCTCTCCCCCCGCCCCGCCCATTTTAATCACCTTTTTATTATATGGTAAATAAGCCATTAGACATATTTCTATTTCAATTCAACTCAAAAATTCGTTATTGCAGATCTTATTACAATTCGGTCGTTCTTTTCTAAAAATTAGTTCTTCCAAAGAGTGCACTCCCCACCTCGCCTTATTAACTTGATTTTCGCCTACCAATATAAATATAAAATATCGTGCAAAGACATTTGAAAATATTATGTTTTTTTCCAGCGTTGCCAAATCATTAAGTTTTTAATTTTGAAGTTCAAACTGAACCAATGCCACCAAACTTGAGAATATATATATGAGACAACACCATGCCCTATATCCATGTTAATTTATTTTTCTTAGATAATTATGGAAAACAATTACTAGAACGAATATCAACTGGTCATTGAATGCACAGTATGTAGGTGCAGATTGAGTGGGTGGGGTTTTGCCACCTACTGGCCCCGCTCTATGTAAGAAATAAGTGCCAGCTGTTTCTATCCTGAGCTAAATAGATAATTTTGGATGTTCCGTATTGTGCGACTTGTGACTCATTTTCCTTTATTACATCACACATTGTTACAAAGGGTAGGCCATGGACAATAGTACTAGAAAATTAATAATGTCCATGATGTATGCTTTCTAGTAATCCATATTACAACCCAAAATTCCGACAACTATCTAAAATTTGCACAAAGGTGGCCAAAAATTGGCAAGATTAAGGTTCAAAATATAGTTCAACATACGAGAATATTTTATAAATACTAAGAAATATACTCAGATATACATTGTCTTTACAATTTTTAAGCAGAATTTAGGCCTACTAAACCTGCAGTGAAGGTCATTTGTACATATATTCTGAATTTCCTATAACCCATTACTTCAGTCCTGATAATGCATAATTCTTCTTTTAGTTCTTTATGGGTTCTCATCTAATTAAATTTGTGTGACGTCACATAGCTTTGTATGGAAGTGGCTTTCGTTATCTGAGGAAAAGGTTATGTATAAGTAAATATGAAACACATTAAAAACGATTGTAATATTCCTTTACTTAGTCTCAAAAAAGTCATTAAAAATCATGTAAATAAGTTAATTTAAATTAATTTAAATGTGATAATACTTGCAACCTTCCATTATTAATATTCTGAGTTTGGGGGACAACGTAGCTGTCCTGTACTGGTTTCAGCTGTATATTCAGGTTGACTTTTCCATGTTTTCAAAACATTAATGTTACTGATTCATATTCTGTGTTGGCCCTTTTGAAAATATGTAGTAAATATTGATTAAACATCACTGTACAAGATTATCTCACTAAGTTGAGCTATGATTTACAAAAAACCCTTCTCTTTCCTTACAGTCGTGAATCGGGAGATAATGGTTGCGCGTGTATACAACTATAGCCAGCGGTCATCACACCTAGAACAACATTGGACTGAACTTTGATTTTTTTTAGGTTGCGTTTGTTACAAAAAGATCGGTATTACTGCTTATGCCGCCAAAGAAGACTATTTTGTGTAAGGGCTGTGGCAGAAGACACGGTTAATATGAAAAATATTGAATGTTTCACTATGTAAGGTTTTTATTATTGTTGATTCGACACAAAAGGTTATCGAGATATGTTAAAGGTTAAAGTACAAAGAGTTGTTTATGTAAATGGTGGTATGAGGAAACTGTAAATCGCAACAACAACAAAATCGAGAAAATCAATTGTCAGAAAATAAAACTGGCTTTAATTTCAAGTGATCTGTCGAAGTGAAATCTCTTAGAATTGTATACGCCAAGAGGGCAGGATATGGAAATAAAGTTTAATGTAAACAAACCTCCTTCTTTTCCCTTTCTATGACATCTGTTATACTGCATATAGTAAATGATAGAAATAATTGTCCGATCTTTTTGGTATTAGTAGTAGTAATGAGAGCTCTTGAAGAGTTCTTTAACTCTTTTAATAGTTAGTTACGTCTAAACTGAACAGTTCCCATGCTGTACTTAAAAGAATATTTGGTTCGGGAAAATTTCGCATTATGTGAAAATTCCAAAATTTCATTTTGGGGGGAATATTAGTGGTAGAATAATGTCATTGACATCAAATGAAAGCTCATAATCTCCTCTATTTATGGTTTAATTATAATGATATGACCAATTACCTCAAATTAATACTTTAGACTTTATAGCGCAGAAGGTCATACAAAAACGCCCCCTAGCGGCAGGATCCAGCTCAAATTTCAGTGATCCATATTAGATTTTAATCAACAAGGGGCCAATAACCAACCGTGGGAAGTTTGATGCTTTTGATGCCTTTTTCCCCACTAATAGTGCCCCATGGTATAGCATTAATTATGAAAGTCAGGCGAATTAAGGTATTTATGCGGCGCACTTTCTTTGATAGTGTGTTCAATTTTGACAGGAGGGACGCATGCAGGGATATTTTTATATTATTTCCTTGCTAATGATTTATCATAACCTTAATGATGGTAACTTGGGTTTTTAACACTAAGCCAGTCCCGTCTCAGTAACATTTCAGCTTTTATCCTAAAGTGCGATAAGGATTTGATTACGTCTACTTACAAATGCATTAGCAGTACGCGCGATTTAGTTTTCCAATCTTATTTAAGACGAATCTCTTCGAAAGTAAAATGCACACAAAACATTATTTTGTGATTTATTATTTATTATCAACTACGTCTATAGGTCAAAATATGGGACCAGCTGGGTTGACAGCTCCTTTTAAGATTTTTTTTGGGAACAGAACAGACTGATGGTAGGATTTGTAGCAGAGAATTTTGTTTGAATATGTATGCTATAAGTATTCGGCAATGTGGCAGAATGAATGTAGAGAGCCAGAGGCATAGAAATTACAAACCTTTAAGATAAGTATAGGCATTATAAGTGTGTCTGGTTTCCTGATATTGATATGGTATTGGATGTGAGTGAAACATTTCGATTCTATAGGCGAATTATTGGAGGGTAATGCGGTTATGCTAACTAACCCTCTACGCCCTCGAAAAAAATGTTTGCCCCCCCCCCCCCAATATTTTATCTGTTCCGCCGTGCCTAATCTAGCCCTCGTATCTTTTTTTAGCGAAAAACGGAGCAACAGGGCCCTGTTGATTTTGGTTGGTGATCAATCCCTGCATTAATCGATACTGGAGCTAGTTCCTCATTTATTTCTCCAATGATTGCCAAAAGTTTAGAGAATAAAGATCGTGCATTTTCTGAAAATCCCGATCGCAGCCTTCCTTTATGGGTCAGATTTTCAGAAGATGCACAATCTACAGTTATATACATCTATCAAATTTTGCTAAATTAGAGTGGAAATGAAAGTGCTGAGTGTATTCTGTATTGTATTCATTCAATAAATATTTAACTTAAATTGGGATTGGTGAAGACCAAATGTATATTTTCTGAAGATTTGACCCATGCAGTTAGTTGTATGCTTGAGCATGCTGGAGTTGTTGCTGGTTGTTGCTGGTTGCTGCCGTGGTTGTTGCAGTTGGGTAGCCTTAGCCCTAGGTGTGGTTGAGTAGGTTGGCTGCTAGAGATATCAGTCACACTGAATCCAGACTCATCACAGAGGTCTTTCTGGGACGCTTTCCCAGCCACCTATAGGCGAGCGGTAGTAGTAGTTGATTTTTGTACCAACCACGGCAGCCATCATACTTCGCTTGACCCAGTTAGGACTACGCGTCTGCAAGAGCGGAGCCCGTGCGGTCTTCGTTGGCAGCTGGCGGAGGTGGAGTGAGTACGCGCCGTCAGAGAAGAGCTGAGGTGGCCGGCCTCCGGTGTTGGTTGTAGGGCGGATGGAGTGTTCGGTCGAAACACAGGCGTTATGTGGAGGCGGTTGTTCCAATGCTCTGGTCTCTGGATGTTATTTTCTGAAAATATACATGTTAACTTGTGCGATCTTTGTTGTAGGCCTATATATACCTACCTAGCTATATATTTTTATTTTATATAGGCTAGGCTAAGCTAACTTTTGGTATAGGCTAGGCCTATGTATCCAAGTATCTTCTGATTTTGTGCACATGGTTGCTTTTTTTGTGGACATTGCCTGTTTTAAATGCCCCGTGTGATCTAGATGAGTGGGCCGAACCTCTTTTATTATATGGGTCAGATTTTCAGAAAATGTACAATTGGCAGCTGTACACATTTAGTAAATTCTGCTAAATTAGACTGCAATTTGCAATATAGGGTTTGTATACACCTGAACAAAATGATTCAGAATATCAAATAGCTCTCAGTACATGTATTTTAATTTAATCTTTCAAAGGCCTTGGAAGGCATATATTATGTTTATTTAAACGTAGTAATGGCCGTTTATAGAAGCCTGTATCTCAGGTCCTGAAATTCTCTTGATTTTTCAGGACAGTACAATTTACATAGGTTATTGAATGTTTTCCTACATATTTAGAGATTGATTCAGTAAAGTACAGGAACTAAAAAATATTCATTTATCTCAAATGCATCAGAATGCACCATCTATAATTTAAGAGTAGGCCTATATATTTCCAGGGTAGGGGAGAATATAAGACATATAGGATAAAATGCATACAATTAGTTCTATATTTTTTAATTTCGGGTGCCTGCGATCTGGGCATCTATACAGTGCTAAACATCTTCTCTAACTTAAGTTGATATGATATCATATTCATATGAACAAATAATGTGGAAGAACTGAAAGATAGCAGGTTGTCGGTAATATAGTTGAAGGGTTTCTGATATCGTTATAATGATGTTTTGAAAACGATGGGAATCAAACTGGGGGAAAAAGGTTTCTGCTGAAAGATAACCACAAGAATCATGCTGTAATTGGGTGAAGTCGCCAGAAAATGTACAATTCACCTTCACCAATCCTCTGAAATAACCCACATTTTAGACGAAAGTTTAAGTTTAAAATACAGTTCAACCTAACCAACAGATTGCTAGTGTTATAACCTATTGTAAAGGTACGATTCCACTGGCTCGCTTGTATATGTGCTCATGGCTCGCTCTTGCTGCGCTTGTTTTTAGTGCGCTTGTCATTCGCTCTAGGTCCGCTTAAATTTTTAGCGCAATACAAGCGCCGAGCGATTCTATTGGTCCGCTTCTTTCCTTATGAAATCAATGGTAAATCCCTTGGTGCGCTCTCACTGCGCTCTTGGTCCGCTAATTAAACAGGCAGAAAGAGCGCCGTGTAGTTGCGCTCATATCAAACTGGTTAGATATGAGCGCAACGTCCTGCGCTCTTCTAAAGAAGCGCACATAGCCACTTTTAAGAGCGTACAGAGAGCGCAGTAACCGATTCCATTAGACCGCTCTGGTTTCGCTCAATCTTCGCTTGTTATGCGCTCAAGACAATAAAAAAGAGCGGGCCATGAGCGGGCCAAAAGAGCGAGCTAGTGGAAATGCAGCCTTACATATGTCTTTATACATAGGATTTTCGTTTTCTCCATACTGCGCGCAGACCAAGGGTTAACTGATTGATTGAGGTCTGTGATTGGACACACTCCCGTCCAATCAGAGCGAGGCGGCCAGTGTAGAGCCAGTCTCTCTTGGCATATAGAGACTATCTCTAATGGGCCGCTTCCACAGGTCGGAATAAGCCCAGCAGGCCTTTACTTACCATCGGGTACCATTACCATCTGTACCTCTGTTATATACCATCCAACAGGAATAAATATATCTGCAATATATGCCGATGCTTGCTAGGGAATAAAGAGATGACAAGTGACATAGGTTTGGCCAGAACAGCCAGAAGCTGTTTAATAATCAAATATCCCAATCGATATCCACAAATACATAACATATTAACAATATTAACAATATCACAGAAGTAATAGTTGTATTCGCAATTGTATTGATCATGTTAATATAATCCATAACAATGTTTTGGCTTTTGATGAACAATTGAAGTTTGTATTCAAAACATGTTAAACTTTCTGCCCTCTTAGTATTTTGATAAGTGTGTAGTATTGTAGGGTACAAAAGGTCAAACTTATAACCTGTCCCCCCCCCCCCCCCACACACACACGCACATACTTCAAATTAGCTTCCGACGCCCCTGTAAATTGCACAGAGAAACCCTGAAACCTTAGGTCTAAGGGTCTATCGGTCTTGCATGAAGGCTGAGCATATGTTTAACTTGTTTTTTGTTGGTTTTCAGAAGTTTGGTCGAGGCTATTTGTACATCTTTGGGTGACTACTATAATATATGTATAAAGGTTTATCTATGTTCTCACATGTACCCTCTGTATAGATATCATTTTTGTATATTTAGTGCAATATGGGGATGAATACATTTTAGAAGCATTGTATATCACCGACAATGACCAATAGATATGTATAATTCCCAATACTTACAAGAATCGTCACTTATATGTATGCGTATCTATTGCATGCTGGGATGGATTCAGCTCAGACTTGATGTGCAAATATTTAGCAATATTTTGATGAAATATGAACAGAATGTCCCCGATAATATTGAAGCTCATACAAGTGATGTTTAGAATCTTAAATGCATGATGGAAGTCGTGCTCTATCGAAATCTAAACAACTAATGAATACCATTATTAAAACATTGACGGATATCCCACGAGAAGACTCCCATAAACCTATGTATAAAGATTCAAGATGACGTATATAACCCTATTACATAATGGGTGTGATAGCCCCGACCACTCTGCACATGGCCTGGTGGTTTGGTGGCAAGACTCTCGAGCCTTGAAAGATCAGTTTCGTGGGTTCGAGGCTCAGTACTGCACCTTGTTTGCATCACATTTTTATAGTCCTATCCACTGTATACTATGTGCAGCCCCTGGTAACATGGGTTACCGCTGTGGGTTTGAGGAGGGGCGGGGGTATAGTCATGCAGCAGGGAGGACTAACTGACGAAAGGACGGTGAATTGAAGCACTTTATTTTGGAATGTAAATGCAGGAAAGTATCAACAATAAACCACGTAAAAACAAGTCCTCTAAAATAATGTGTCATAATCAGTGTGAGAAATAGTGAAGTGGAACGCCACAGTCTATACCAGTATAGACAAATTGTCTAACAATATAGACGAATAGGTTTTTGCATCGACCGAAAAGGCTATTAGAAATACTATACCGTCCCTAGTGCTCGGTCCCATAATTAATTTACTCTAAGCACAAATTAGATTGATCACAAAATAAAGTATAGGCTATTATTAAAAACAATTATTATATTCGAAATGAACAGAATATTCAGAAATTGAGGAGCCATATCTATTCAAGGATTAATGTATACATTTAAAGATATTCCGGATAAAGTACAGCAAATAAATGCCACGAGAAACGAGACAAGCTGACTGGATAATTCTTTTTTTTTGTTGACAGAGGGGATAAATCTAATCCAAGTTGCTGCCAGATCAGAAAAGCTATCGAACACTCCCCATGTACAGGGGCCTAAGATCTGGAACTAATTACAAAATTACATAATATGATTCTTGACTAACGTATAAAGTACCGTTTCTTGTTCTTTTTTTCATAAGACAACAGTCGTTGTAATTTTGATTGCGAATGCATATTGCTATTATATGTATAGCATATACATTGCCTCGCATAATCCTTGCCTGGTCCTGCCTGATTATAAATACATGGTTAGGCGGAAATAATCGCTGACTATAAAATTTTGACCAAAATTAAATTTGTTAAAAAAAAATCCCTCCAGAGCGCAGCATGATATGCTCCATTTAGACATACACTTCAAATGTATTAAGAATCGATTATAGATGGAACTAAATACTGATGAAATGAACAGTTGGGTAACCTTGACTACCCAAACAATAGGAAGCGTGTGCTTATAAACTGTACTGTCCATAAGCTTGGGGTAACTATAGAATCGGAATGGATTAAATGAGACGAATAACATTGATCTGAATTAGTGAGGTTTTTATTTGTCATGAAACAGATTTTCGCACACATTGTGTAAACAGACCCAACGCCTATGGGGAAATAATCAGGTTATATTATATACATAAGGGAAATAACGTGAGTGAGTATAACTTCATGATATGAGAAATGATACATCTTGCAGAAAAATGTCCACTATCTTGTCAACAAAGACTTGCCATAGATTTTACAACTCATGCTTAGCTTAATACATAATAGATCATGGGCGTGCTTTGACTAAATAGGATATTGACCAATTAGGCTTAATGATCATACATGTACATTGATTCTACCAACAATACATTTTATTCAACATGTCTGACCCTCCACAACTCTGTGGTATGATGGTATGGCTTATGAAGTTAACGAGGAATATAGATCGCAGGGACATGATATTCTAAAAATATCTCGTAATTATTTCATTAATCTTGAAAGATTTCACGAATAAATTAGTAACTGTATGTTTTAAAGGTCATGTGTGAAGATACGGCCAATATTCTTGCTACGATTTAATGTTACAAGAGAAATAAACTATTGAAAATTGGCCTGTTTGTTCACCAGAGAATTGTAATTTCATTCATTCATGAAATAATTACGAGATATTTATAGATTACGACGAGTACGATTTATTCGGTGTAACCGATTTATCTAACTTCTTTGGTCGCGTGATAACATGTGAATTATACACATATTATTTATCATCCCATCTCATTATTATGTAGCCTACAATGTGTGTGCATTGTTCATTGTATATGTAATTATATTTATTTGTTCAAACTATGTGACCACATAATTATGTAATGTATTAAAATCATTTGGAAAACAAATATTATTGATTCACTTATTTACCTTGTCCAGAGAGATTTGGCGAATGCACCGGCCTAATGTTGCTATGTGTGCAGGGGTGGGAACAACTACACAATAGGGGAGTTGCATGTCTCACTACGCATGTCTGTCACAGTGCATCCTGGGACGGATTCAGTTCAAGTCTGACATGCAAACACTTGGCAACATTTTTATCAAAAATTGCAAAAATGTTTTCATCAATATTATAGCTTTTATAAAATGATCAATGAAAACCAAATGCATGATGGGAAACATGAAGTCTTGTGTTATGGAAACATGTAAAACACATGGATATTGATGTTAGAGGACTGATGATATTCAATGCTGAACATGTCATGTTTTCTTTATATTTTATACTGTACCATTAGTCCCATAATTCCATGCGAATCAAGATTAAAATGTCTACAATAAACAATGTTTCATGATGTTACAAAAATCATTTTCATTTTTTTATGAAATTATCACCCTTCTTTAATCCTGGCAAAACATTCAATTAATACAACAGAAGTAAAAATAAGTTTTGGCAACGTTGAAAAATTAACTAATATTTTTTGGCTTTCGTGCAATATATAAATGATATACATTTTTTAAAATTGAGTTTTTCAATAGTATTATGAGAATATTGTGTTTGCTGTGAGTATAGAATGGTGGATATGATACATTGTACTCATTCGCTTTTGCTAATTATAATTCTTTCAGCTGCGTATAAAGATAATGTTGAAGCCTTTAAACACTATAAATCACTGGCAGTTTGAGGACAAAAGAAATCCAGGACCCGCCCCTGACTGAGCAGATAGACTTAGTCAGGGGCGGGCGTGGGCTACAAATTCCTAATGGCAAATTCTTACAGTGCCATACATATATTGTATATCCAAAGATCGGTAAAGAAACATTCACGAGCATACATTCTTCTCTTTTTGTTTGGAGAGAGAGCTTACATTCTTTATGCTTCAGCTAAACTGTCAGCAAACACAGAGGCTGAGACCATACTATATGTTAATTTTACTTATATTTGCTTTTGTTATTTACTATACCAACTGGTCACACTCAGCTAAATGACCAACCTTGGTGCAATAATCTCTAAATCTTAGAACTAGTTATATATCATTTTTCTCATAATGTTGATCCTCCTCTTGTCCCGAACTTTTTGTAACACTGGGACCATTCGAAAACCCTGGGTATACCTAGGGAATGTCATCCCAGTTAAAATAAAATCTTTAAAAAAGAAAGAAGAGTGTTCTTATCAAGTAAGGGCTTGTGAGGCCTTTTGTGTGCCTCATGTGGGCTTCATCTTGGTGCCAGGGGCCTACCTCTGGGGTGAGTCGCGGTCAGTGATTATATTCTACAGTTGTTATCAGAGTCGTGAGTTCTCGTGAGTTTACTGTTTCTCTTGGTCCATCTATGATGCTTCTTGTGGCCTCTACCCGATAAGTGGGTCATATTTTCAGAAAATGTACAATTGGCAGCTGTACATATTTGGTAAATTCTGGTAAATTCGGCTGCAATTTGGTCAATACTACATAAATTCGAGTATATTCGGCATTGCATTGATTCTAGCTATCTGTTTGGTTGGGTTGAACTGAAATTTAAAATTTAAACTTTATTTTCGTCTAAAATTTGGGTTATTTGAGAAGATTCGCGAAGTTCAATTGTACATTTTCTGAAAATCTGACCCAAGTGTTTTAGGGTCCACGGGTGGAACCGGTCGAACGGCAACAGAAGACATGTCTGAAAAGGATACCACAAAGTGACTTATAAATCATACACCATCACAAAGCGTGGGTTCATCATGACAGTATAACCCAGACCACCATTCAGACCACCACCATGGTGATACACGGGGGAGCAGCTCTTCATGGTGATACACGGGGGAGCAGCTCTTCCTGGTGATACACGGGGGAGCAGCTCTTCATGGTGATACACGGGGGAGCAGCTCTTTAGGTAAATGGGAAGGAATTATACTTTTTCAAAGTAAATGGGAAGGAATTATACTGATGTACTTTGCTCTGTCACCTGAATAACACTAGCAAATTTACGGTTAGCATGATTCTTTAAAACAGTCTAGGCCCAAAGTTGAGAGAGTCCCTTCAAATGAAGGGAAAGCCTCTCGCCTCAAACCGCAAAGTGCCATTATAATTCCATTAAGACTGCACAATGTCATTATATTCCCATTAAAACGCTGAGTACTAGGCCATGACACAGATTAGCGAAGGTTGACATACCATTCTTATCTGATCTGAGGTTTTGGACCTAGAGTGTTTCTCCCTCTCCGCTCTAAAGCTACAATATTTCATTTCATTTCAAGAATTCTTTATATGCATCTATAGGTGTAAAGGTGTAACTTCACCAAGAGATTTTTCATTACGGCCCATCCGGTTTTCACGTTACGGCTAATGGTAAACCAATGGTGCCGGATTAGAGAACCGTATCTGCCGCAAGGACGAAAACCTTGGTGTAGCCCTAGCATTACATACAATAATAGGTAGTTACGTCTATCATGATAAAAATATCATTTCCTCCAACGAGTGCCTTATTTGAATTCGAGTAGATTTACTGGTACAAAGGTAAAAAGGTAAAAGGGTTGCAAAGTTACAAAGTCAATCGCATGCAAGAAGCCAATAACAACGGCTATAATCACAATCATAGTTTCAGCACTTGTGAAAAGTGTTGGTAATAACATGAGGCTAAGTATAGCCTTACACGAGGGGGTACAGCAGGGGCATCCAACAAGAAAAGCTAAAGAGCTCTAAGAGAAAGTATTATAATAATAGTCTTGATCCAACAAGGTGAAATAGTATAGTAATAGTTACGATTACAGTAGTAGGACTAAACTTTCTTGGTGCAGAGGAGCTGCTGTCAACTGTCACAGCTTAAAATACGACAGTTGTCAGCGATTTGTGACAGCTATTTAACTCTATTGAGCAATTCCCAAGGTTATATGACTCATAGGAGTGACTCAAGACTACGTAGGGACTATTGGCATTGCTCAACAGGTGTCTATTGACTCATTAGAGGTCACGTGACGCTGTATCCAAGGGGGATTGCACAACAAGTACGCAATGACCTTGCTGCGAGGTCACGTGACCTTTGTGAGTGCGAGGTCACGTGACGCTGTATCCAAGGGGATTGCACAACAAGTACGCAATGACCTTACTGCGAGGTCACGTGACCTTTATGAGTGCGAGGTCACGTGACGCTGTATCCAAGGGGGAGAGGGGATTGCACAACAAGTACGCAATGACCTTTGTGAGTGTGAGGTCACGTGACTCCATATTTATGAGGGGGAGTAGGAGTTGCTCAACAGATACGTATTGCTCAACTGATTACCTTGTGATGGGAATTACCCAACAGCTTGGTGCTAGTACCAGTACAAGTACCAGTAATAATAATATTGATCAATTATTTATAGTTATATAAGGGTTATTATACTATGTGCCTGTACTATACACCTGTTTGTATGTACTACTTATTTCATCGCGATGTTGCAATGGAAAAGATGTTGCTACCACGTAGTGGATACTACCAGCATTACATTTGACTCGGATTTGGATGACTCACGAGAGACTTAATGTAATAAAAATGAGGAGGGGGAGTTGTTTATGGTTAAACAGTGGTGTAACAGCTAACAAGGAGCTAAGGAGAAGGGAGGCGAATAAGATGTTGCCCTTTAATGCTGCAAGACTGTTGAGTATATATATGGGTGTTAGCTAGCTGACATTAATATGGACAGAAAGTTTTAACACAGGTTTTTTTAATTGTTCTGTTGGGGGACGTTACCATGGACTGGAAAGTTTTAACACCGGTTTTTAATCGACAGACAAAGTCAGTGTCAAGGAATGAGACTTTTAAAGCGATTAATGGAGATTACTTTGCAGTAGGTTCGGATAATCCACCAACTTATATGTCAGTAAAGTTTGCGGGAGATGAGGTAGAACTTAAGGCGCGTTCTTCCATAGGTATGTGTAAACCCTTGAGTTGTGAAGTAGCAATTGAGGCAGAATGTTCAAATTCAATTTCTGAAATTGAAATTGATTTTAAAGACTGGAGGGAGCTATCAGGACATTTTCGTGTGGGTTGTCACAATGGAAGGGATGCTATATATTTTGAACGTGAACCTTCCGGATTTTTTTACACTCATAATGTGGGTATAAATGAAAAGTGCGCTTACTGTATATACTGGATTATATTAGTGCTCGATATGATCAACAGGAAGAGACAGTACCCGAAGTAGAGTTTTTTAGGAAGTATCCGGTAAAACTGCAATTGAAGTTTGAAGTTAACACTAGAAGCTTAGTAGTTAAAAGAAATGGAGAACTTATTAATTTTGTATCTAAAAAAACTCTAAAATATTTAGAAGAAGGCGCGGAATGGGATACATTAAAGGCTGAGGTAAAGAAGTGGCACTGGTTTATTTTATGCGCAAATGCTCCTGCATACGGAGAAAAGTTTCGAAACTACTCAAAAGATGGATACGCTCGTATGTCCGTTCGTGAGATACCAACATTTTTCCCAACACTTGAGTTTATTAGCTTGGAAAAAGCTGATTTGTCAAGTTTGCCGAAGCACGTAAGGGAAAATTTTGAACTGAGAAATCGCTATAATACAAAATTAATGGATACAAATTGGATAGGAAATGAAGGGCATTTTTCTTGCACTCACGAGATAAAAGAAAATATAGCTTCATACATGGGGATGATGTGCTATGTTCCTGCCAACCAAACTGCTCCGCACCAAACAACTGCTCTCACAGAGGATGGTTATTATTATTTTACGGGGTATCCGTTTTACACCACATCCGTAAACTGGTGGGAAATTCCATCCTTTGCAGGAGAAGCTAGCAGTGACGATAGCGATGTCACAGATGATGATGATGAGAACAGAGTGTCACACTTTGTTAAAATGTGCTGAGATGGTGCAAGCCTTTAGGAAACAAAAAATGTAACTGGTTATGACATATAAGGAGAAGACACTTTGCTTGACTTGAACATTATAGCTCATAGCCAGCTAGAGGACTCGCTGCTACTACTTATTACGTGACTGAATAGCCTTTACTTGGACAATGGAACACAAGATAAGTGACAAGACTTCTGTGTCATCCGTTAATCATAACGATCAAGTTAAAATCACTAGAACAAAGGATGGAGGTGCTTTAAGATGGATTTATTTTCCATTTAGAGTTTTATGTGAAGTTATCTTGTGCATTGGGGATATTTTTAAGGGAGAGACTCTTTCATTTGACGGAGGATGGAGCGTGGAAATGTGTGAATACAGTGGAAATCAGTATGTAAAGTTTGTCCATGTCTCACCGGAGGGCGAAAGAATTGCGTAAGTAAATTAACACAATAATAAATTTTAATAGAGTAAAATGGAATTGTTTAATTTACTAGTAATAAGTTTTACTTAGCAGATAATCCTTTAAGGTATGAAACTTTAATTATTTAATATTTTATTTTAGATGGGATTGCTTTAACTTGACGCCCTTGGAAGTGGAAAGTCTGGCGAAAATTGATTTTGAGAAAGGCTTAAAAAGGGCGGCATCTTTTGATCAGAATAGCGATACTCAGTCTGTTGGTTTTGGAATGGCCGCTCCTTCTTCTTCTTCATCTTCGTCCACTAAGGTGAAAGCTATTTCCCCAATGATGCCTCTTTACACGTGGAATGTTGTGAATGGTGACGATCAAGTGTGCTCTAGCGCTGATCACAGGTTTATCTGCAAACAGACTTGTCGCAAATCAGCATTGGATTTTATGGAAAATCTGAGGAAAGGTAACCCAGACATTTCACTGGAAATATCCTCCGAAATGGTTCCAGTACCCACACCAAGGGAGCTAGCATCCATGGTATATTATCTATTAGTAAAAAATGAATATGAGACACAGAAAAAGATGAAATGCGTTGGATGTGTATGTGAAGCGGGCAGTCAGGCGGACCATCACGGTGGTTGTGTTGACTTTGGAGACGACATATCACTGGAAGACTACGCATTAGCTCATTTGAAGCTTGACCTCGAAGAACTGTTTTTAAAGACTTTAAAAATTTCAAAGCTTTACCCAGCTGTAAGTGTAACCCATGAAATTTGTAACAGAGTTTTAAAAGAGAAATGGAATGCCATTCCTCAAATGGAGACAATGCCGGACACTAACTTTCCAGCGGAATTTATAACCATCAGCTTTGAAAATACGGATTAGTAGAAATAGTTAAAAAAGTAGCCCTTAGGTGGCAGCACATACGTAAGTGGTATGTTTTGCACAGCTGACCTTTTTGATACCAGCTGGTGAAAAGTTTTGCATGGAATTGGTTTATTACTTAGTTTAGCTGTAATACCCTAGTCGGAGTTGTGATATCCCAGAGTTAAATAGTTGTATCAATTGGGTGAATTTCAATGGCTTAGATGGATAAGACGTTAGATTTCTTACCGACATAGATAGGGGGTAGCAATTGAAACATTAGCCGTTCGAGTCCCGCATTGAAGGCACTTGTCCTTATTTCAAAATCTTAGTTTAGAACGTCCTAAGAGTCTTACGAGCATGGTGTATTTCCTTATACGGGCTTCCATCCGAGCCATGAAATTCATCCTTTTGTGAAATAATAGCAATAAAAAGGTGTTTAACGTTATGTATACAAGCGTTTATTAATATACATATTGTATACCTTGTTATTAACGAAATGTAAAAAGCAAAAATTGGCATTGCTCAGCAACTTTATCATTCTAAAATAAAATACAGTCGTAATGCTGATATTTATGGTATAGAATAGAACAAAACCATAACCATATATATATATATATTATATATAAAATGCTTTGTAAGGTCTTTGTGCGAAGAATGAAGTACCAAAAATGAGGTACAAACGTGTTTTTTTTGCTGAGTAATAAAAGTATAACCGCAATGTTTTTATGGTATATTTTTCGTCCATAAGGTACTATTAACTAGCACCCTTTACATAAAAAGGCACTGTT
The DNA here is from genome assembly GCA_942159475.1 of Sthenelais limicola. Classification (NCBI taxonomy): domain Eukaryota; kingdom Metazoa; phylum Annelida; class Polychaeta; order Phyllodocida; family Sigalionidae; genus Sthenelais; species Sthenelais limicola. The sequence goes on from OW804102.1 coordinate 7,416,059, forward strand.
AACTAGCGCCCTTTACATAAAATAAAAGCACCAAAACGTAGTGATACATTAAGTTACATGTACGCCACAAAAAAAGGTATGGAAGGTGGCAATATATGTTGATGCTTTTGATATTAAAAGTATCAAAAAACAAAAAAGGAGCACCAATATAGTTCTACTATATAGAGCGCGAACATATACGCGAAATGATACATATCAAGTTACACACGCACGCCAAAAAAAAAGACATGGAAGGTGGCGATTTTGATATTAAAAGTATCAAAAAACAAAAAAGGGGCACCAATATAGTTCTACTATATAGAGCACCTAATTACCCGCCTGATCCACCAATATAGTTATACTATATACGCGAATATCAAGTTACACACGTACGCCAAAAAAAGGTATGGAAGGCGGCGATAGACTTTTGATACTGAAAGTATTAAAAATATAGAGTATCAAAAATACAGAGCACAAACATATACCTAATTACTCGCTGAATTCCCCCGATATAGTTCTACTACACAGGACATACGCACCAATATAGTTCTACTACAGACACATGCACCAATATAGTTCTACTATATAGAGCACAAGACATATATCTGAGAATAAAGTTTAATCGAAAGTCAACTGTTCGATGTTTACTTTTGATACTGAAAGTATCAAAAATATAGAGCACAAACATATACCTAATTACTCGCTGGATCCCCACCAATATAGTTTTAATACACAAGACATATGCATCAATATAGTTTTACTAAAGACGCATGCACCAATATAGTTCTACTACATAGAGCACAAGACATATATCTGAGAATAAAGTCTAATCGCTATCGAGCGGGAAGGGTTTTATCAGAAAGCGAGAAGGCAAAAAAAAACCCCACCCAAACAGTAAACGATAACAAGTAAAAACAATGTAACCAGCATACAGCTGTCATAGTACGTATATAAAAGAACTTTTGAGGGAAAGAACTTTCCCGTTCAATGTCATATAGCAGGGTATTCACGAAGAGAAAAATCGTGCGATTTCCATAGGTAGAGAACTGAAAAATCGGACTTAGATTTTGTTTAAAAAATGCTCAATTTACAGTAATCCACAACTAATAAAGCTAAAATGTATTTATCGTAGCGAATATTAATTAGCGTGACGTAGCTTACCTTAAGTTCAGCAAAAAAGTAATAAATTTCATAGAACTATTAATTGTACGTTATTTAAAAGAAATTTAAATCCGATATATTCTAGTGGGTGTTTTATACCTATGGGTTTTTACATTCTTCGTAAATAGCCTGCCCGGGGTTTTGGATGAAAATGTTTTCATAGTTACTAAGAGAGAAAGGAGGAGGAGGAGGAACCTTAGTGGGGCGAATAATGGGGGTGGTAAGGGGGCTAACCTCTAGGCGCGTCTTCTTGCGAGCAACAGGGGAGGAAAGTGGAGAGACATGCTTGCGGCGTTCGGAGTGTTGAAGGGGAGCGGGTAGGGGGTACAGATAATCTTCGTCATCATTTAGGGGGAGTTGGCTGGGAAGAGGGGGAGGAACACCATAAAGTGAGTCGCGGAAGGTAACCGTATTCGCCCTAGGGCGCATACGTTTACTCCCTCGCCCCTGCTGAAGATTTACCTTTCCCTCCGTGGCGCGAGAAATAGAAGCGGCGAGGGGATCCAGCAAATAATTAGGCAGAGCTTTACTGATGTAGGGGGTTAGATGTTTGATCGCCGTGGTCTTGGGAGAGTCCGTGGCGGGAACAGTATTGTCCCTTTCCCCGTTACCTACCAATGGGGTTCCACCCGTATTTGGCGCCGGGGTATCCCCTCCCATGTTAGTTAACTCGAAGTGTTCATGTTCACGCGCGGTTTTTTTGCGACATTTAAGAATGTAACCAATTACCGTAAGAGTAATGGAAATTAGCGCGAGGGCGCCTGCAACCCATTTAACTACCTTATCTACGGTGTCATCATTTGAAATAAATCGGGAAACAATCGTTCTAATCTGTGTAGCGATGGCCGATTCATTTCGCCCCTGAAAAATGAAAAAAACATGTATCACACAACAGTAAAATGTACCAAGTGTATACACAACAATAAAACGCGCTGAGAGTATTACACCTTAATAAAACACGCTAAGACTATTTAAAATGGTGAATTATTTCTCTCGCAGTACAAAAGTAGTTCATTGCTGTTTACCTTCACAAGTGCTGATTTTGTTGGAAAATCGCCGATGGTTCCATGGGGGAAGGTGGAGGTTATGGCGGTGGTAGTGCTGGGTTGTCTGGAAGTGGTCTCGGCGGTGGTGGTGTTGGTGGTGGCAGGGACCCTAGATGAAAACGCAGGAGTGGTGGTGGCGGCAGCGGCATCGGTGGTGGTGGTGGTGGTGGTGGTGGTGGTGGTAGGGCTGCTGGCGCTCGTGGTGGAGGTGGTGGTGGTGGTAGGGCTGCTGGCTCTCGTGGTGGAGGTGGAGGTGGTGGTGGGGGCACTACTGGCGGTGCTACTGGCCGTGGTGCTGGTGGTGGTGGTGGTGGTGTCAATTAGGTTTGGCGTTTCTTCGTTTGTTTCCCCATCATAAAGTCGAGGCGTCGTCTATTTTTTAAAAAAAGATGAAACATAGCTATTAGTACAGAGAAAGGATAAAAGTGATTTTGTAGGTGGGCGGTGGGTGGGCGGGCGGGCGGGCGGGCGGGCGGGTGGGCGCATACACTCACGCGCGACGCGAACCGGGTAAAAGTGGCCGCCCTAATCTGTTTACAAAAACAATAAACGCGGAGACACAATGCACATGGCAATGATATGTTTTTCCCCTTTTCCATCTTTAAAGGTTATGTCTTGTTTTCACTGGTGGGGTTACAGTCTTGACATAATCATGTCCGAGGCTGGTTTGAAAAGTATCGAGGAGCAAATTTTATCAACGCGAGAATTTATACGGGAGATCCAAGTTCTTGAAATTGAAGCTAAGGCTAATCTTCAGGTTCTTCTTACCAAACAACAACAAGAACGAGAAAATAACGAAATTCTATCTGTTTTAACTGAAGAAACAAATCCTTCCAGACAGGAAACTTTACCCTTCGAGCGCTATCAAGAAATTCAGGATTTTAGGACAACACCCCTTGAAAAGGAGAAGTTACCTTTTGAACGCTATCAAGAAACTAAAACAATATTTCCTGAATTGTGCCAGCTTTTAGATAACTCTCTCACTTCTACTTCTACCCCAACTTCTACACCTTCGGACGGATCATTTGTGGGCTATACAACCCCTTCCTCGAACGTCCCTTTTGGTTTAGAATCCGTTTTTCCTACTCCTATCTCCGAGCAAGCTACGCCTTCCACTTCAAGTTCTTCTCAAGAAAATCTCGAGCAAAGCTTTGAACCTACGCCTTCCACTTCAAGCCCCAAATCTCAACCAGGGCGACTATTTTCAGCTTCCGCAGGAGCACAGCCCACGGCAGACGCGCCCGTTAAACTATCCTCCTTTGTTGCATCTTCTAAAATCGCTAATCCTTGCCCTCCAAATACCATTACTGTCGCGCTTGTGGATAACGGTAACGTGTACGCGTTGTTGTCCTTTCCCGCATCAACAACTCCCTCCACCCCTGCAAAGGGAAAGGGAAAGGGAAAGGGAAAGGGAAACAGAGCAAAGACTCTTCAACCTGTGGCGATTACACCCTCATCTTCTCAACCCGTAGTAATTACACCATTAAAAGACAAAAGCGGTAACGTTGTGCCAATAAATATTTTTCCAGTTTCCCCTACATCAGATAATGATGATGATGATGATGATGATGAAAATCAAGAAGAAGAAAATCAAGAAGTGCTGGGGAGGGGGATGCGCGTGAAAAGACCAAGTACGCGTGTCTCTGCAGCTAATGCCTCTACCTCTTTTTGCGGGTTTCTCTGTGAGATTTGTGGGGTAGTGTTTCCGCATAGAGCAAATATGGCTAGACATAGCCGAAGTCATCATAAGGAACTTAAACCTAAGAAAACGGCGGGAAAACCTACATGCGTTATTTGCAAGGCGCAATTTAAAAGAAAGGACATTTTAACGAGGCATAACATAAGAGGATGCTTTCCACGCCCATATTAACTTTTCATAGCAAACCAGCGTGTATAATGTAGTCAAATATTAACTTTTCATAGCAAACCAGCGTGTATAATGTAGTCAAATATTAACTTTTCATAGCAAACTAGCGTGTATAATGTAGTCAAATATTAACTTTTCATAGCAAACCAGCGTGTATAATGTAGTCAAATATTAACTTTTCATAGCAAACCAGCGTGTATAATGTAGTCAAATATTAATTTTCCATAGCAAACTATATTTAACCGCTTTTATAAGTAATCCTTAGCTGTACACCGGTTTTATGTCTTTCAATGATATTTAATTCTACTTTTGTGTATACATATATATGCAAGAACGGCTTTGTAAACATTTTCCAAAGTTAACCTCTTTTTAAATATTAAGATATCCGGTTTTAGGGTGTTGTGTCATATATATTATATTATACGCGCTGACCCAACACCCCAAAAACAGACTCTTTTCGCTTAAGTCCATGTTGAACTACAGCCATGCAAAGGCAGAAAATCGCTATTTCATTAATATTGAGTTAAAGTTTCGCCATCAAGTTTTATCATATCTAAATTACCATCTCCCAAACTTCCAACTTAAAAATAAAAATAGTTTTAGTCATTTTTCTCAGTTTTGATTTTTTGGAATAATAAACATAGGCTCAAGATCCGAACAACATTGTACAACTAAAGCTGACCTCTTTTTGAATTGTAAGGCACCTTAAAATCGAGAAGTGCTTGGTTTTGGGGTGTTGGGTCACATATATTTTACCTACCTGTTTGGGACAAGAGGAAATAAAGCTGATGTGCAGCGATTTAAAAATCGCACTGGTCTTCTCACAATCTTCGATCTGCAAATGTCCTACTTTAATTGTTTTGAGGTTGGGGTACACTCCCAAAGTTCTTCGTAGATCGAAAGAAGACAACGATAACAGACGAGCAGCCGACAAATCAACTATCTCAATCCAATCCGTATTGACTTGGGGATTGAACAGATGCCCTTCGGTCACTCGGTAACCGCACACTAACTTGTTTGTTTGCCCCCGGCAAACACAAATTCTGCAAATATTTGCCTCAACACAAAGAAGAAAATAGACCGCAAGAAGCAAAACGCCGGCGCGCTTGTCCATCTTGCTGCTTTCTTGGATGTAGTGTGCTTGAAGGAAAAAAAGGCGCCAACACTAACAGGAAAGGTTTACCTCGTCACGTGATGTAAACAGTACATATATTACTTTAATTTCACTGATAGATAAATTAGTATGATTTTATAAATTAATTATAAATTAAAAATAGTCTTTTTGCGGTGTAAGGAAATTTATTTATTTATTTATTTATTCAACTAACTGCATTCGGAGGCAATAATATCGGGGTTTCCCTTTAATAAAGCGCGCGAGGTAAATTACGATAAATATACGCATATATAGCCGGAACATCGCCATACACCGATTGATAATTATAATACTTAATCCACTGAAATGTTTACACTGTTGAATTAAAAAGGAGTGAGTTAATATATAGAGAAAGCGGTATATTTTTAAATAATGACGTCATAGTTTCTGCTGAACTCTAGTGTATCTAGGGAAATCCCTGCGGGAACTCCCTTTAAGGTAGTGACGTCACACACCGCAGTGAATATATTCGCGCGAACAACATCCCATCTGTGTGAATAACACACATTGCGTAAATTTAAGAAGACTTTTCTCTTTCTCTATATTTTTACAAGTTAATACAGAAAGTCATCAAGAGGCCGTGACAAGGGAAAAGAAAATATCTATAGTAGAATTATTTTCTGCCGCCCTTGTCTGCCGTCCTTGTCCTTCCGGTTTTTTTCATCGTGGTGCCTTCTTCTCCCTTAACGTTCATCGAGAGAAAATACCGAAAGGTAAGCCTTGAAAATTAGCTAATTTTAAATGTCTAACCCCGCGTTTCGCTAAATATACACTTAATTGACAGTCTTAAGATACCGAGAAAGGTACAGTGACACACTAAAATGAGTCTATGCGTAAACTTGAGGGCGATATATTATCGGTGTTTTTGCCAGTATCAAGGCAGGAGAAACTAGGTCCCACGTGTTGTTTGCGATGAAATGTGGGTGCGGGAGCCTGTGGTAGTTATCTTCCTATTTACGCTTTGTCAGCTGTTGTGGAGTAAAAAATGAACTTTAGAGATAATGCTTTTTAGTCAACTTGGGTATTTGTTGATAAGCACTTTTTGACTACAGCGATATACTCGCTAACGAGTAGACAATACAGAAATAGAAGAACTTGGCTTATCCACAAGCGCCCATTTCTTAATCATGAGAGCTAAAACAATACTTCCGGGATTATCTAGATATTTGTGCTTCTACGTCGTACCATGCTACAGTCTGATTTAACGCAATAGCGATTGTACATTCAAGAATTGACTTACATGTAATGTTATGTATATGTGCTAGTAGTGATAGACTAAATTTTTGTTTGTTACAGACCCTAGGAAGTGTTTTATTCTCGTTTCTGAAGACCAGGGAAAGAGGATGTTTGTTTTCACGGTTTTGCTGTCGGTATGGTTAATACTGGCGTTCATTCCTTTTGTCGCTACACATGATACCTATGAATGCCAGGTGGGTAAAGCGATGGATTTGTGCTGGAGAGTCTCACCTAAATGTGAGTGCCATATTGATCATAAAATAATATGCAGGAACAAGAACTTTAATCCGATGGATCCTCGACTTTGCGCCCCGAAAAATACAAAAGTATTCGATTTCAAGGGCTCTAGCATGGATAGGTTTCACATAAGATTTTTTGATTTTTTCCACAGTGTCATATTTGTGGATATAACAAACTCGGCTGTGCAATTTAATTGTTCTTCAATTCCGAGTAATTTAACATTTAAATTGAAAACAGACTGTTCAGTACCAAGCCCATCTTCAGCAATTAGCAGCACTACAGATTTAACCCCACCTTCAACTTTTCTGCTAACCTCACCTTTGACTACCCACAGTGCTTCCACTACCACCACCACCGCCACCACAATCACCAATACCACTACCAACATTAGCAGCAGCAGCAGCAGCAGCAGCAGCAGCAGCAGCAGCAGCAGCAGCAGCAGCAGCTCATACCTAAATACTAGCGTCAGCATTATTAGACCAACTTCCGCACTTACATTGAGTGCTATGACTATCTTACCGACTATTAGTGCTAGTTGGTCCCACGTTAGCTCGCAACCTTCCTTAAGTGTTGTATCAGCCAGCAGTGCTATTGAAACTTTAAATGAACCTGCGAGGAGATCGATTGCTATTGGTATTGGAGTTAGTGTGGGTGTACTTATCATGTTATTTGTGTCATTATTATTATTGTCATACAAACTAAAGTTTGCTGATTCTATTCTCGCACGATTTAGAAGCTGGAGACTTAGGACAGGAGCGAGTGTAGAGTATCTCGAAATGGAAGCGCAGTGGAATGAAACGACATTGGATTAACTCCTCAATAACAAAAGGCTGGTATAAGCTTAATACTCTTTATTTACTGCTCAACATACATACAGCTACATTATAAGTATAAAACTAGTAAAGATACAAGCTTATTTTCAATGAATTATTACTATTGTAACTTAGCATTACAGGCATTATTAACCGCATTTGCTCCAAAATTCCACAATTTGGTCATTTTTCTTATGATCAGAGCTAAATATACTTAAAAAATCTTGCATTGTCCAGTTATGAAAATATTTCAGATAAATATATAACACACAGTATTGTCCGCACACCGTGCTTTTATTTCCTTGTAGTACTTTAGCGTTGTATTGGTATTTTTTTGCGTTGTTTACATAAAAATTATTTAATACCGGATCGTAATATTCAGGATTTTGTCCAAGTGAATCAAAAAACTCAGCAGATTGATTTCTGTTCATCGGTAAATAGACAACAACCCAGTGCTCATCTCCTTTACACGAATTAACTGTGTTTAATATGTAATATCGCGATCCTTTAGGCGCTTTTGTCGGTAAATCATCAATAGTTACTGTTCCTTTGTATGTTGGTATCGAACTTAAACAATTATTAATGTCCACATCGCTCATTCCTCTAATTTGATCCATGCTTAGTTTTCTACGTACACATTTCGCGCGGAGTCAATTTTAACCAGGCTGGGACTTGTGGCATACGCAATTAGTGTAACTGCTTCTGGAAGTTTGTTCGCAAATGAGACTGTTAGTCGGGTGTTGCCCCGTTTTAGTGTGGTAAGCACTTCTTCTTGTCGGTGCTTCTTAACGTCAAAAATATATATTGCGTATCCTCCTTTAAAGTCTTCCTGGGAAATGTTGGGGGCCTCCTTTTGATGTGGCGGACGTGATTCAAACAACGCCGCATAAGCCTCTGTAAAGTGGTTATTAGCAAAGTCCGGCTCAAAGGGGCGTCCGGGAACGGATTTTTCATTTACTTCGAAACTCAGTTTGTTCAGGTTAAAGTGCTGTAGGTTAAACGGATTTTTTGTAGAATTGCCGTTGTACGCTGTTCCTGAGACCAGACATATCACAAGTTCATCTGGGATTAGATCTTGAAATATGCCATCCCTTCCCCACTCATAATTACCTTGAGGAATGTTAAAGGCCTTTAGTTCGCTCCTGATAATAGGGTACAATGCCGGCGTTTTTTCAATTTTCTGATTCTGAACTTGTAGTAGCCCCTCATTAACTTTAACAAAGGGAACTTGCAATGTGATGTCTTTAATGTGGACAGAATAGGTTTTAGAAGTGCGTGTACCGCCTGAAGTAAAAGGTGCGTACAGCAACCTAAATGGATCTGTAGCCGGGTAAAGATTTATGCTTAGCGGTACGCCGTTTACTATTAACCGGGACTGTTCAGCTATGTCACAAGCTAAAGTTGACATAAGTTTCACTTCTTTACCGTTAGTAGTCCATCCATGACGCGTTGAAACGCCCGAGCCCACTGCTGATGCTTTCACATGTTCGTCCATAAATCCAGCTGAGTCTTTTGCAAACCCCCCTATGGAAAACCAGTTAATATGGTCATTTACCCCATAACGCAGCAGGGTGTCTAGATATGCTTTGTAGGCCAAGTTGCAAGACACACCACCATTAACTTGAGTTTGCTGAAGCCCAACCTCCATTCGATTGAATATGGACATGCTGCCCATGTTGATCAGAGTTACGTCATCTACTGTGGTGGCTTTAATTGGTTTTCCCCCATCGTTAAATATTTGTAAAGTGGTCAACAGCCGTGTATTTTTCAAGTCCAAATAATTTCCCGAATTGTTTTGAACATCAAATGTAATGGGTGAATCACTTGAAATTACTCCCGTAGGCTTAAATTCCTTAATACAGATGTTTTTTATAGACGTGTCTACCGGAGGAAGGTGAAATAAGTCCAAATGCTCGGTAAATCCTTCCTCCGCGTTATTAAGTATATATGTGGAAGACGATGACATTTTTATTGCTTAAACCGTCGTTTTTGAGTAGAAGTTTTTCTTTTTCCTTTACCCTTTTTGCTGGGTGCTCTTTTTCTTCCTCCCGCTTTTTTGGTTTTGCGCCTAGTTTTATTGGCTTGCGATTTACCTCGTTTGCGCTGGGAATTTTTAGTGCCCGTCCTACCCCTTCCGCTTCTAGGCGATAAATGAGACTTGCATCTCATGCTTTTAGTTTTCTTTTCTTCGACTAACGCGGCTTTAGCTCTCTCTACTACTTGCTCCGAAGGACTAACAACGACTATATCGCTGTTCGCTCCTTTTCCTGTTTGTATTAGCCTCGTATTCGATTTTCCTATGGGATTTGTAACCTTTGTCCACGTTTCAGAACTAGGCAAATACGGCACGAAACTCATTCTTTAGGAATTAATTGAAGTGTACACCTCACTTCCTCGCTTTGAACTGAAGGTGGTGTTCCTTTTTCAGTCTTAATGTATATTCTTACTTTATCGCATGGACTTTCCGGTTTTACAGGCATAAAATACGGTATGCCTACTTCCCCGGTTAAACTAGCTATTCTAAGTAAGTTTCTAAACTGATCTTTCGACAGAGAGTCATACTCCAACAAATCGCAATACACATACAAATCCTCTGTCAGAGTTGTTACACCTTTAACTTGTATTTCCAATAACGCGCATTCCCACGCTCGCTCCTCAAAATTAACATTTGATCTAAGTTCCACTGTAAAGTCCCATGTTGTATTACATGGAAATTTATCCTTGGAATCGTTAGAGTTAACAAATAAATACATTAGATTTTTTCAAAATCTATTAGTTCCTCCTCTGGGATCCAACTGTCAAATCTGGGGTGCCAGCCATACCAACGAACTATATAGCCCGCTTTACCTTTAAGTTTTTTTTTCTTAATAACCTTTTCGACTCTATATGATGTGTTTTCGTCTACGTGTACTCGCTCCAACTCTTCGTCGTAGAACCTACCGTCAATAGGTTCGTTATCCCACGCTTTAATGCTATACTGCGCAATGCCCTGTTTTGCCTGTCTATCCATTATTACAAACAACTCATTTGTCCAATGCTCGTTATACTGTCTGCTAAATGGATGCTTAGCTATTGATACACGAACAACATCATCTTTCTCAAAATTAAATATACTTCTCCCTTTTGGTGGTCTTTTTTTCCTTCCCCTCTTAAGAAAGCTTTTCTTTTTTCTTGGTTCATACTGAATGTTCCAAATATCTACTTTTGAAGCTGTTAATGCGTTTACGGGACTGCGCTGTATACTCGTGTGAAAAGACAGATTGTACGATTCTGTAACGGACTCCAACACATCAATCCATCTATAAGACCGCTTGTAAAACATATACTTACTAAGTTTTGTTTTTAGTGTCTTTATTACACGCTCTGCGAAGTTCGCTTTGGTTTCATTTCTGGTGATAACTTGTTTAATTCCTTTCTCCTTTAAAAGGCTTTTAACCCATTTATTATTAAATTCTGTTCCTCCGTCAGATCTTAAAACCTTTGGTTTATGTTCACTAAATATAACCGCTAATGCCTTCGCAGTCTCTGCGCCCTTAACTGTTTTTAAAGGTTTTGTCCATGTATATCGAGTAAATATATCAATACATACAAGAAAATATGAAAAATTGTCATTTTTATCTTTTAACTTAGTAAAATGCGCGGTGTCTGCGTCATACTGAAAAAACTTTTTTGGAACAATAACTCGTTGTCTCTTTTTTGGTTCATCAGGTTCCTTAAACAAGGTGTACGTTTCCTGCTTCTCTAACCATTGTTCGATGTCTTTACGCTTAAACCTTTTTCCATCTTCTTTAGCCGCGGCATACAGTTTACTACCCTCAGCGAATCCGGCTGGATGTTTGGGATTGTAGTATATCCCTTTTAAATAGCTGTCTACAGTCTCTCCCATAACGCTGCCCAGTCAAAACTAAGTTTTCTTTTCTTCGCCTGTAATGGTATTCCAGGCGGTGGTTTAAAGTGTTGTTTTTTCCCCCTACCTCGTTTTAGTACGGCTTTTTCATCTGATAAATGCTCTGTAAGAGTAGAAGGATGTCGCAACGAAGGTTCTGCTTGCACTGTAGGCTCTGTTTTTTGTTCCTGAGAGTCAAGTTCCGTTTTTACATTCTGTAAAGTTTCCGAAAATGACTGCTTTGCTTCTGGTTCTGCAGTTTTTATTATTTCCGGCTCTACGGTTTTTAAAGACTGCCATGAAATATATTGGTCGTACGGTACCAATGCCATCTTTTTCATTGCGCGAGTTCTAGTAGGTTGTCCTTAACGGGGTGAAGAACGTCAATAACTCTTTCAAAATGCCTTTTAAGTAGTTTCGCCTTTGTTTTTATGCTGTTGTTTCTGTTTGCTAACTTTTTTAAAAGCCGTCTATTTCTGTGTACTTCCTCTTTCGCTTGTGGCTCTAACGGAAGACTTAAAAGATTTAATGCTATTTCACTTAAAGCCTTTATTTGCTCGTTGGTTGCTGAGGTTATTAAGACCAACGCTTGCTTCTTGCTAGGTGTCAAAAGAAACAAATTAAGAAACGCCCACTGATTTCGCAGCAAATCTGACATTTCTTTTGCTCTTTTACCTCTCTTTTCTAACCTTAGCCGTTAATAGAGCAACTGCTTGCGATTTGTACGCCACTGGTCTTGCTTTCGTCCTCTTCTTCGTCAGGGCCGTCACACACATCAAGTGAAAACGGAGCTGCTGGATGCCTCCCGGTCAAATAACCTTCTTGGTTCATGGTCTGTGTTTTATACCTTTCATAGAGCTCCATTCGTCTGCTATTCCTGGCTGTTTGCTTCTTTAGCTCGGTCACCTGGCCAACAAGCCTGCTTAGCGTTTCTACGGTATAAGTAATGTCTAATAATTTTCTTTTTGCCGGTTCGCATTTCGGTGAATGAAACGCGTGCTCAGCTTGTACAACGTCCCCGTCTTGCCATGAATGTAGCTTAATCCCGCAGTGGAAACATTGCACTTCATCTCTAAATCCTGTATAGAAAAATCCATTGCTCGCCAAAACATACTTGGAAATAAAGTGTCTCCAATTTCTAAATGTTTCCAGCCTTTCTCCGTATTCCGAGAACATCGAAGACATGGGTAAAGGAGCCATTTTAAATGGTAATGGTTTAAATTGTCTCTCCTTCTACTACCTCGTTTCAAGTAATGCTCTTTACCCGTTATTTCTCGCTTTATATGTACACTACGGGATCCTCGTCGGGAAAAACCCTAGTCCACAATTTCATCTCTAAGTGGTTGTGTGGTGAAAGATCAACTAGTAAATATGAATATGGCGTGCTAATTGCATCAGCATATGCCTCCTTGAGTAAACCTGACATCCCCATTTGTGAGTCCAATCGGGATATTTGTTGAATATCACGCGGGTTTTTAAAGAGTACATTATAATGAGTGTTAAGGCTAATACCCCGACTTGACTTTCCTTGAGAATATATATTTTGTGAGATAAAAATAACAGTCAAATTTAAATGGTGACTTCCTTGAGTAAATAATTTTTCGGCCGCTTTGTTATTCACTACCTCTTGCATAAGATCATCAATAATCCACAACTCTGCTCCTTCTTTTTTGGAAAATTTTAATATGTCCTCCGGTAAGCCTTGCACAAAATCAATATCGAGCATGTCGTCAAATATTTTTTGCCATATTCCATAAAAATATACAATGCGATTAAAAGTGGAACTAAACATTTTTTCTCTATACTTTAGTACTCTTTTAACCCATTGGGTCTTTCCACTGGATGTCGCACCACTAATGCATATTGTGCTTGGGGTGTGAAACACGTATTCCGGAACATCCACCACCTTCATGGCTAAACTTTACACTAACCTATACTATCTTTGTGTTCCTTTCTTATTCCCTCCCAAATTTTACCAAGTACATTATTACCTATGAAGTCTTTGCATTCTGTAAATCGAGCAATTTTTTTATTAAAACCGCATGACCAGTAGTGTTCTTGACACCGACAATATATTAACGGTAAATCCTTAGAAACTTTTAAAATTTCTTTCACCTCCTCATTCAAGTAAAGTTTTATCTTACAAAGTCCCTTCATAACCTCACTCATTACATCATACCATTTGCAATTCGCTCGAAAGCCTTGCATAATGCTCCTTGTATTTCTTTTTAATTGATACGTACCCCGACATTGAAAAATTTCATTGCATCTAGGTTCATCTCGATGAAACTGACACAGCATATATAAATAAAGTTGCTCAACATTCACAAATACTTTATCTTCCCATTTTATTTTACAGGGATATTCCATTGAGAGAGGACTAGTCTGATCAAACCAATAAGCGATATTATCTTTCCACGGGCACAGTTCTATATCTAAACAACGGGTTGAAACCCCGTCTTCCAGTACCTCTCTTTTACAATAGAAGTATGTAAACCCGCTTCGATTTTGTTCATAGGTGTAAATTCCATTTTGTTTTGCCCTGAAGCTTCTGTTTACCCCTTGCTTTGGTTTCTGTGTTTGTAAAACGGAACTGTATGTTAGATATACATTTTCCATTCGACTTTTATTAATACCCTTGCAACTAAATTTAATATGATCTCCATCTTTTAGCATATACGTTTTGCTCGCTAAACATATAAGTTCCTCTCCTTCTGCCTCTAATTTAAATGAACCCGGTTTTCTTTGGTCTCTTCTTTCATGAACATCACAACATTTTCTTGGAAACCAAACCGGATCAAGACAATCGTCACACCTGTTGTATATTTCACGATTAAACTGTTCTTTTAGTTCTGGACGAACAACCTCTGCCAGGGTTTTATTCGCAATGCCTAAATAGTAACAGTCCGTGTCCATTTCTCCGATACAAAAGTTGTTCCTATCTATGTAGATGTCCAAGCAGTCATAGTAAAACTCTAGCATTCTTTTTTTAGCGTACTGAAGAATAAAAAATCCTAAATATATTGGAAGGTTTAAAACAATCTTTCTTTTCGCCATTTCAAGTTCATAATGACCCTGCCCTAGTTCAGCCATTTTACGGTATAAGGGGCTATTCACCTTAAGCATTGCTGTGTTTTTTTTGTCCGTATAAAACACATTTCTATGCTTTTCTTTCGACATGATCATTCCCCCATATGCACTGTTACCAATTAATTTCATTGTATCTGCAATAATGCTCTGAGAAGGGTCACTATCTCCTTTTATTCGAGCTTCCGTCACATCCGCTACAAAAGGTTTGAAACACTGAGCTTTACGGAATTCAACAACTTGGTAAATTTGCGTTACTTTTAAACCATGGTCAAGATACCATTTCAACAACGGGCTTGCTAATAGTAACCGCCTAGCTCTTGTACCCGAAATTAAAAGCTTGCGACTATCTTGCGACAGCTGAAATTTCTCACAGTGACTTTTCATGTGTTCTCCTATTATATCATAATTTACATCCGTTGTACAAAATAACGGACACATTTCACCGAAATACTTTTCCGACTTTCCTCCTGCCGGAATTCGTATGTCCACTTCAATCATGCCAAACAAATCCTCTGATTGGACCGCTTTTAATATAGTATCTTCTGTTACCCGAGATGGATATTTGGAATAGAACTTGGGTAAATATTTTTGGCTAAATATTTTCAATTCGCTATTCAGCGACATCTCTTTACGAATAAAGCATTCCTTATATAATTGAATATTATATCCCCAGTCTATAAGTCTTCGATTTCTCTCTTGGGTACGCTTGTTTCTTTTTAGGCGTAGTTCTTCGTTCATTTTATATTTTAGGCACTCACAACCATGAAAAAAACATCCCAACACCTCTATTACAAGATTTAAATGCGCCGAAAAACCATCAACTAAAAAACTTCCTATTCTAATTTCCTTACCATTATTGCAAGCATGTTTAATGTTCATGGTGGGATCTTTAAAGTTTAGCCAGTCTAGCCATATGTACATAAGCATATATTTCTGAAGCTTCTCAGGACTAAAGTTAAACTCTTTTTCTCTTCTTATGTAAAATCCAATAGGCATGTTTTCCCCTATCGCCGAAAGGTAAAGCGCGGATGCGTCATATCCAACAATTTTTTGACATATGGCCGAACCTTCTGGTCTTAGTTTAGTTTCTCCTGCTACTAACTTCCTATGGAATATAATGGAAGGTCCACCAATAATATTTTTGTTAATAATATTGTACAAATCTCTGTGTTCCGGAGGAATTTTACAAAAATAAGCACCTTGTTTCGCTCCGGAGTCATACAACATTCTGCGTGCTAATCCCGGTACTGAAATACCCACTTTAAATGCATCAATTCCTCTTTCAAAGTAAAATGCCTGTAGTTTAATGGTTGCTAAAACAAACCCAAAAGTATCCGCATTGTTGTACCATATTAAAAAATCTTTCATTGTTTTCATACTGCGTTCCTCCCATACACTCTGCATTTCATTATACTCATCTATTGATATATTGCTTTTTTTCATGCTTGAGTAAAACGCCTCGTGCGGTGGAAGCTGAGTGTCTTTCAACTTTTCGACATTATCCATATATTCATACGGAAAGCACCCTTTTAAATATTGCTCTGGAACTTTGTACGCTTTCAAAAATTTAGCATAGGAACAACCCGGTGCCAAAAAGTTTGAAATGTCCATAAATCTGAAGCAATCGTTCTGCACTACCAAGTACGAGTTGTTCCTTTTAGCTACAAAATTTGTATTATCCGCCAGTTTCATGTGTTTAAAAAATAATTCTTTAATCAAATTAATATCATAGTTTGAAGAATTAAATCCAAACACTGGCAACACTTGTGTATATTCCCCAAACCTTATTTTTAGCCTTTGCAAGTGTCGGTGCATCATTTTCTTTGATTTAGTTTCAGAACATATCAATTCCTCCATAATATTCATTTCCTCGCTTTCTTGCTCTTCTAGTATATCCATTGATATTATGGCTGACAGTCCCTCATCGTCTAGTTCACCTCTTTCATTGACAGCGTTTTCTTCTTCTTCTTCGGGTTCAACATGCCATTGTTGCAACTTTGCGTCTAATTCTTGTATAACAGACTTCCACTTACTTTCAGCTAGGGTTTTTGCTGTTTTCTGAATAATGTTAAGCTTTTCAAACATTAACCTTAACAGTTCATCCAAATTTTCGTGCACGAAACAATCCGGCTGGGTGTGCCCCTCTACATTACTGCAAATACTTACAGAAATGGGCTTGTGATTTTGCAACCAAACTAATTTTTCTGAGTTTTGTTCATAAACCTTTGTTAAAACGCTTTCAAAATCAAAAGTAGCAAACCATGGATATGTTATCTCATTGGTGCATATTCCAACATCATGCAATTCTTCAAATATTGTTTTCGTTTGAGAAAAGACACCTCCGTGTAGTTCATATCTCGTTTGTGCCAAACATCCATTACGATGCCTCATTAATTCCATTTTCTGATTAAATATTCTATGGCATTCTTCGCATTGAAATTTATGTGCATATGCTTTAAAATCAGATATGTAGCTCAAGTGCTCCTCGTACATATTTAAATATAATATTGTCGTAAATAGTTCTTTTGATAGATAACGCAAAATTACCGAATCATCTGGCTGCAAGTCGTATACATTTAAGCACACCTGGAAACATTGTTCAAAATCTGTAAATTCCTCCATTAACAACCCTTTAAATTCTGCTGGGTTTTGGGGAAGAAAACGATTTAGAACATTTTCATTAAACTCTCTCCATTCGGTGTATAACCTTCTAGTTTCACATTCCATATCTTCTGCTCCTCTATGAATACTTAATGCTCTAAATGCACAAAGTTTATCTCTAACAACCATAGTACGATTATTAATTGTGTCTAAGCACAATACACTTTTTTTCCTCTGTAAGTACTCTGGACAAAATCCTCGTCCCAATGGCCATTTTGTTAATGTTATAAAATATCCCACATTTAAAATAATAACCGGTTTCCATTTAGAATTGGGTCTCATACACCTAACGAGTTCGTGCAAGTCTAAATTTCTTAGCCGCGTTCTTAATCTTAAAAACCCCGTTTGATTTGATATATACATTGGTTCACTAAAAACGCTAGCATTCGAAAATGGAATAAAATATCTCAGTTCACCTGTTTCGGAATGTCTTAGCAATACTCCCAAGCTTACATCCACTTTAAATGCATGGTCTACTTCATTAGAAATTTCATCGATATGGGAGTCTATTTCTTCTACACCCCCATTTAAATCATTCGTTGGAAAATTAAAGTGCATTGTCATTTCTCCTCTTCTGTGCGTTCTTAATACATGCCCTCTGTTCGCATTGAAAGCCATCTGAATGTCTTGGTCATCTCCCCATGGTGCATTATCCCACGGAACGTCTTGTAAACCATTTCCACTTCCATGTAAATGTCCTCTATGGATATACAAGTCTTTACGATTATTGCATTTCTTCCCACACGTTCTGCATTTGTACATGCGTTGATTATGCAATACTGCATGTTTAAGCGCATCTTTCTTGTTCTGAGGTCTATATCCACATACAGCACAAGACTTCTGAACCAAGCAAATGCTTTCGTGACGCTTTTTGTTGTACGTTCTAGTAAATATTCTTCCGCAATACTGGCAGCTCATTGTTGAACTTGCGCACTTCGTTAGTATGGTCTTTAAATAAATCATAAACAACATTTGTTTAATATATGTTTATATATCTATTTCATAACATAATTTCAGTTTAAACTTCATTTTATACACCATTACACTATAAATCAATCATTCACAATAGATATGTGTGTAAAACTATGTACAAAGCTAACTAACTCTAAATTTAAATTTCTCGGCGCAACATGATCCGCACATTCCATTTGTTAGTTTATCACTTGCAACCATTCTTCGACATTTACGGCATTGTTCCTGTAAAAAAGAATGTCACTGTTATTATTCCTATAAACAAATAATAATAATAATAATAATGTGTCTCATCAGCGTTACTTATATTACTGTCTATTTATATTTTTCAGTGCCTCACCATTCGATTCTTATTGTTATCACCTCCGTCCTCCTCTTCCAAGCCCATCAACCTCGCACTGGAAATGACATCCATATTGCAGGCTCCGTCCATTGTAAAAATGTTACTACTACTACTCGTTGACTCCATTGGCGATCGAGCGTGTGTTGTGTTAAGTGGTTGTGTTGTCATCGACTCACATTTAGTCGGGCGAAAGGACTTTCCTTGAATCTTGTTTATACCAATACATTCAAACCCACCATGTGGTAACAAATTAGATTCTCTCAATATCTGTAATAGTGGAAAACATATATAAAGCCACCATCAGTTAAATCGTTCTGTAATTGCTTATTTCATACAACTCCTTCAATAATAATAGTAAACTTAACCACGTACGCGATTCAATACATCCTTATTAATCTTTAACTGAGGAACTGTACCACCAATCACTATTTCCGTCTGTAATAATAATATAAAATTTCTAAACAAACAATTGCCTTGTAAGTTTTTTATTACTTGTCTCACATTCACGCAATATCATTTTAAAACCGACAGTCTCTCTCTTTTTGTTCTTTACCTCCAATGAAATCGGCTCAACTGTCTCTACCTCTCGACTTGATAGAGTCAATGAAGACCTCGCTTCTACTTCGTTTGCCGCTTGCACTAGTACATCCAGTGGAAACTTCGCCTCTCGATTTCTTACCGATGAACTATTAAACGCGTTAGGACTCGCACTAAAGAATAGCTCAGATTGCTCCCGCTCAGGGGAAATAGAAGTAAATTGGGAATAGGAAGGTAAGTGCGAAGGAGAAGCATTAAGCTCGGGAGCCGCTGTTGAAGACAAAGATGGATCTAATGACAGATCTGTTAAAGCGTCCTTAAATATAGGTAGCTTCCTTTGCTCGCACCCCAAACCTCTTTGCTCAGAAGTTCCAGTAACTTCGGGAACAAATCCCACTGGTGAATGTATTAAGCGATTAGCCGCGCGCGCATAAAAGGGGTTAGATTTAGATATACTAGCGGCATTACTTTTTGGTGTAGCACTCATAAAATTATCTGTGTATGTAGGTAAACCGCATCTTTTTATTGCATTAATGTCCGCTCTTCCTTGGCTAAAACTGGCCAATTTATCCTTGCTTCTCTTTACATTGGATTTGGTTAGGTCTCCTTTCGAACTTACATTTAAAGATCGTTTCCTCCTGTAAGATAATTTGTATGCATCGTTTACATTAAGCGCTGTTTTTACTTGAAGTTGCGCGTCATTTAGTGGGGTACAACGAGTAACACCGTCAATTTTTGCATTGCTAGTGCGAACATTGGCAGTATGTAAATCTACTGACCCGCCTTGCTCTTGAACTTGACCACCTAAAACGCCTACAGGTTGAAAAGTCGCAAAGGATTGAGAAGTGTCTGCTTTAGTTAAGTCCACCAAAGGTTGGTGAGTTACAGAAGCTTGGGATAAAGTATTTGCATTAAACTGAAACGCTGCAGACGAAAGTGAGGTATTAACAGAATGTTCGGTATTATCAATTTTTCCTAGTAACTCTTCCAGTTTCCTCTTATCTTTAATTGCCTGGCGGCGTTTCAACACCTAAATAAATAAAATATCTTCAGTGCCTTTCGCAACTAAACAGTATTAAATTTCATAGTATACAAACGCCAATAATACAATTACAGTTACTAATTCACAAAAGCGGTAATATAATTACTACTTACTTCTACTGTTCTCTCCATTAGGGGAATTAGCTGCTCCTCTTCAATGTCCCTAGACAAGTAAGACGCCAGTTGCGAAAAAACCTCATTCATGTGACTATCCATGCTCTTTGCTCAACAATTGCAAGTCCCAAATACATTCATAGTCACTACATTTTCTATATGTACCCCCTCGCCCCATTGATACAATGGTAGGATCATAACACCAACGTGTATTTCACAATGGTATCCTACGTAAGCTTACTGTAACCGCGCTCAACAAAAACTTTGTATCAATATTTCCCTTCCTCTTTAACTCCACCCAAAGATTCGCTAGAACATTTATTACCTCTGCCTGTGACATCGCATTCAACTGTAAATTCCTCCTCGTCCTTGTACATCAGTCTAAAAACCTACATTACTCCCACCTTCCCTTCCCGCGCTATGGTGCAATTCGCATTGAAAAAATAAGTCCACACATTGTATCATTACCTATTACTTAAATTACACACTAGGGCGCAGTACTATATGGTGGCATTGACTTTCCATTACAGCACTGTGTACATACAAATGTATACAGTGCCTCTATTAATTACTATTACAACTAGTACTTAGTTATTATTAGGTTACTAATTACTATTCGGCACTAATTACTAATTAGTACTAATTACTAATTAGTACTAATTACAGTACTAATTACTAATTAGCGCTAATTAGTACTAACTTTAACTGTGGCAACTATTCCCGGACATTCCAAATGGGGTAAGCGCTGCAAAGGGTCTAATAGTAAAACCATATAAGCTAAAAGGTATATGCGGGGTAATTCCCACCCTGACTACACTTCGGGCAATTCAAAGCTGTTGGGTAATTCCCATTACAAGGTGAGCAGTTGAGCAATACGTATCTGTTGAGCAACTCCTACTCTCCCTCATAAATATGGAGTCACGTGACCTCACACTCACAAAGGTCATTACGTACTTGTTGTGCAATCCCCCCTCCCCCTTGGATACAGTGTCACGTGACCTCGCACTCACAAAGGTCACGTGACCTCGCACTAAGGTCATTGCGTACTTGTTGTGCAATCCCCCTTGGATACAGTGTCACGTGACCTCGCACTCACAAAGGTCACGTGACCTCGCAGCAAGGTCATTGCGTACTTGTTGTGCAATCCCCCTTGGATACAGCGTCACGTGACCTCTAATGAGTCAATAGACACCTGTTGAGCAATGCCAATAGTCCCTACGTAGTCTTGAGTCACTCCTATGAGTCATATAACCTTGGGAATTGCTCAATAGAGTTAAATAGCTGTCACAAATCGCTGACAACTGTCATATTTTAAGCTGTGACAGTTGACAGCAGCTCCTCTGCACCAAGAAAGTTTAGTCCTACTACTGATTACACTACTGCAGATCAAAGTGGCGACCGTAGTATTATTAGATCGTCATAGCGACGGTATGACATTATACAGCGCAAGAATCACAATATCGGCTATTTCCACACAATACATCGGGAAACGGTACCCAGTGAGCGCTAATAAGTGAAGCAAACGTAGGAAAGGATTTCAGGGTGTCACCAAAGTGTAAGTGTGGATTTTTTAAAATTAAAACCTGTTGCAAAAGAAACGGGAACATCCTTTTACATCCTCCAAAATTTTGGACAAATGGCTTCTAGATGTGTTGGAGTTGGATTTGGATTTAATTCCCCTCTCTCTTCCATATAAAACGATCTTATTTGATGCATTTATCATACACATTTGTAATATGTTTTAACGCTTTGGAAATTTTAAGGCTTTATAGAGACCGTAAATACGACAATGTTTTGCTGAGCTGATTTATGTCTTAAATGAGGGTTATTTCAGAGGATTGGTGAAGGCGAATTGTACATTTTCAGAAAGCCTGACCCATAAATGCTTCAAAATGCAGTTTAACTTAACAGGACTGATACTTGAAATCAATGCGATCCCAAATATACTCAGATATACCCAGTATTTATCATTTTTCAGCCAAATCTAGCAGAATGTCCTAAATATGTACAGCTGCCAATTGTACATTTTCTGCAAATCTGACCCATATATGACATATCCATGGGTGCAGGGGGGGGGGCGTCATCATGTAAGAATGTCAATATAAATATATATATATAATCATACAATTCTCTACCTACCAAGAGACTGTTTTGGTGAATATTCATGTAGAGTAGTTGAGCGATTGTTCGGATTGTTTTCATATATTTAAGCAATTGTGAACGATGTATTGGTCTAAAACTTATCACCCATATGTTGCCCCTTAATAACCCCCTTATCAAAGATGGGGAAATGTGCCAGCATACATAGACATGGCAAGGATGTTCTGCTCTTTGATAAAAATTAAGATTTTATCAGATTTTATCCCATTTTAAGGGAGGGTTTACGAGCTTTCTATCCATTTAGAATTAAGATATTTCGCGTTTTTGCCATTACCTGGTATGTTCACTGGGTTAGGGCCTAGATCTATTAACAAATCTTATCAAATATATACATGAACCATGTTACCTCTCTTAAGCTTCAGTAGAAACTTTCACCTCATTCATCCCCTTTCTTCTAATTAGTTACTGGTACTGGAGATGTTCTGGAGGAGGTTACTGGAGGAGTTCATTGGAGGAGGTTACTGGAGGAGTTCATTGGAGGAGGTTACTGGAGGAGGTATTGGAGGAGTTACTGGAGTTATAATTCTTGCATATTTCTATTTCAGAAAATACTCCAGTTCTATAACGATTTAAAATCTTTCTTCAACGAGAAAAATATATATTTTATTTCGTCCATCTTGTCTTATTGATGGTTTTCTTCTGGCCTGGCGCAGCTAATTTATATGCATGATCAACACTGTCCTCGTCCTCATCACTGTCATACTGACTGGAGTATTTTCTGAAGCAGCGGAGCTTTGTTATTGCACCAACCACGGCAGCCATCATACTTTCGGTTTGACCTATATTCGCTAGGCGCTGTAGAGACCGGTGGCCGCCCTTGAGCGCTGGCGGGATGAGTTGGAGTACGCGCGGCCCGGTTGGTAGGTTGGTGGCGGTGTCTCTGGTGGTGTTTGTGGCGAGTGAGTGTCTTTATACAGTGTGGTCCAAACATAATTTATTCAGGTAGATTTGTAGTCTAAATGTTCATGTTCAGTTCAGTTCGCTGCTGTGGCTGATTTGATTTTTCTTCTGAGGAAGTTACGGTTGAAGGTATGGAGTTTTCTTCAGTAGTTTAAGCATGGCAGAATATCCATTTTTGGCCTGGTTGTTTATAATAGCTTGTGATTTGATCATATATGTTGGTGGCGCTGTGGACTTGCTCGTCTAATGGGTCTAAGAGTCTGTGATGAAAGCTCGATGTAGACCCGCACTGGGTCAGGAAATGTATAGAAGATATGAGAGACTCCCTCAATTTTGATGGAAAGCCTCATGCTCCAAACCACAAAATACCATTAGTATCCCATTAGGATGCCTACTCCAGGGCTGGGAAAACCATTAGCACAATAGGCATTAAATCTGTAACTTATTATTCTTATCTGATCGGAGAGGCTGTTAGCCTAATTCTATAATTGAACAGCCAAATGTGACATAAAAATTCATACAAATTGATTAAAACTTTTCTATTCAAAAATATTCAAATGCACAGTTTTTTCTCCGCGGATTCTTGGATTTTGGATATGTTATTCTACACAGAATTACGCTTCATTTGATATCAAGACCGTCTTAATCCCATTTTTGTCTGGTCGTTTTGCATATGTTATGCTACTTGGGATTCCGCTTCATTTGACACCAGGACCGGGGTCATGACGAAAAGTGACCCCCATCGAAAAGTGACCCATGGGTCGATTTTCGGCAATCGAAAAGTGACCCACCCCATCGAAAATCGACCCCCTCTTCTTTTCTAACTTAATGTTCTGAAATGATATATTACGATGCCTGATATTGTATGTAGGTGTGTGTGTGTGTGCGGGTGTTGGTACAAGTATGTGTGCTGGTGTGGATGTAGTTTTGCCTAGATAATGACAGCTTATACATCAATATATGATACCATATTCATCATGTATTAGTATAACTGGTATGATTCAATGATACCATACAAGTAGGTGTCAATTTTCGATGGTATGTATACATGCTATATGATACCATAATTATGTAGACATCATGAATGACAGTATATCATTGCAACAGGGGGGGGGGGGGGGCAATTTTCGATGGCATAAATATATGATACCATATGTATACAACATGTATGACAAATATTATTACAAGTAGGGGGTCAATTGTCGATGGTATACATGAGCCAGTCGGATACCAAGCTATTTTTTTTCTAAATGACTCATTATCATAAAATACAGGTCTAGGAACTCAGAAAACGTTGCATGAGAAGTGACATTGAATAGGTGTAACATTTAGCGCGACAATATTCGGGAGCTAAAGCACATTCCATGTTGTTATATAATTAGCTCCATGTAGCTTCATAATTGCTGACAAATGAACGCTCAATATGGTATAAAAGTTATGTCTATATATCTCTGCATAAATGGGTGGGTCAATTTTCGATGGGGTGGGTCACTTTTCGACGGGGTCACTTTTCGATATCACACCGGCCTAATTCCAGGTTATAAAATTTAATCTTGTGACTCAGCCCGGATGTAAAATGTGACCTCGGCACGAGGTTCTGGTGAAGTCACAGGTCACAGGTATGCTAATAATTGATGACGTTATCATTGTCGTTGTGAAATGACGTGACTTTGTGCCCACAACTCACCCCGGGGGTCGTTGAGGTCGCGGCTTGTTTGGTTGATGACGCGATGAAATGGTGTGAGGTCGTCAGAGAATGTACAATCGCCAGCTCTACACATTTACTGAATTCGGATACTCCCCGCACCCCGCACCCCCCACCCCACCCCCACGATAAATACTATAGGTATAGCGAGTCAATTTTTGAATTGCATCTGTTGAAAAAATGTGTTGGGTGTTTACAAACTGTATTTTTGTCTTAAATTTGGGTTAATTGAGAGGTTTGGTGATGGCGACTTGAACATTTTCTGACGACTTAATTAACCCAATAGGCAATCTGACTCATTTTCAGCATCATCTAGTTTGAAAAGTGCCAAGTACTCAGTGCATGAATAGGACTCGCCTTAATTGTATCCACTAGTCCAGAAATCAACTCAGACTATGTATGGCTTTTTTGATATGTGGGTTTACCCGGCGCGTACAGTCCACCTATAGCATGTAGCTTTAGGTATGCTATATAATAGTGTGGTGATTTATCAGCACGCGGACAAAACACTTTCCAGATTTAACTCAACATGGAAACAAGAACCAAAGACCAGACTGATCTTTATGATACTTTATTCCCCTAAGGCCTTCCAGCCGATGTTGACAACGAATACGAACTTTAGCACCAATTAAAGTAATTAACGGAAAACATTGTCTGTCAATTATTCCAATTGCAGAAATCACTGCCAAATACCAGCAGTGCCATGTCGTGGGAAATCCTGCCACTGGGAAACTTCCCGTGCAAAGCAAACTCTACATCCATTACGGAGAATCGCCCTCCGTCCTTCGGGGAACTAAATACAATCACTGATATATAATAATTATATTCTCTGCATGGAATAATGATGGGAAATGTTTATCCGTAGACTACTTTAATTGGCGCTGAAGTTGATATATAGAGAAAATGGAATGAGCCACCAGTAATCAAATAATTATCGAACGAGATTCTTCCGCGGAAACAGGCTACGATGCCGCACGATTGTACAATTGTTTTAGCCAAAATTAATCAGAATTTACTAAATGTGTAGAGCGGCCGATTGGACATTTCCAGGCGGCCTGACCCATAAGTGTAGTTTGTATTTTGTCTAATAGGGAAGCTACTAATAGAACTTCTCACATGTTTAGCGGCAGGAACATTTACAACATATCACTTATTATTAAGGCATTGCTCACGCATGTTGGCTAAACATCTCAGTTCTGTTTTCTTTTTATTTCTAGAGACAAACGCACGCGATGCTAGCGCCAGCTGGTTGTTCCTATTGGCACCACTACAATCAGCTAGTGAAGATAAACATGGATGAATGGGTGAATGGTTTAATGGATAAATGAATTAATGGATGAATGACCATAAGGAGTTTCACTGGCTGATTTCTAAAGCTGCATTGTCAGCTTTTATGACAACAATAATCCTATATTATATATGGGACAGAATTATTCTATGAATATTCTGGCAATTTCTGCTACTGCTATA
Source organism: Sthenelais limicola (assembly GCA_942159475.1). Taxonomy (NCBI): domain Eukaryota; kingdom Metazoa; phylum Annelida; class Polychaeta; order Phyllodocida; family Sigalionidae; genus Sthenelais; species Sthenelais limicola. Next base: position 7,442,432 of record OW804102.1, read on the forward strand.
TGTTTATAGATACAAAAATTTGAAGTCCAATCGGCCGAAAGAAAATATATGGGTGAGCGATAATTAATGAGGCCTCCCAAATATAAATGTGGACATTTATGAAGCTTTGTAGAAAAATCAACTGGACAGAATCCTCTAAAATTGGTCAAATCACTTTTTAGACGGGTTGGAACAGAACGGAACAAAAAAGAAACGAAAATAATATTTGCGTTTTACCGATATTAACTGAGAGTGTTTGTTTGTTTGAAAAATCTTTTATTCACACTTGATTACTATTCAATAGGGCTACATTTCAGGTCATATAAACAATAATGAAACACATATGTATATCGACAAAACATGAATATTTCCATGTGCCGCCTGACTTTCATAATTATAAATTCTATTCCATGAGATACTATACGCAGTATAACAGACGTCATAAACACAGAGAAAAAGGTGTCATCCACGAGAGCAAAATAATTTGTAATACTGAGGGCGAGCAACAACACGAGCAATAGATCACTTCATTTGATTCATTAAATTTTTATTTCGAGTGAAATTCGGGCACCGTGTTCATCAAATATATAATCTCATTGCGGCTGAACACATTCTAGCTATCACTGCATGATCGGCTTGGGAATGCCTGAGCGTGAGAATACCACCTTGGCAACAGCACAACACAACAGAATAAGGTGTCAGTACAATGAATGTATCAGTGAACTCAGGTCATCAGAAAATGTATAATGAGCAATTTTGAGTAAATTCCGCTGAACTAGACTGTGAAGTGATACATTCTAGGTATATCTGAATATAATTATTTGGTACTGTGCTGAATCAAAGAATCTGTTTGGTTATGTTGAACAGTATTTTAAACCGCATTTTGTTCCTTAATTTGGGTTATTTGGGAAGATTGGTGAAGACAATTTGTACATTTTCTGACGCCCTGGTCCACTGTATAGTGAATAATATAAGCCACGTAAATACGTAATACGTAAATTGACAGTTAATGCCATTTAATTTTAATCTATAAGTATTGGATATATCAGAGCCTTCTTTTGCTTTCACTTTATAGCAAATAATTAATGGCAATTTTGCATTGTAAGCCCCTAAAAGTGTGATAAAAAAGTATAATTGTCTAAGTACCTCAGTGTGCATATATACAATTTACAAGTGTCAATGCAATTCTTCTATACAAGGTTCTTATTTTTATTGTTAGATAAAGGACATTTAAAAAGGTTTTTAATTCTCGCTATTCTAACTCAAGGCTATAACTTCCCTTCCCGATGTGCATGATTGCATTAATGACCCATCAGAACAACTATTGTTAAAATAATCTAGGTTACAACACTAGTTTTAATCATTCACACCGTTCAGAAGGGTGCAGCCAAAGGTAGCTTCCACCTGCCTAAATCTTACATCAATTTGGTCACCTCTTTTGCTGTCACCATTCACCAGCGCAGTGGGATGACTTGAATACTTGCATTGGTTTTTTATGAAGGTAAATGAGCTATTCCACCAATTGGTCGACATATGGCTGAAAATACTTAATTTTTTAAAATTGCTAATATTGTTTTTTTTTATTTTTCATACATAAACTACACATATTGCTGATAATATAGAGGAAATTGGGAAGGTTAATAATGAATATTGTAGTCAGGGCAGCTTTGTGGAGTCTGTCATGGGAACTAGCTCATAAGGGCACAGAAGAACTGTACATATTTCTACATGAATTAGGAATAAATAAAATGATATACACTGAAAGCAAAAACGTCTTCATTCTAAACAGTCGTGAAGACGCTTTTTTTGCCCCCACTTTTGAGACGTTTTTTTCCCCAAAACGTTCTCCAAAACGTTTAGGAGGTAAAACGTCTTCAAGTAAAAAAGTGTTTAGGGGTAAAACGTCCTCAAGTAAAAAAGTGTTTAGAAGGTAAAACGTCCTCAAGTAAAAAAGTGTTTAGAAGGTAAAATGTCTTCAAGTAAAAAAGTGTTTACAAGTTAAAACGTCTTCTAGTAAAAAAGCGTTTACTAGTGAAAAAGCGTTTTCAATGATCATATGGTCTTGGGAAATGTTTAGGTCATTGTTTCTCAGATTATGAGTATTCTATATGATGGGACTGTTTAATGCTTCTATAAAGGGATGTGGGAGCTGGAACAAAAAACCACAACGATGGCAACTTCAGTCAATTATCTTTTATTTAATTTCGTTCATCAATGTACAGTGATTAACTCATCATAATAAAGGGTATTTAACTGCACTCTTATATTTCACCGCACTCACATCATATACAGTTTTTTCTTTAGTTATGAATATTGTAGAAACAAAACTCAAACATTCAAATTGAATGAAATATATATTTGAAAACAATAAGATGAAATATAACAGAAAATAATAGGTAAAATGATCCGCTCCCAATATAAAACCACTAATACAAACCACACAATACAGCCCGAAAGCTAGTGAATTAAAACAAAAACAAACTAATAGGGTTTCATTTTCTACCTATCATCATCAAACTACTTAGACTACCAGGATTCTCGATATAAAACGATAATCACCTACCTCAATACATCTTGGTGATATATTAAAGTGGCTAAGATAGCTGAGAATGAAAATCGGGATTTGTGTAAAATATAACAAGAATTTTGAAACTGCAGGAACTGGGTCAGAATGACGCACAGACACAGGACGTCAGAAAAATTGACGCAAACCTTCGTGGCAGGAAACTTGAGTGATTCCATGTTTATCTATATACTAAGAGTGTACACACTTATATAAAATACTTCCAATATGCTGATTTTCGGTAAGGCTTGTGCAGATCAAATACACATTATATACACATCCAGCAAGAGAGAATAGTTACGGTAAAGCTTTGTTTACATCATGACATTCACTCTGACAATGCGTCAATGATGGCCATCACGGAATGCATGTGCATCATTGGTACTTGCATAACTGCCTTGCTGTACCCGGTTTATTTTGGTCTGGCAGACCAATATCATTTTCAACAACAGATTGGGAAAATACCAAAGAAATATACGTTTATATGATCAAATCAGGAAAGCCATGGGTAAAGGAGGTTCTATTGTACTGAATTTCTGTATTTTGTCCAAACTCTCATAAATGTGTTCTGTGATCGGCAAGTGCCACTTTAAGACTCTGCATATTTCTTAGCAATATCAATGCTCTATTATGCAAAATATTTTCAAATCCTAACTTCTTGGAGCAATATAAACTCGATAACATTGAGCAGAGTACCTTAACCTAGTACAATATACCATACTTATACATGAATACTTCATGAGATTCACAATATTCCAGTTGTCAGAACTAAAATTGTACTGCATAATATCCACTGACAGTTGCTGTAAATGCAAAATTACCATATTTTTCTTATTGTTACCTATGTAACCCTAGACAGATAAAGTATTTTTCAATTTAATTTAAAAAAGTAATCATCAATAATAGCACAAACTTTGGGTAACCTTCAATTTTGCCAGTTCTGTAATAATGATAAATGGTACCATGTTGCGTTTTGCATATCAAATACATCCATACTGTCAGATCGAGTACATCTATCCATATAAGTATATCCATAGAACAGTATCAACCTTTTGGAAGACCTTGGGGGCATATACTATATTTAGCTTAGAAGACTCATTCGCAGGTAGGAGATATTAATCCCAACAGTGAGCAGGGTTTAAGCATGCATGTCTTGTCATAGCCTTATATGCTTATGTAGAGAAAACATCAGACCATTGAAAATACAACAATATTACAGATTCCCCAGTTCAAGAAGAGTCAAACCAATCTTTCTCCCATGTTTTATAGAGAAAATAATTTAACAAAATATTTTCAAAATTCTTATTTTTGCACAATAACGATATTAAACAAAGGGTTGGAGACACTCAGATCTATAGCGCGTAGCTTATGCCTAACACCTCAAATCACAGGAAATTTGCATGGTCATCTCTTGGACTAAATATTAATACCTTTTCCAGGGTTTTTACCAAAATAAAACCAAACTGAATCTACGCCTATGGTCCAAACAAGGCATATAAATGTATGCAAATACAATAATAAGATTACATTTAAAGGAAATCTCTTGTACCCCTTCCTCTGTTTGGGCTGTCTTGGCAGTATTCTTTTGGTAGTTCGCCTTTGATCTGGTGCCTGCAGGTTGTTGCAGATGGCAGTGTGGATAATAAAATCAATATTGCTGTTGACTGCCTCTGTAATAGGACAAAACAAAACATCTTTTAATGAGATTTAACACTTTCACCTTGCCGTTACACATATCTGGATTCTAATCTGAAGTATACCACCTTTTTTTCTGTCTGTAGTTTCTTGGCAGAATAATCGTTTATAGCAATGCGTATAAATTAATTCAACAATAATTCAACTTGTCAGTCATATTACATTATATATTATACATCTTACATCTTATATAACAGTATATAGGTGACTTCATTTAATTCCAAAATTTCAGGATGTGACAAGATAAAAAAAATGCCCCAGGGCAGGTTAAGTTAAAATCTACTTGCCATAGAGGTTGAAGGACACTTTCCTGTGCGTCCCATGAAGAATGAATGACTTCCATGAGCTGGTTCATCATGTTGATTGTGTGGCTTTTGGCATCTTTCCCCGCAGCCTAGGTCAATAACTCTGAAAACCAAAGTAGAACATCAGTATTTTGTACATATTTCATTATCACATTCATATTCTCCATGTACATATAATATAATGTAATATCTAGATTCACAGATGAGGGGGAGGGGGGGGGGGGCAAAGATGAAAAGGGCAGTCAGAGGGGCACAAAGCCATACTGGCAGGGGTTCAGGGAATGCTCCCCCAAGAAATTTTAGGTTCCAATTTTGGCATATATGGTATTTAATCACACATGAAAAGTCATCATTTTCTGGAAATTTTGTTTATTTTTCTTATTTTGACAGGTTTACACTAACATAGGAGACCAAACAGCAGTGCTCTTACACATCAGTCATGATAAGAATTAAGGACTTAATAAGGACACTCCAGGGAGCATGTTCCCCTCACAACCTAGGAGTACAGTAGGAGGGCCCGCCAAATGAGTGTTCCGGGCGCCCAGGACAACCAAAGTGTCAGTCTGGGCAACTGAATAACACATGAGGTTGCCCGTTGGACAACCAGCTTCCTGGAGAAGCTTCACACACTATTTTTCTCATGCTCAGTGCTGTGAAAACCTTGTACCATCTTTATGCTATAATGAGAGGTTTGCACAGAATTACAAAGGGACGCGCTGGTCTTTTGTTTTGTTAGGAGTTCATGAAATGGTATCAAGTTATATCTGCTGACCACCAGTCAACGCTCCACCTTTTTTGTAATATAGAGGGTTCCCAGTACGCAATTCTGTGGGTGGGTGAAAATTTCAGATAAAGTTCAGACCCATAACTTCAGCATATATTTTGCTGTAAGGTCTGAAGGATGACAATAAGTATTGATATTAAATGACATCATAGATTTTCTTTTTTATATTTATTGTTGTAATAGTAGTCTTTTGATGTGCCAAACAAACAGATTTTGTTTAACCCCCTTCCCACTTAGATTACCCCTTGAGTAGGCCCCCACTTACCCTCAGATTACCCTCACTACTCCAGCCACTTATCCTCACATTTACTCAAGAGTCCCTCCAGCACCTCACTTCTGGCTGATCTAGATCGGCGCTCAACTCTTATTCAAACCCAGTCACTGTCCCATTCATAGAAAGTCACTAAGTCTATGATCCGAATCAGTCAGGGCAATAGTTCTCTGTCTTTCTTCAGGTTCGGGATCAAATCCCTCCCAGAACTAGAATCCTCCATGGTATAGCCTCTTGCAATCTGAAAGCCGATCTGGAAAAAGGTCTCTGCAGCAAGACATGGTTTACCAAGGGAGGGGAAGAGGAACAATCATAGAAAAAATAGGAAAAAAACTTTGGGATGTACTTTTCTGTGTCAAGAAATTGTGGAAAAGAGAGTGAAATGGATAAATCACTACTGTAATGAAACAATTTGTTGCGGAAATAGCAAGGTTAGAAAAGTCCTGGGGCCCGGTTATCCATATCATCCATGTCTGCCCTGTGGACAACCAAAAATGGCCGGACAACCATGTTTTATCTCTCTTTTGTGTGTGTGGACAACCAAATATTCTGTGATATATATGTCAGACAGCCATATTTTGAAAAGTGGATGTCCTCAAAAGTGAATTTTTCAACCCTGAATAGTAAAGTCTGCCTTGAAATAGGAAGTTAGGAGTTAGGAAGTTCTTCTCCCATGTTTTTACCTGATATGAAAAGTCTACTATTGGATGCAACAACACTCACCATGATAGCCCAAGGGCTCTTTGATGTAAAAACAGCACCAAGTCAGTGACAGTTCAGTGCAGTTGACGATGTCTTCCATCAATGTCTTTCAACTTTGTTGGGCCAACCCTTGTATTGGCCATTGTTTGCCTTATTCAGGATCACCCAATTGGCTGGCATCCTTCCCTTCACACGATCAATATTCTATTTCCACTCAGGTACATTTTGTCCACCATTCTGGAAAGAATTTATACTATATGTTCAATGTACTGGTCATCGCATTGATATTAATCTACCATTTCTACCTAGCGGCAATTATTCAGTGGGATTAATCTACTATATCTACCCTCCAAAACTATTAGCACCACTTGAGTAGGCTACAATAGAGAGAGAGACACACACACAGAGAAACGGGGGAGATCGAGAGAGAGCATGCAAGTGAGAGGGAGAGAGAGACACAGAGAAACGGGGAAGATCAAAAGAGACCACAAAAGTACCAAAGATAAAGCAAAATCCATTAATATGAGTCTTGAGTGATTGCAGTGATACTAATGACTATTTTATTATCATAACTAAATATGAGTACTTGGCTGTCTGGCATCTTGGATATTGTCATGAGACTGCATCATGGCAATATCCAAGGTATATAACAAAATAATGTAAATTTAAACATTGTGCAACACATTGAAAAAAAGGATTACTGTGTAAACTTCTGGTATTACGGGGAAAATGGTCTTACCATGGTCACTCTAAGGAGCAGATTTCTGGCATTTTGCAACCTGCTCTCTGCACTCTCCACCACTGGACTCATCTCTACTTGAGTCATCCTCGTCCTGCCAGTCATCTGGAGCAAAATAAAATGTGTAGCTTTAGTACTCACAGTCAGGATTCATGGCATGATAATTTATCAAATCCTTGTTCTATAGCCAGCGCCAAGTTGCTGAGTGAGGGTTGACAATATCAGTTTGGGGGTCAACTTTGTTGGGCCAACCAAGATAATACCCCTTTGTTCTCCACATTAAGGACGACCAGCACCCAACTTGCACAGCAATCGTGGATTACAGTCAGGCAAAGGATTGTAGTTACTGTGGTAGAGGATAGTGTGGATAGGGTCTATGAAAAATGGCAGTCGGGCCATGAACCTATTATTCTATAAACTCACCAAAGGTTCCATAAAACTGAGTACGATTACAAATGAGCTATGTACATCAAGAGGCAAAAGATCTTGTTCCTCTCAAGCTATTGAAGCTATAGTATTCTAACTGTATGTCTAGATAATATGTACCTATTATTCATTTGTATAGAGTACTGTTAAACTTCTTTAAATCAGCTTTTTCATTCTGAATGCCTATGTCATATAGGTCTATGTGTGCTTAAGAGGCAAAGCCTCTTGTTAATTTAGAAACACATATATAGGATAAACATTTATTATACTTACAAGTCACCGACAACTGCCCCATACCATAGAGCTGCTAAGACACCTTCCTGTTGGTCCCACTGAGGTTCAAAGCCTTCCCAGCCGTACAATCCATGAGCCTGTTCATGATGTTTGTTGTGTGTGATTTTGCATTAGTACCAGCAATTTGTGCCAGTAACTATTCCTGAAACCAAAGTAGAACATCAGTATTTTCATACATTTTAGTAGGGTTTGCATCATTATCACATTTTTATTTTCTATATTATATAATATAATACATATTATATATATGGTCGATTTCAGAAATGTTAGTGCGATTTTGATGTTTTTCACGTTTTATTCAATAACGTTGACAATTATGGTCGTATAAACTTACAAATGGTATGTATGGATTCCTTAGAGTATGCCACACACTACTAGATACCACTTTAATTCTTTTAACAGAGATTCCATATGAATACACACCAAAGTGAGAAAAAATAAGATAACCCATAACGTTTGTATGGACTTTGATATTCCATATTAAAGAAATAGATGGAACCTAGCAAGGGGGAAGTCTGTACACTAGTTATTGACCGAGGCAGTGCAGGAAGTTAGAGGGCGTTAGCCCGAGATCTTCTGTGCTCCCGTGGTCGCTAACAAGTGTAAAGACTTCACCCGAGCTTTGTTCTATATTTATTACACCCCATTAATAAATAAAAAATATAAATAATTAAGAATAAAAGAAGTAATTTACGTTTTGGGCGGACCTACTTGTTGTATGTCGCCAGGGTGACATAACTCACATGTTATGCATCACTTTGACCAAGTGTGACATACAATGCTGAAGGTATAGGAAGCAACAGCACAGGGGTGTAGTAAATAGATGGAACCTAGCAAGGGGGAAGTCTGTACACTTGTTATTGACCGAGGGAGCACGGGAAGTTAGAGGGCGTTAGCCCGAGATCTTCTGTGCTCCCGAGGTCACTAACAAGTGTACAGACTTCACCCGAGCTTTGTTCCATATTTATTACACCCCATTAATAAATAAAAAATATAAATAATTAAAAATAAAAGAAGTAATTTACGTTTTGAGCGGACCTACTTGTTGTATGTCCCCAGGGTGACATAACTCACATGTTATGCACCACTTTGACCAAGTGTGACATACAATGCTGAAGGTATAGGAAGCAACAGCACAGGGGTGTAATAATAAATCTGCCCCTATCAATGCATTTTTTGAGAGCAGATTGGCTTATATTTTCGTCCTTATGATGAGTAATGCTATTTTGGCTAAAATAAAACGTTCCAACGAATACATCTTCTAACCTCTATTAAAAGAAAACTTTTCATATTTGATCAACTCTTTTTTGCATTTACATTTAAAATCGTTAGCTTAATATCCAGAACAAATCTCATGATTCCAACTTTATTCCTCAATCAGTAAATTATAAATTTATGAAAAGAATCCATATGAATACACAATTCCGACGAATACACATTCAAAAACTGGCTGGAAATACAAATTTTGTATTCTTATTGTCAACCATTGTCCCCTGACAAAAGGATTTACTATTCATTTCATGTATGTTAAGGTATTTTATTCAGAAAGGATGTATCAATCACCATTCCCTACGAATACATCATTGAACTGATGTATTCGTATGGAATGGTGTATTCGTATGGAATGGTGTATTCGTATGGAATGGTGTATTCGTATGGAATGGTGTATTCGTTGGAAACGCTTATGGGGCTTTATATAAAGGTACTTATGTTTTGAACATATATTTCCAAGAAAAGGTATAAAAAGTCCACATCTTTCTATCAGGATTATTAATAAATTGGATTATGACGGAAAAAAACGCTCCATACATATACATGTATTCGTATGGAATCATTGACCAGGCTCCAATGATTTGGAGGCTTGTATCTGGAAAAATAATTGACCCAGGTCGTGGCAAATTAACAGTCATATAGCCCGATGTAGGTCCTTTCTTCCTTATAAGTATGGAAACAATCAAAGAATATTTTTATTTTTACCCGAAATCTCAAAATCGCACTAAAATTTCTGGAATCGACCATATATGTATGCATAATAATGTCAGGGGCGGATCTAGGGTCTTAACTGAGAGGGGTTGGGGTGGGGTGACCCTAATATTCGAAAATGTAATATAAACTCAATAACATCGAGCAAACAAGTTAACCTTGTAAAATATACCATAATTATACATAACTACTTCATGAAATTCCCAATGTTCTACTCGTTATAACTAAAATCCTATAATTATGTTCAAAAACACTTGTGCTTATAAATGATACTACCAGTGTACTATCTGATACCCATCTTCTTACACCTGAGAAATATATTTCTCCATAGCTTCAGTATCATCACTTGCACAAAAAAGGCTAAACCTCTTGCTAATATGGAAAAATGTGACATTAATTGGCACACAGGAATCCCTTGTTACCTCAAATAAATCTCTCATTCTCCTTTAATATTTAACCATCGATTATTTCAATATATTGATATGCATATATCCTATTAGTATATGGCATTACTAATTAGCATGAAATCAAACATACTTCATGTTGCGGATATATTTAGTTCAGTACATTCCCTGTCAATATTTAAAGGTTCATAACTAAATACCATATATTTGCAGAGCTATGTCAATTTTCGTAATGCTTGTTAATAGATAAAACAAGATAAGATGTTTTTTATTTGCCTTTTTCGATGAGTACAAATGAGTACAAACGAGTAATATATAAACAGACAAAAGGGTCGACATACCTTTATGAACTACATAGAGTACATTTCTTCTGGCGGTTACTATAATTTTGAAAATATAAGAGTAAGCTAGACTACAGTATAGCACCACTATAGGCTATACCATAGGGGTATCTCAAGTTATAATACTATTAACAGAGTGATAATATTTATTAATATTAATAATAACAGATGGCAAGTATTTTTAAATCGTTCATATGTACAGTACAGTACGATACGATTTGATACTGTGATGCTGGTGATTCCCGTCGTGGCAGCACATGAGCGCCAGCTCATGGAAAAGGGGGCGGGGCACTTGGGGCGGGAACATGTCAATGATGTGGGATGGGTTTGTAGCATGTGGGGTTTACATGCTTAGATTCAAGGATATTTTAAGGTGTGTCATGATTTATATGAGGAATTGCAATATGTTGTGAAATACTGAATGATGGATATAAATGAAGGATTGAAACCATAATAAAACAGAACTACACTGGCTGGCACCGCAACTACATCTTTGTGTTTACTCACTGACAAGTACTGGTAGTATTAACTTAAGGGCTCTGAGCCTACATGTCAACCTGATCTGAAGTACCTGGAAAGGCCATAATATATAAGTAATAAGGCGAGACGACATCACGACTTAAAGAGAGCCAAGACGAGGCATAACATCTGGTGGAGAATATCCGGGGTTGACATTTGAGGGCATTTTCAGATGTCTCAGGGAAAGTTAATTGAGCCGGTGGTCGGTGACGATATAGACACAAGTGTGAGCGACGAGAGCATACCGGGAGTAGTAGAAGCAGCAGCGGCAGCAGCCCCTCCGCCATCTGCACTGAATGAAGCGGGAGACGGAACGGGACGCATTGCAAGGTATTTAGAATTGTCTCGTATACACCGCAAAAGGGTGGATGACGGTTTTAATGAATTTAATGGTGTGCTGAAGAAACTATCAAAAACTCTTGGTACGCTTAGGGGATCGCTTACACGAAGCACACAAGCTAGAGCAGGGGCTTACAAAATGGAGCCAGCAGATAAACCGCCCACTTATAATGATGTAACATGTAAAGTATCTTTGAGTGATTGTGAGGAAGAGGTGGATGCTCAAACTGCTGCTGCATTGGAAGAGAGCAGATTAGAACAAAGGGAACGTGAGCATAATGAAAAACTGATAAGAACTTACAATGACAGACAGTGTAGAGCGAACACCGCGCAAATTATCAGAGAAACAAAGGAGAGGGCGGAGGAGATAAGAAGAGAGAGAGAGGCCCGTCAGGCACGTAGGGAGCATGAAAACATGGTGCGGGATACCTGTGATAATGATCTCATCAGAAAGGCGGAGCAAACACGAGAGAAATGTGATAATGATCTCCTCAGAAGGGCGGATCAAGCAGGAGGAGAAGATGTATATCCAGGCGCGGATCTGAGAGCCATGAAACGGCAGGAGGAAAGGGAAGTGCAGGATATGAAAGTGAAATCACTCCAAGATGAGATAAAAAGGTGCATTGAGAATCAGGAAGCGCAATGTGCTACTTGGCATAGGGAACAGGGTGGCTATGAAACAGCAATTGGTAACATGAGATCGCGAATTGATCAATTGAATACTAATACTGATCTGCGTGAAATATCTTTTAATGCAGCAAGGGAAAGATATAGGGAAACATTGTGCGCACTAGAAAGTCAAGTGGCGGACTTGAGGGAGGAGCGAGCGAGAGAAAAGGTGCGGCAGGCAAGTGCGCCAACAAAGGAGGAGCTGCTCGTGGGAGTAGGAGGAGGAGAAAAGACGCCAGTACGGCCAGTCAGAACAAGCAGTCCCACAAGAACAAGCAGTCTCACCACGGATAGCGGCAGGTCAACACCGTCTTACATAAAACCTAAAGATATGGCAGCACCGGCAGCAGCACCTGTTAATTACTCAGCAATGAAGTACTTCGTAAAAGGACCTGAAAACTTCAAGCATGCCACCGCCATGCGCAGCTGTGAAGATTTCTTCAGGGAGTATGAAGATTACGCGAAATGTCTTGGGGTTCCCAGAGAATTTTTTCTCCAGGGATTAGTGGGGAGACTTGAAGGGTCCGCTAAATCTTACTATCATCAGGTGACGGCAGGGGGCAAATCTCTCAGCAGCTATGATGAGGCGAAAAAGAAATTCTTGGAGAAGTTTAAAGAACTGCCTTTCTCGGAAGTGAAAGATGATTACTCTCGCAGGAGACAGAGAGAAGGGGAAAAAGTGGAAGAATATGCTGACTCTATGCTTGTGTTACTAGCAAAATCGTCGTTGACTGAAGGAGAGAAACTGAAGGCCTTTATAGCAGGGCTGAAGGACAGTTTGGTAGAAAGGGTGTTGGCTGAAACACCAAAGACATGTGAGGAAGCAAGGCGGGCGGCCATTAAGCATCAGATATTGGATGAGCAACAGGCTAAGGTACTGGACAGATTCCGCCCGAACCAGAAGGAGATGATCGCTGCCCTGACTTTGGGCGGATTTCAGGTGAGGGAACAGGTAGATGAGGAGGAGGAAGAACGTGTACATAGCCTGCAGAACGACAGACAGTACCCGCCAAGAGACAATAGAATGCAGGGATGGAGAAATGATAACAATAGGCCAGCTGAAAGACCTGCATGGAGACAAGAAGACAGTGCTAGCACTAGGGGCTACGGCAATTATGCCAACAATTACAGTGGCAATTATAGCAACAGCTATGCGGCTGGTGTGAGGAACTGGAGAGGGGCCCCGATAGCAGATGTACGCAGAGGGAACATGCGGTATTGGAGAGATGACAGAAGCGGCCCAGCAGCTGGGAGGGGTCGATCATATGGAGGAGCAAGGGGGGGCGCACCAGCCCCAAGAGGAGGAATGCAGCGAGGGGGTAGCTACAGAGGGCGAACCATGACCGGTTCGATCGGAGGTAGAGGGACCCACAACAGGGAAGGCCGACCAGATGATGGCAGAAAAGACACCAACCAATCCAGTGTCGGCCATAGTGCGGGTTTTCAATAGAGGCGTCGAGGAGAGAAGTGGCCCTTGCCTCGGCGTCACAACACACGGGGAAACCAGGAATGAACGGTCCAAGGAGTGGAGACAGCAAAAAGCTAAGTGACAGAATTAATAGGGCAGTTGCCTGTGCTCACTGTGTATGTCGTAATTTGCCAGTTAGTCCTAGTGTGGGGAAGTGTGTTGACTGTAAATGTGTTGATTGTAAATGTAGTAGTGCATGCGATTGTATTAATTGTAAAGCATGTGCATGTAATGAAGGTACTCGTGTCAGTGCGTGCGCAAGTGTTGCCCAAAAGGTAATTCCAGGAGGGGGGAAATTAAGTGGTAAAGAACTAAAAGTGAAAGGGGAAAGTAACAAGTCTGAAAAGGTAGAGAGGGGGGTGTCTGCAAATGACCTATTGCCAGTAGCGAGCGCAGCAGATGCGCCAGCTGCGGGGGAAGGCAGGGCCGACACGCTCAAGCAGAGGGTGTTACTCATTTATAAGGGGGGGGGAGGTGAAAATTCAAATTCGCATAATAATCAGAGGAATGAAAGTGTACGTACCAGCGGGAGCGTGGGACAGGAGAACATTTGTTTGAAGATTGTACAGGGGGGGAAAGAGAGAGAGATAATACTGAAACTGGTAAACAGCAAACTTACCACGCAATTTGGGGAGTTGGAGAGAGAAATACTGGTCGACACGGGGGCATCTATCACATGCGTATCAGGGAAATTCTTAAAGCAGCTTAGGAAAGAAGAGGGGGTGGTGTTGGATGAAGGGGGGGTGAGAATGTATGTTTACACAGCAGATGGAAGGGGACATAAGGTGAGAGACAGAGTACAATTGAGGATGAGATGTGGGGAAGCTGTATTGATAGCATGGTTTGTTGTGTTGAGTAAGTTGGCATTGCCATGTGTGCTTGGCGTGGATTTTTTGAAGGCAACCAACGCTCGGCTGAGCTATGGGATGAAGGTAGGGGCGGTATACACTGTCAGGTCTGAGGGAAATAGAGTAATACCACCCAGATGTGAGTACACATGTATGGCCATAATTTCCAGTAACTGGGATATGGGGGGCACAATGGGGGAAATGAGGGACATCATAAGGGCTGGTCCCACTACGTTGAAGGTGAAAGATGGCCTTGCGAAAATTGTGGGGGCTGATAACAAGATTTCTGTCACTGTATGTAATCAAGGTAATGAACCCATTGTTATGAGAAAGGGATTTGTAATGGCGGCATACACACTCAAAGACCAGGAAGCGTTCTTGGAGAAACCGGTGAAAGAGACGACGGAGGGGGGGCCAGGGGAAGGGGGGTCAAAGGGGGGGAAGCAATGGGAGCACGAGCTGGGTACAACTCTGACAGGTGTTCAGAAGAAGGAAATGATGGAACTATTGGGTAGATATAGCGACAATTTCGCGACCAAAGACAATCCAATAGTGCTGACCGAGATATACAGCCATCGCATCGATTTGAAAGAAGACTACGTTCCTATAAACAAGGGCCCCTATCGCATGAATCCCCACATGATGAGGGCTATGAAGGAAATATTAGACGAACAGATGCGTTTGGGCGTGATCGAACGCGCGACGGAGGAAACAGAATTTTCAAGTCCGTGTTTCTTGGTCGAGAAACCGGGATCGGCGACACGCAAGGCTTCGTGGCGCCTCGTTATCGACTATAGGCACCTGAATAAACAAATCCGGGATCAATCGAGGCCTTTTCCGAGCGCGGACGAAACATTGGAGGCAGTAGGCAACTTACAGGGTAAGTATTTCGCCAAGTGCGATTGTTTCTGCGGATTTTTGCAGGTGCCAGTGAGGAAGGAAGATAGACACCTCACAGCGTTCACGAGTCCATTCGGAGTGTACCAATATAGGTCAATACCGATGGGCTTGAAGACCGCGCCGAAGGCTTTTCATGCAGTGATAGAGGGAGTACTGAGAAAGGTAAGGAACGCCTTGGTTTATTGCGATGATGTGATAATTGCATCTCCGGATTGGAGCTCACATCTAAGAGATGTAGGGCTCGTGATGGAGGCGTTTAGGGGAGTAAACCTAAAGTTCAAAGCGGAGAAGTGCGCGTTCGGGTTCGAGGTGATCGGTTTTCTGGGTTTTGTCGTAACTCGGCGGGGACTGCAGCCGGACCCTTCCAAAGTGGAAGCCATTAGGACGTACCCAAGACCCAAAAACGTGAAGGAGTTGAGGGCGTTTAACGGGCTCGCAAACTACTACCGGTCATTCATACCTAACTTCTCCAGTAGGATGAGACCATTGTATGAGGCGACGAAGGGCTCGAAGGGTGGCACGAAAGCCACACTGATATGGACGACAGAACAGGAAGAAGCGTTTGGGATAATGAGAAACGCGCTGTGCGAGGAGGCAGTGTTAAGGTACCCAGACTATAGCAGGCCGTTCACCATTTGGACAGACGCAAGTCGTGTCGGCTTGGGGGCCTGCATAACGCAAGAGAGCGTGGACGGGTTTCACAGGCCGGTGGCATTTGCAGGGAGAACCATGAACGCAGCGGAGACGTCGTACAGTGCGACGGAGAGGGAGTTATTAGCAGTCAGGTTTGGGATAGATAAATTTAGACACTACGTGATGGGAAGTAGATTTGTAGTCTACACGGATCACGCGGCCCTATTGGCCATAAACTCGAAACAGGATCTTACGGGTCGAATGGCGAGATGGCTAGACTGGTTCGGCTCGTTTGATTTCGAGATCCGTCACGTGAAAGGACGGATGAACATCGTGCCCGATGCGCTTAGTAGGAGAGACTACGGGGGTGTGGAGACGCCAGAGTACACACCAAAGGGCTTGATGAAAAAGAAGGTACGGTTCACGGAAACACAGACACTGAGGTACTTCGATTCACAAAGCGCTATGGGGATAGCGCCAATACGAAAATATAGGAGACCATCCATCTTGAAGGGAGGAAAGCGAAGGAATGTCCGACGTGATGGCGGCACGGGAGAAGCCGAGGACAGTGGCAGCCCCAAGCCGGTAATGGCGATGCAAACGGACAGACCCGTAAGGGAAAGAAAACCAACGCCAAAGATGCAGCAACTGCTGGAGGAGAAACAAGCGAAAGGAAAGGCAGCAGCGAAAGGAGGTCAAAATGGCCAAACACTGCCAACCGGTAGGACGACAAATGAGGACAAAGACGGACGGGGACCTACCCCGGCAAAAGGCCGGGTGGGGAGGCAGGTAAGAAAGAAACCAGTAACGACCACGAAGGTCCTGAAAGCGAAGCCCGGCAGGATAGGAGTAAAGGAAAGAGAGAAGGACACCGAGGGCGAAACGGCACTAGGAGAAGAACGGGTCGGGCCGCGAAAATCGGGACAAAAGGTGAGTGTACTGGGTAAGAAAGGACAATTTAGAAAGGAGCGAAGGAGGAAGGGAGTCAGGGGTCCGGGGATAACATCACCAGACATAGCATTCGAGCAGAAGATTGAGGGGTATTATGCGGCACTTGGAACGAAGGAGAAGTTCCTGAAGGCTCAGACAACGGACGAGTTCTGCTTCGATATGCTACAATACATAAAATACGACCAGATGCCGAAAAGCAACGATCGGGCGCGAAGGGTGCTGCTGCAGCACGAATGTTTCCTCGTGTCAGATGGGGTCCTGTATAGGATACCTCACTATACGCGCAGAGAGGAGTTGAGCCTGAGAGCACAACTGGTCATACCTCGGATGAGAGTAGAGAGCCTGCTGGAGCAGGTACACGCCACACCATTGGGGGCCCACCTGGGGGTCAAGAAAATGCTGGCGACGGTGGGGCCGAGGTACTACTGGCCGACAGTATCAAGAGACGTTTCTATGTTTGTGGGCACATGCAAAATGTGCTTGGCAAATAAGCCTGACAGGCACCCTCTCAAGCTACCGATGCAGATTAGGGATAAAGCACCGGCGCCCTGGTCGTCTCTGGTGATAGACACGGTGGGACCCATGACGGAGTCGGCTAGCGGCAATCGTTTTGTTCAGGTCATTGTCGACTTCTACAGCAGGTTCACGATCGCGTGGCCTACACACACGCTGGTGGCATCCCAGTTAATAATGGAATTTTTCCAGAAAGTAATATCGGTGATGGGAGTACCGGCGGTCTTGTATTCGGACAACGGTTCGACATTCACATCTAGGGCGTTTAGAGGCTTCTGTAAGCTTATGGGCATACGCCAAATCTTCTCCAGCCCTTATAGGGCGCAGACGCAAGGATTATGCGAGAGATACAACGGAGTGCTGGTCCAGGCGCTGCGGTCATTTACACAGAGGTCCCAGCGGGACTGGGATGTGTTCGTCCCCGCGATCACGTTCGCAATGAACGCAGCAGACACGTATAGCCTCGGATACAGCCCGCATTTGCTGTTATTTGGCAGGGACGCAAAGTTGCCACACGAGAACGTGTTGGTGGAGTGGAAGGAGGAACTGAAGCCGGTGATAGACCACCTGGCAACAATTGTTAAAACCCAGGAATTTTATGGGGAGGTAGCCCAGGACAATCTAGTCGAGACACAAACAAAAATGAAAGCTCGACACGATAAAACAGCAAAAACACACGGATACAGGGTAGGGTCACTGGTGTACCTGAAAATACATAGGCTGTTGGAAAAAGGTACGGGGACCAAGCTCCAGCCACTGTATACAGGACCACTGCTGGTGACGGGCTTGCCAAGCCCGTACACGGCAAGATTGAGGAGAGTTGACACGGGTAAGACGTTGCCACGTCCAATACATGTCCAACACCTCAAACCAATTAACATTGGTCGGAAAAATGGATTCCTAGGGAGACTTGTATCACCCGACTTAGTACCAATGCTGGCGTTTAACGATGACGCCAAAGAGGATGGGACCTCGGGAGACACTGATTTTCGCGTCCCGGAGAACTGTGAGGTCGAAGATACTCAAGAGAATGAAGAGGAAAAGGAGGGAGCTGAAGAAAAGGATGGGGAGAAAGAAGAGGAAAGAGAGGGAGCTAAAGGTGAGTGAATCACAAAGGGCAAGGAAGGCTTTACCTGTGGGAAGGGGTCACAATGGTCAGAATAAGAGATGGGGACATGTGAATATGGTTAGTTGTTAGAACGGCGAAATCGCTAACAATATATAACAATATATAATAAAAATAGAATGCAGTCAATGCTGGCTATTCTTTAATTTTTTTTTTATTATCCTAGATAACTTAGAGGAATGGGAACATGTTACAGAGCACTGCATCGTGTCATCTATGAAGACAGGGGGGTACATGAAAATAGAACAGTGTACAAATTATGGGGTAATTTTTAAATTAATATATAATATCTAAGGAGAAGGGTAGAAAGTAAATAGCTGGACAGATACTGGGGGTATTTGATTATAAACAAACACCAATAATTAGGTTGTGGGAGGTGGGCTAGTAGGTAGAATAAGACAAGATAGCATAATATGACGCATTGTACACAAACGTAACTCAGCCAATGGAGGAAATGCGACCGTTGAACAGGGGATCCAGACCACAGGGAGCCACGGGGGAGGGAGTGAACAAGGTGAAAGAAAGGGGGAGAGAAAGATAGGAGAAAGTAAAGGAGAATTGAGTAGCAGAGGGCCCACTGCACGCCGTGTAAAGTGGAAAATGAGTATTATACGCGTCAGTGGATCAGACCCTTAAGCGCAGCAGGTGCTACAGCTGCGGGAGGCAGAGGAGCGGCGCGCAGATGTTGGTAGTAGGAGAAGCGCGGAGCGCTCTTGGGCGCAGGGAAGAAGGATACGCAGATGCATGCAGTCAGGGAGTGGAGCGCAGATGCTGTGAGTCAAGACAGGCGGAGCGCGCGGGCCTGCTTGGCAATAGGGGAGTTGCATTGGAGGTTGTGTTTTAGGAAGAGAGTAGAAATCAGATTATTTAACTTACAAGGGGCAATGTTCTCTCTCTGTTGAGGACATCTTTTTAGAGGGATGTTGTTCTTGGGTCTCTAGTGAAACAAGATAGAGACTAATACAGAACTAATCGGGGATGGGAGGAGCGACATAGATATGAATTTGGGAATTAAAATTATTTCTTTCCGAATTTGCTAATAACAGGGAAGCGGAACTGATATACATGTTGAATCACCCTTTGCTTGAAAGAACTGAGTGGTATAAGATACAGAGCGGGGTGGATTTAGTAACAAAATAGTTGACAGATAAATAGAGTCGAGGGAAATATGAAAAAATAAATATCTATGGAATAAATACTAAAATATGAAAGAAGAAAATAAAGGGAGATGACTAGAAGACAAGAGAGGGTATTTGAAATTCTTGTGTCTTGAAAAGTAATGGGGGTGAAAAAGTTAATGGGGTACAAATAACGGGAGCGCGGGCAGGGGGGATTAGCGGCGGGCCTTGACACATTATCTGAGTGCAGCTTGTGGCATCGGTTGGCAGAGAGATCAGAGTGGAGCGCCGGCTACCTGATTGGCATAACGGTAGCAATATAACGGAGTGGGCAGATTTAATCAATGAGAACCACAGAGTAGACAGGAAGGCGGCTGTGGCTGTGTAAATAAAATAGGGATATCGAGTAAAGGAGTGGCATCAATGTTAGAAAAGGGTATTGTTTGTACTCATTCACCATTGATTTTATATACAGGAGGTATTTAGGCTCCACAATGGTGACTTGAATAAAAACTAAATAAATATTGGTGTGATTTATTGTGGTGCGTGTGCCTTTATATATATCCCACGGCACTGTCTTTATTGTGCTGTTGTGTGAATGTAGGCGCTTATATCTATGAATACGTGTTGGGGGGAAAAATGCGTGAACAATACAGGTACTAACGATTGGTGTTTTTGTTTTAAGGATTACATTTTTCTATTTTAAACAGACCTAAAACATAAGGAGTTTTCGGTGGGAAGGGGGGGGGGGGGGGGGGGAAGGGAGGGAATCTTAATCCTCGAATAATTACAGAGTGGTAGATAAAATAGATCTAAGAAATGCCATGAAAATATAGTATATGGGAGATCAAGGCAAGGAATAAGAGACGCCAGTCGCACCTAATGATACGACCTATGAGAGGATGGGGCCATGAAGAACATATGAATATCCGAAACACAAAAAGGGAAACAATACTATTTTAATTTTTTTTCTTCTAATTCTGTCTTACAGAACAAATTTAAGACTAAGGAGAATAATTTGGTGAGAATTTAGCAGCCTGAGGCGAGATTGGAAATCCTGGTGAGAAATTTAATACACCATGTTTGTGGCAGCGGCATTTGTGCTGTGTGGGCGAGTTCCTTTGATGAATATTAATGCATAGAGAAGCAAAATCTTGAAAGGGGAGAAATTGATCATGGTGCAACGATCGACTGAAGGCGTATACATAAGGGCACAAAAGGGATTTGGTGAACGGTCCCGCGCTATGGACTTATTCCTTTAAAATATTCACAATGGGTGAGTGTTAATATTTGAATGGCTTATGGGCTGAAATAGACGGCATAAACAAGAGGAGAAATGTTTGCTCGATAATGAATGAGCCAAGAGGGCTTCTGGGGGTGTGATTAACACAACATGTAATTTGAAAGGAATTCGCATGGAATGACTGGTAAGTCAACAGTTACATGAGACGTGGCGCATGCCACCACACATAATAGAGACATATGAATTCTAAAGGGCTTTGTAATTATTGATTGGGTAGAGCATGCAGAGCATAGCACAAACAAAACTGAGAAATTAGGGATTAGATGCGAGTCAATGACCATGTATAGGTATTGATTAGGGTAATACAGGATGTGTAGTCAGGAAATTCACATGATCAAGAGGGAGGCTTTGTGTTGATAAGGCATACAAGGCATGACGTCTTGAGAAGAGTGTTGAGGGCATTGTTATCCGTTACCAAGGGAAGAAATCGTACAGATGGAAGTCCAAACATAAGATGACGCATGCGCCTATGTATACTAAAGAATTAAGGGGAGGGGGGAGAGAAACGGTGACCGATTGACCCCTGTATGGAAGCGGGTCAGTAAACAGATCCGAGTAGTGAAGGGCGTTACACTACAAAATGAAAGGGGAGGGGGGGAAGGCCGGGAGGCCACCGCCCCCATACACACAGCGTCTCATGGAAAAGATCACAAATATGAGAACTGAGAGTGAGAGGAATTTAGGTGATGAAATAATTAGGAATAGACATAGGAGGATACACTTAGTTATTACTTAGAAAGTTATACTTTATTAGACATGCATAAGAAAATTTATTTAGAGAAAACAAGTTAGCATATTTGTTTAGAGAGGGGAAATAATATGGAAAGCACCAGTGCCTCAGTTGTGTCGAGATACATGTATAATGTGTTGTGTAGAAACAATATATCGACATAACTTTGGCGTGCAAATCCAGAGATCTTGGTGTGTGTTGGTGTATGGTGCGAATCATGCCTCAATTGTCATCATGGTTTATGCATATGTGGGAGTAGGTCTCCAAGGACCGATGGGGAGAATGAGATTGCCGCACGAGCCAAAGGGAGCTGTGGAAGCGTGCGTTTTTGTTGGTTGATGTCATTTGTTTGAGACATGAGATTCTGAAATATACTAATATTTTATTTTAAGCTCAGTTCTAGGGTCATCGAGCCACAAACCCACCTGGGCGAGTTTCAAATACGGTCTAAACCCTTGTATCACGAAGGAAGTGGATTGCGAACCTGCAACTAAACATGAACTGGAGCTGGGTGTTGGAAACACCTGTCCATATAAATCAGATACGAGCAGAGCAGATGCAATTTAGTACAAAAATTAGTAGAGCTCACAAGTATATAAGATAAAGATACAAGTTCAGAGGCCATTAAAACCTGCTATGCTGTATCAGGTACCGAATTTTAGAAACAAGGAAGGGGTGAAAAACATATTAAAACTAGCTCTATAAGTCATGAGCGGCAGCTCTGGCATCCACAATTTCCGGGTTTTAATAAAGAAGCATGAATTCTATATGCGGGTAAAGGATTCCATGAAAGATGGAATATGGGAGGACCCTTGGCAAATCTCACTTCAGC
This sequence comes from Sthenelais limicola, assembly GCA_942159475.1. Classification (NCBI taxonomy): domain Eukaryota; kingdom Metazoa; phylum Annelida; class Polychaeta; order Phyllodocida; family Sigalionidae; genus Sthenelais; species Sthenelais limicola. The sequence goes on from OW804102.1 coordinate 7,464,867, forward strand.
CGGGAGGAGGAGGCTGTGATGGTGCATGCAGGGGCGGGGAGATGGAGAGCACTCTATGCAAATGAGGGGGCATGGAGACAGATGCACTGGGACCTGCACTGGAGCAGCAGCAGGCGTCACTTGGACGCTCGATTGCAGAACAGCAACACGTAGGGGAAAAGAGAAGAATATACCGCAGAACCACGTGCGAAGTTTGATAGAAACTCAGAGTTGACAAACTCCAGTGCGCTTTTGGGGAAAGATCCTAGCTATGGCAAAAGGGTAGGTAATACATTTCATAACGCATGCACCTTCCTTTGACATGACCGCATTGTGTGTTTACTACATTGAGGTGGGGAATGATTTGAGTTTAATGTCGGGCCGTGGGAGTGGGAGCACATCCAGTGAACTTGTATTTAACGGGAAAATGAAGTGTCTTTCGTGATTTATGTACCAGCAGGCTTCACTGGACTTGGAAGTTCTCACTATTTAGCCTGAAAAATTACTCCGTCTGAAATTACTTGGGAAAATTGATTAGCACGTGGGGGGGACGCCATGACAGTCTCAGCCGTGGTATTATAGAACACTGACTCCGGTTTGAGCGTAATTAGATAGGATATAAGGGATGGAGGGATATGATTGAACGAAATTCGTTAGAAAAATAAATTTGGAACAAAATAAGGAAAATTTATGAACAATCTATAAAGAGGGAGCAACCGCACAAAATTTGAGACGGTGCGCACATGGAGTGTGTGGCAGTACAGCCACACGCAGCAAATAGACTTAACTTGAAAATAAGATATCTGGTTTTGCTTTAAATTATAGATTGATGCACGGATATTGGTTTCTCCTGGCTGTGACAATAGCTTGTGGGGAGCCAATCCTGCGCCAGAATTATGGTGTGATGTTTAAGAAGATGGGGGAAATGGCAGATGGCGTGGAAATCGTTCAACTGGAGTTCCAAGCCAGCGTGGCCATACCTGCGCCGAAAGAAATTGAGTCGGCGCATGAACTACCTCCGGGATTTTCCAGATTGCAATTGACTTTGAATAACTATACTAGTAACTTGAATAAAAGGGCATCCACTGTATTTGGCCAATATAGAGAGTTAATAGCAGGAGTAAACGAAATAAATGATCTCAGGGATAAAAGGGAGGCAATTTTCCCTCCTGGTGGCAAGGTCCTGCATACATTATTCGGGGTTGCTACTGACCACGAGGTACGGGTAGTAGAAAAAGAAGTAGATCGATTATTTGACATTGAGAATATGAGGGACTTTAATGTAGAGGCCAGAGATGGGGCGATTGCGGCTCTGGCTGACAATTCAAACATTTTGTTGGAGTTTGCGCATGCACACACACACGAGATTAATGACGTTCTGAAAAATATAACAGGAAAGCTAGGGTTCTTTGCTGGACACGCAGCTAATTATACTGATGGTATAAGGGATAACCTTATTAGACAGGAGAGGGTATTTTCCACTCTCCATCACTCTGTATTGGAAGGTTTAGTAGAAGAAATGTACTCAGAAAGGGTGAGGGAATTGAGTGCAATTGTGAAAGGGTTATTGGAAGGGATTGTGCATTCATCATTAATGATAGAACTCAAAAAGAGTAATTGGCGCGAGCGCTTGCAATCAGTGGTGGGAAAAGATCTAGAGATATTGGAGTCTGAAATTGATTGGGGTAAAGCTAATTTAAAAGGAAGAACGCACAACAATGAAGTTGTATTTGCCATACCAATATACCTAACCACACCACAGCGCGGGTTCGAGCTGTTTGAAATGGAAATGTTTGCGATCCCAATGCACGTACATAATTATAACTTGGACGGATATACTAAACTAAGATCTTCTAAGACCTTATTGGCTCGTAGTAAAGACAATGGAGAAATAACTGAAATGAGTAGTGTAGATGTATTAAGGGAATGTGAAATGGAAGGAGCTTACATGTGCCCCTTCTATGTGAAAGAACTTGGCGCTGCAGGTACAGGCTGTGGCAGCGCGTTATTTAATGACGACACAAACCAAATTGTGAAAAATTGTGAATTTGATACGTTTCTATCAGGGAAGGCACCGGCTTTTATTAGGCATGTAGGGGGATCTACCTATCTGATGGTAAATGTGGGACATTGGGGTAATCTGACATGTAAAGAAGAAGGCTCAGGGGTAGTGGCTTTGTCACAAATATCTGTTTTCCGCGTGCCCTGCGATTGTTATTTTGACTTAAAGAATGCAAGATTAATACCAAGGGTAACTGAGTGCGTGAACAGTTCTGATTTTAATGTACATGTGGCTAATGGCGTAAACTTGCCTTTCGCAGTAGCGTTTGATATACCAATGGGAAATATCACAGGACAGTCCTTGACTGACTATCTAATAGAGTTGGGATTACCTACTAGTAATGACATTGAGAACAAATTATCAGACTTACCAGTTGGGGCTTTAGAAAGGGGTAGGGAAGTGGCACAAATCGTGAGGGACATTAAGAGGAGAGATGCAATTTTGCAATCATCATGGGGGAGTGCATGGCACTCGCTACGGGGAATGGCAGGTAGGTCGCATATATCAGTTCTCCTATGGGTGGTGGAGATTATTCATTTGCTAATAACCTTTTATACGCTTTACAGGTTGTTCAGATTGGGGGTCCTGATGGGAGGCTATTCTGCAGTAGCGGCGGTAAAAGCTTTTAACTTTACCAGTTTCTCACGGAGGACGATCGAGTATCGTCCGAGAAAGATCGACGTGGCGTTGCCCACGACCACAAGCAATGAGGAAAAATGGTACGAACACCCGTACATTCACTTGGCAATTGTGGCAATTGGATTTGCGATAATATATAAGGTGGTGGGTGCGGCCTGGGGTTGGGCTGGGGGCCTGTGCCGGCGGAGACCCGCTGGCGCGACGGCCTTGGTCCTGAGGGTGCAGCGCGGGGAGAAGTACATTGCACTTAGGCTGAGCGACGTGCTGTACAGCCTGGACATGCTGGCAAGCAGTGTGGCTCCTACCTTGCGCTCCATCAGGGCCCACAGGTCCCTGGCCTGCTGCAGGATAGTGGTGCACCTGGACTGGGCGGGCCCACTGATCCTGAGAAACGCTGGAGAACAGGAGAGTGTACACCTGCCCATGATTGTCACCCTGACTAAGTTCAGGGCGGGTAGTGCTCTTCACCTGTTGAATGACGCCGGCGCGTGCCGGGTGCTCGTGGCTGAGCACGGGGACGGCGAGGTGAGAGCTGTGGGGTGGGAGGATGATGGCCCTCTCCTACTTCCACCCATTGATGTGTAAAGGTAAAAATAAAAAAGATCATGCCTGCATGGGAAAGAATTATTAGAATGATAACACTATCTAGGGTCAATTAACATATATTTTTTTTTTTTTTTTTTTTTTTTCCCGGTAGGGGAGAATGCATTAACAAGACTGACTAATTAGCATGTGAACATGAAGGCGCGAGGTGGGTCAGATCAGGCTCTTAGAAGGGCATCGTTCACTCATTATAGCATGATGGGAGTATAAAAGGACGGGGATATCATAGGGTGTTGAACTGATTGCACAAAGTGCAACAAGAACCGGGTTATGGCATGTGAAAGTAGTCTAGCATGGGCATTAGCTGTAAGGTACAATGTGAAATCGATCGGGGAAAAATTCGACCTAAGAGTAACTAGGGGGAGGAGTTAATATATTGGGTGATGGGGTTAAGGAAAATCACAGAAAACAAAATGGGACGTAAGTGGAATGTCTGAGCATAAGAAGGGTGGAGCTGACATTGGCTCCAATCAATATATGGAGGTGTGGTCAACGGGACAAAAGTCAACAAAATTGGGGGAAGGGGGGAGGGGGGGAGAGGGAGTGGGAAGGTATAACGTGGACCAATGAGAAGGGAACTATTGGGACCACAAGGTTGCGCGTGAAGCGTGCGATATGATTATTAAGCGTGAAATGGATTATGTAATCGATGGCCGGAGGGTTAATAGCCTGACTTAAAGACACAACTGACCACCCAGGTTTCATTAATGTGGGTGCTACAGACCAAACCACAGGGCCATACTCGAGGGATACTTTACTAAGTGGGAGATATCGCAAGTGGACTAAGAAGAGGTAAGGGAATTTTTCAGGGAAGATGGAAAGACCGATGGAGAGACATGGGGTTATGATAGCTGATGCAGTGGTATGGTGTGACATGGATTTGGTGAAAAAGTACTCCTTCTATTTCAGGGCTTTGGAAGAAAGAGATGGGTGGGGGGCATTATGGGAAGTTGAACTGCCACACATACTGACTTGTGATCAGTATGTACGGGCATTTAGAGCGCTAAATTCAGGGGATTGTTACCAAATTGTAACTGAGTTAGGGAGAGCAATGTATGAGGAAAATGAGGGGGGGTTCGCTAAGTTTGTGGTCTACTTCTTGGACGAAGAATTTATTTTTTACCTTTTGGAGTGGATATTGGAAGTGAGATTCTCAGAGGCTCATCGATGGGTGGCCGGTTTTCTTAATCTTTTAGGGACTAGGGGAACCAGGAAATGGAAAAATGGGGTGAAATTGGTAAGAACAACTTTAGTAGGGGGGGTGGGGGAACTTATAGCACGACGGTGTGATGTAAACCCAGACACGGTCATTGAGGGTTGTACGATGAAGGGGGTGGGGTTGCAAGGAGAAGACTGGATTAGCACGATGAAGTTGGAGAAAGCTTTCAAGAGGGGAGAGTTGCAAAGAAAATTTGGGCCACCCTTCAGCTATTTCTGCACACAATGCCGGTCTGCAGGTTTATTATTTAAAAGACAGGGAACTCAAATTCACGGGGCGGGGAGAATGCCATGCTGTGGCGCATTGGTACACATAGGATGCTTTTGGCTAAATAAAGAGGGAAGTAGAAAAATGGAGAATTGGTCGTGCAAGTGCTGTAAGTCCGTCATAAATTATGTCACGGGCTACTACATACATGTTTTGAGGGGGGCGTCTAAAAGAAGGAGGGAGAGGTTGTCAAGGGGACTGCCAGCGATAGCAGTGAGTAGATCGATACCGAGGCTGGGGGATCCAGATGAGGTGGATATGCCATTTGAGACGGGCTTGAAGTGGTGGATGCACGAGGGTGCTTGGACATCGAGCCCGAGGCGTCTACCGGCGAGTACAGAGGAAGATTAATAACTCCACAATGCGATATAAGTAAAGGGGGGTGGGGGAGGGGGGGGGGGAAAGGGGGGGAGATGGCTGGACTGAGAATACAATTCAATGGCTATACTGAAAAGAGAGGGTCGTCTGTACAGCAGGTCTGACACACAATGGCCATCGAATGATCTAGCAGAACATGTGACTAGATATAGGACTAACATGGACCTGGTATATGAAGCATTAAAATACAATAGGTAACGTTAATCAGTTTTTTTTTAGTATATGACTTTTGTACGAACAGGCCTTTGTGAGTAGTGGCCTGACAAGTGTGATCATAAAATATTGTGCAAGCGCATGTAGTGGTAGAATAGAAAATTTCGTTGTGTGATAACATTGTTGTTGTTGTTTAACAAACTGATGATTGATTTGACAGGCATTAACGGTACGTACGCTGTATATGAATATGAAAAACTATTGTGAATTTAGAATTGCATGGTGTACTAGGTGTTCTTATTATGTAGTTGTTGTTACTGATATAGCGTGTGCGATTATTATAGATAGACACTAATATAATATTGCAGATACCTTAGAAATAATCTAGAGCAACGTGGCTAGCACGTATGATATATGGCTATGTGTGATTTATGTATAATCATGTGTATGACTGATCTCTATGAATACTGCATCTAGGGGTTGTATCAAAATTATGGTATAAATTAGAATTCATGGTTGTATTGTAATTACCAGATTTGTGTTATAGAGGTGAGGTGAATTATATGTATAGTGGGGTGACATAGGGTAATTATTTGTTAAAAGCATTAATGAGCAACGAGCTTGGACAGTTGTGTGCCTTTTTGTCACTAAAACAATATTTGAGGGAACTAAATTGGCAAAGTTTGCGAGTACCAGTGATGCCAGGTGGGCTTGGCAGCGAGAGAGCAATACTCGCAAAGTGGTAATACAACAGATATCTAAAAACTGTGCTTGTTTCCAATGTATTGCAGTGACTTTGCGCAGTGGCGCCGGCTGGTGAAAAGTGGAGGAACAGAACAGAAGATAGAAGAGAAGAGAGAAGAAAGAAGAACGTTTACCGCCTACACATGATGGGCCGTGGTGTCAGTGCGTCGCGATTAATTAATTCTAAAGTGAAGTGGTGATATTAGTTACTCTCCTGGACAGTGATATAATTTATTCGGACAATGATATATTTTGTCCGCACGAACAGTGATACATTCCTCGGACTTCATAACCATATAACAGTTTTAAATTCTTCTTTTAATTTCAATTTCAAACAAGTGATGCGACTTATAGCGCGCTATGATAAGGACACTATGAACTGTCTTGGGCAGTGATTCTTCTGGGCCAGCCGGCGACCAATGATACTCAACTAAGGAACAGTTGTAGTGTGATTTTCCCTTGGTGATATTTTTTACTTGCTATGTGCATGTCTTTGATTGATGTACTTGTGTTTAACGTTGTCATGGCACGCGATTTTGTAATATTTATTGCAGCCTGTGGCTGATGTAACCCTGCACTACACTTTTAGTTAGTTAGTCAACGTTGTGGTATCTTATATAGGTGTTAAACTGATCTCTTTTATTATTGGGGGGTTCCAATTGATTTGGATACGCAAAGTTTGTAGAGTAGTTAAAACATTCCAGCTAGGCGTGTTCGCCGTATTTAGTAAAATCTTTACCAAAAATTACTGATGAGTACAGTCTGCCGGAGGCAGGCTGCTGCGTTGACGGCAAAGATCTGGTCGGTGGCCAGATATTACACGCGCCGGAATTGGGGATGTTTTTGTTCGTAGCACTATATATATATATATATTTAATCATTCGACACAAAATTTGCAAAGGAAGTGGAGGTAGTGATGCCTTCCACCTAGGTGAGTGCGCTGAAATTATATATGCGGAAGATCTTATTTACACGGTTGTTGTAAACACGATTAGACTCGACAGCGTCAGATCCTTTCATAAAGTATACTAGCTATATAGGCAGCATAGGCTTGGATGCGAGGGAATGGCGTAAGTCAACTCCCCGACGCTAGGGGCCCATAGAGGTCCACGTAGGAACACACCCTCTCACGAGGTGTCGCGCTGACTTGTATAGAGCAGCAGCTTTATATAAACCTAGGTAGCGATTACATATGTAGACCGAACAGTGAATGCGGTGGCCAGGGCTGACCTTGCGCGCACATGGGACGGAAGTGCCCACAACTTTAGACAAATTTGCAAGAAATATCGCGCGCGGGTCAAAGGAGCTCTACAGAGATTGAAAACTTTTAGCCGTATAAATGGTCACAAAATTTATCAAAACTTAACACTATTGGTCCCTGAAAGAATAGACATTCCCCCTATAAACGACTGTATTTTTTTTTACGCTGCATGATTCGTGTATGAGGCTTTCATGTGAAGCTCCTTATTATTGTTTGAAGTTGGACAATTACTTTGTTGTTGCATGATGTGTTTCATATATACGCATGCGCTTTCATGTCGAAGAGGTGGGGATCTTTAAAGATAATGATTGTCGGGAGTACTGCCCGGCGGGATGAGGCATCACAGGGTATTTGTTAAGGGTTCGACCCGTAGTTATCAAGACACTACACAAAATTTTGGAGATATGTTTCTCAGTTGCTTGTAGCACTCTGGGGGCTTATCTACCCTACTTTTGATATTATACGGAGGTAAAAAGAAAAAGTAAGTTAGTTCTGGTAGTGGGTAATTTAGGTCTTTTTCTTTTTTTCGGTTTTTCTTTTCCCGGGAGGGGGAGTGATGTGATGCTGGTGATTCCCGTCGTGGCAGCACATGAGCGCCAGCTCATGGAAAAGGGGGCGGGGCACTTGGGGCGGGAACATGTCAATGATGTGGGATGGGTTTGTAGCATGTGGGGTTTACATGCTTAGATTCAAGGATATTTTAAGGTGTGTCATGATTTATATGAGGAATTGCAATATGTTGTGAAATACTGAATGATGGATATAAATGAAGGATTGAAACCATAATAAAACAGAACTACACTGGCTGGCACCGCAACTACATCTTTGTGTTTACTCACTGACAAGTACTGGTAGTATTAACTTAAGGGCTCTGAGCCTACATGTCAACCTGATCTGAAGTACCTGGAAAGGCCATAATATATAAGTAATAAGGCGAGACGACATCACGACTTAAAGAGAGCCAAGACGAGGCATAACAATACTACACATGATTTACATGTAGTATTTACAGGTATATAAAATCAACAAATAGGACCGTAATACAATACATTAGGCCTATTTTTAGCCTGTTGAACTGGCCTCTGTGTGTGAGTGCGGGTAGTGGACCCAGGACAAATTCTCTGCCTGCCTATTTTGAAATGAATTTGCACCAACCGCGGCGCAATAATTGTTTTAATTTATATTTTGATTAATACACCCCATTTCGGATTTGTTTTAATTTCATCTGACAGACAGACTTCATGTTGTGGATACATTGAGTTCAATACCTCCCCTGCCGATATCTAAAAGTCCGGCGCCAGAAACTGCATGGTTAAGGGACTCGCTGGTCCCATGACCAGTGCGACGGTTCATAGGCGAGCGTGTCCCGTCACCAAACACCATGGTGAATGGGTCCCATCACCAAAACCCCGTCGCCAATATCGGCGGAGCTTTATCAGCAAAACACTGATTATTCATCTAAACTAATACTTCAAATTCCATCTACAGAAGGTCTAGAACTAGTTTCAAAATATAAGGCATGGGTGATTAATACAATTAGAAAGAAATATTAGGATAAGTATGTCCGTTGCAAAGGCTAGCAAAATGGTTAGGCCCTACTGGCATAGTCAGGCACTTGCTGACCGATACTAGTGCTATGCTACTGTTGAGATAGGCAGACTATCTATACTGGCAACGACCAAGTAAAACCCCACATTGTCGCCCAGGCATGATGTCGACTAGCATTTGTAATTAGATTTCCAAGCACTTAAGTCATTAGTTGATAAAAGAAAAGAATACTTACCCGCAATCTCTTGTACCCTTAGGTGGATATATAATGAAATGTGACGGTAAAAATCTGTGATGGGGTTGATGATGGCGATTTTTGGTAGCCTAACGGGAGACACTTTGAAAAATGGTTGACGGAGGTGTCCACAAGGTGGCACCAAGAATCGTTTCTGATAGGCCTACGAATTTGAAACATGCATGTACACATTTAGAAAAAATGTTTTATCTTAATTAAAAACCACGATTCATTAAAGTCGGCGCATTTTAAGTGGTGATGTAAACGGAATTCTGATTTTTTATCTCTGACAATCAAATTTATTTCAAACAACTCGGTTGTATCAAGCACTAGTCTATGCCATAGATGGGATTGATCTTTGGAGACACATAGGCCTACATTTTATTTTTTTTAAACAAATTCTATTGACAAATTTATTGTCATCCGAAAAGTTTTACAAATAAAACATCTCTAAAATGTTTAACATTCATTATCAATATTAACATTTACCTTTTAATATCTAGTATTACTTCTAGATACATCACATATAGGCCTACTATAGGGCCTACAGAAGCATATATGAGTCTTCTCTATATCTTTACATAATATTTTCGCCTCCATTTTCTTTGTGATTGTTTTTTTCTGCTCAAAGTTAAGATATACAATAATCACATAAAACAAAACCGTCAAGAAGTAAAAAAAAATAAAAGGATTGTTTTTATACAGTTGATTTCAGCTTTATCACACCAAGAGTGCATTACATATACGTTTCCTTAATGCATGACGTTAATCTATATTATAGGCCTATCTATAATTCTGATGACATTTTCATAGCCAGGCATTTGATTGTTTTAGGTATTTCTTTAAGTTAACCCACGATTTTTCTTTTTCTGCTGCAGGCAGGCCTAACCTATTCCAAATCGTTGGACCCTGTACATGCGGAGACCTACGAATTGTAGAATTGTCCCAGAAACAATTGTAGAATTGTTCCAGAGACAATTGTAGAATTGTCCCAGAGACAATTGTAGAATTGTCCCAGAGACAATTGTAGAATTGTCCCAGAGACAATTGTAGAATTGTCCCAGAGACAATTGTAGAATTGTCCCAGAAACAATTGTAGAATTGTCCCAAAATCTGGATTGATAACAATGCTTATTATAACCTTACACCTAACCTTAAATTAGTGGTCCTAAATCAGTGTAGGCAGTAGATATATCACATTGGTAGCCTGGCACCTAGTTTTAGTCAGTACCTCAGTGATACCATACAATACTGACGGAGATCAACGATCCGTCCCCCTGACGCTCCAGCTGACGGATCAACTGACGCACCAACAGGCGATGTTAAGCACCAAACTGAGATACCATTTCGGCAAGAGATCGTGCAGTGGCTCAATAAAGCTATGAGATCGAGCAAATCGTTAACAAATGTAATATTCCTCAATATTTCAATTTCGTTTACATATCTCCAATTTTCGTAATAAAAAGTAATTTCGAAGTAAATTCAAAAATCAATTTCCAACGGACATAACATTAATTTTACCATGAGACTTCATATCCAGATCGTCAGCCCCATCTTACATCGTACCAACTAGATTTAAAACAATGAAATGCAATATTTAATCTGTAATAATTATTTTTCAATGAACCAGCTGACTTCTACGACGTAAGAATACACCTTTCTCAGTCGAACCAAGGGTATAATATAACCAACTTGAACATCAGGAACATCCGCCATTCATTCAAAAGCAAAAATCGTAAAATAATGTATTTCAACACATCCCAATGCTAACCCTATGGGCGCGATTAACGTCATAGCCGGCACCGATATTTCCCTTGATACTAAGCCAAACATTTCCAAAAACATTTAATATGATAGATTTCAACGTGTGGACAAAATATCCACCCTGAAACAAGCAAGTTCTCTTTTATTTTTGTCATCATTCGGTGTCCAAATCGTTGGTTTGCTGAACTGAAAGTGGTCGGCGATTTTCAAAATGGCCGACGATGTCACCCATACAACTCTATATTAGAACAAAATGGGGCGGAATTAAGCTATAAATGGCAATTTTGAATCGGTAGGAGCCTAAATTACCCTTTCCACATAACCTAGAGTGATATCACTGCCTTCGAAAATGTTTTTTTCAAGCGAAAAACGGCAGTTTCACCGAAGAAATTCAGCATCTGAAGATAGTGATGTAGATCATCCTGAACTATCTTAAATCATTGTGAATATGTTAATGTATCTTAATGGGTAAATGGGTAAATGTGGGTTTATTTTCGAGATACTAGACAAAATGGTGTCCTGAGTGAACTTATCTGGAAATGGTGGATAAGAAGCAGACCTATGTGTTTTTACCCACGCAGACTGTATTATTATGTATTTTAGACTATTTGTCAGGGCATCAAAAATCACAAAAAAAGGGGTTGCATGATTATGTTCTATAAATCATGAGAAAGTAAGTGTGGGGCGGGATGGCAGGTGAATCGCTGTCATTGGATGACCGATACATCTGCTATCTCTCCTTCACTAAACAAGATACCAGGGTGGATTTGTCTGATTTATATTAGTAATGTATGAAATCGTATTATAGAAACTGTATTAAAGCCTCAATGTGTAAATTGGTAAAAGAAGTAAAAGATTGAGTTGAAAGTTAGTTATGAACGATAATAGTATCTGAGATTGAAATTTTTGTCGGCGAATGAAATGTATCACATCATGTGAAATCTTGTCGAATAAACATTTTAAAAAAAAATGGCAGGTCACGTAACCCTTCTACGTTTTAACTTTAAATGGTTTATAGCTTAAAATTTAGACATTTTCTGACAAAATGGCCACCACTAGACCTTCTCTCTGATAAAACTCTAAATAATTACACATTTTGCAACGATTTTGAAGCTTAATTTAGATTCTAGCATCTACTAGCATCACATCTATATCATGGACTTCAAAATTGTCAGTGGACTTCACTCAAGATTGTACATAACCCTACTACCATTGGTTTCAACGAGGGGAAATATCATAGGGATTGGTATTGCTACTGGTATTGCTATTGGTACTCTTTAGTTTTGGTCTTCAAAAATGGTTTTCATGGAGTCTTCACCTCATCTCCCTGGAATTATTCAAGTTGTGCTTTACAGGATCATTCTCACAGGAATTTACTCAGAGAATGGATCCTAATTTTGAGTTTTTGAAAAATTCTCAAATTTGTGTGTGTGTGCCAAATGGAATTCCATGTCAACCTGGAATCGACTTTTAGGAAAGCTCCATGTGAGTTACAAGGGAGATAGGAATTTCAAACCTGGAATAATTTGGAAGCATAAGTTCTTAACGAAAAATGCTGGATCACCAAAATCGTAAGTTAACTCCAAAATTCACACCTCACACATATACATTGCACTCACCACGATCACAGCCTCAGCTGTTCATAGAATACAAAATATAGGATGTACTTTCCTTTTCAGCCAAAAACATACCAGCGGCATTGTTTAGATCCGTCGGATTTCCGGCTAAGGAGGAGTAGCAGGGAGGTGTTGACAGATATTCGCCAAATGTCCAACAAAACTGTCTGTTTTACCTCGATACCCTAGCTTTTGTTCCTAGTAATTCCTACAAACCTTACCACAGTTACATTGCACCATGTATTTGCTTCTTAAATTTCGACTCAATCTTCCTATTGGAATCTTGAAACTTTTTTTTATAAAAACGCATTAAATGTTATCAGGAAAACGCATGTATCAGAAAAACGCAACTCCTTCTGGGTAACCTTAATCAGCCTATAGGTTTCAATTTGGTCCTAATACCTATTATTCCTATCCAAATCTCTATTCAGAATACCATGCAGAATCGACGTGCAATTTTCTGTAAGAACCAGAATATATACCTATACCATAGTCTGACAATATAAATTGTTGCCAAAATTAATGGCCAAAGCACCGACCAAAATGGTTAAAATCGCCGTCTAATCTTCTAGAAAAACTGGAGAATTTTACTCCAAAATCGCCGTTCAAGGGAATTAAATCTACCAAAGTCTTGTCATTTATGAAATGGGATGATTTCTAGACCTGAGATACAGTTTTTCAAGACCCTAAGAAGCGGCCCACTCTGGAAAGTAATTGTTTTACATTTTGATATTTTTATCAATATAATTCTCCCCAAAGTCTTCTATAAACAGCCACTGTTTTAAAAAAACAAAAACGCATAAATATAATGTCTATATTGTATAGATATTATATACATGTTGTTTTTTATTTGGACGACACAAGTGTACAATTGGCTAGAAAACGGGTGAATTTCTGCCCAAATTTGCTAACAGAACAGTTAAAAACGGCTAAGTCGCGGAAATTAGATTCTGAGATATCATCATATTTGAAAAGATGAGATCAAGTAGATTCCAATCAATAGTAAGGGAAGCGTCTATATTATATACTAGCCGCCAGGATGTTAATAGAGCATTGTTACCATTACGCACTGTATTTTCATGTGTTCTGTGAAGTGGAATAGAGTACATGGATGGATACCGATGCTAACTATAACCCCTAAACCTAACCTTAAATGTGTGGTCCTAGGTCAGTATATATACAGAACTACCCGGGATTCGAGGCGGGAGTGAATATTCACCGATGACGGTCAAGGGACGGTAGTCCCGCGACCGTCCTCGGTGAATATTCACGACGCCGAGAATCTAAGGGTTGTTCTGTGTTTATTTCACCCCGCACACTAAACTAATGTTAAATAAACATGATCTACAGCGATTTTGAGAAATAAATTGTTAAATAATTAGTTCTTTGGCTTGATTCGCTTCGAAACCATGGCTCCGAAGAAGGACCGGAACTGGCAAAGATCAGAAAGCACGCATGCGCACAGGGTAAAAAAAACTAGGTCGGCCGTGTATTGCCCGCGTGCAATGTCGCTTCAGTTACTGACCAGCTAAACAATATACACAGCCTATGTTATTTCTATGGACTGAGCATATCAAGGGTGAAATAAAGGCAGTAGTTATATCCCACTAGCATCCTGACGCCTAGTTTTTAGTTGATACCTTCCAATAGGAAGGGGCCTAGTCCGACTTGTTTCCACCAGGTGGCGTCATGTTGATTGTAATAGCTCTGGATTATAACACCCCCACTATTGTTTATGTGAAAGTGTGAGGGGGCATGCAGGGTGGTGAACAGGAAAGGGGGGAACTTACTCGAAAGGGGGGAACTTACTCGAATGTACGGACCAGTGGAATCAGGAGGTACAAAGTCAATTTTGGAATGGCTAACGATAGCACCCCCAACCCAACCAAATTGAGGTTGCAACAAAATAGTTTTTTTTGTATATTTCAGCAGATTTTCTTCATGAAATGTTTCAAATCAGATACAATGTTACAGATTAGTGTTAATGATAAATGATGTAACATAATTTAAGCCTCTATATGTGCACATGGCACCACCAAGTCAATGTTGGAATGGCTAACGATAGCACCCCCCTAACAAAAGAAGAAATTTAGGAAATGAATATTGTGCATATTTACCTTGAATTTGTCTAGGAAATCTTTCCAATCAAATTGGATACATGAGATAATTGTTGATGTTAAGTTCTTCAACATGTTTTGGGCTGCTGTATAGGTTCCCATGCCATCACTAGGTCAATATCAAAATGGCTAACACTAGCACCCCCAAACCAAAAATGGCACTAATGAAACAATATATTCAGCAAATTCCAGTGCTTTCTTATAGTAAAATCGCTTCTAGCCGATTGCATGTTACACATGGATGTTGTTTCTTAATAAAAACTCATGATTTGAATCAGAATATATGCTCCTGGTGTCCAAAAACTTGATGTTACAATTGCTAACGTTAGCACCCCCGTCATGTAATGGGTCAGATAATCAAACAGTATAATAAAGTGATTTTTTATGTGAAAATCCTAATGATCATGGTGAAGTACACACAAATATAGTCAATGATGTGGGATAAAATAGTTTTGTGTGAAATTGACATTAATATAATGTAAATGCTGCAATATTCATCTAGGACTAACGATAGCACCCCCAAGGTAACTGGATTCTTTGGGCTAGTGGGAGGCAACTACACCATCAATTGAAATAATTTCTTTTCATCTAATCTTAAGAAATATCATTGATGGAATGAATAACTGAGAGAAAAGCGATTGTACACATGTTAGTTTACCATACTGATGTATATTATTATTTGATATTTTTTTTTAATTTTCACACTTTCTTCATCTAAAAACACATAATCTATATATTTTAGGTCATGAAAAAGATTTTTCCAGACTTTTTAATGGGTGGGAACACAAGCAGGTATAAAAAAATCAACAGGGAAATAACATAATTAATCCAAAATGACCAAAAGTTTCATTCAATTCCTTTTTATCTAAGGGGGTGCTATCGTTAGCCAGCAGGATAAATCATCTCTATGGGCTATTTTGGTGGGAATATTAAGAAATATCATAATTTTGTAACATATATGTAGTAAGGGACTGAGTTGGAATATGCAATGATAGAAATATAATGCAAAAATATTTTTCTTAAACAACTAGACACATTTTATTAGCACTAACGATAGCACCCCCTCAGAGTTGGAAAAAGGGTAGATAATGATTAAGTTCATAGAAAGGTAGGAAATAATTTTTTTTTCATAAAGATTGAAAATAGGGTGATTGTGGAGATGTTGGTTAGTAGTTTGGTAGGTTGTAGAAAAAGAAAAGAATTAAAAGGACAAAGATTTTGGAACTATAAAAAAGGGGGTGCTATCGTTAGTGCAGTATTTGGAAAAATGTAAAAGGGCATAATAAATTGAAATAAAATGAATTACAGTTGCAGGATGGGTGTTTGGATTCGGAATGAGGTTCGATTTAATGGAAAGTCAAGAAACAGCTAGGTCTGTGTTGCTAGAAATGAAATATAAGGAATTGAAATGTATTTTTTATTAAATTATTGTGAAATTAGGGGATAAAAATGGGACTTTCCCAATTATTGAGCTAAAATCTGACTGTAGATATAGAAAAGTATATGGAATGAAAGCTCTCGGTGAGGGGAATACAGACGTATAAAGCAGAAATAGGTTTTCTCAATAATAAAAGATGTACTTGGGAAAACAGGTTATAATGGCAAAATAGCACAATTGAAAAATCTGACCCAAAGGCTATACTGAGTTGGTAAAGCAAAGAAGATTATATGGTGCTGCTACATTGTTATATAGTCCAGCTGTTAAGCAACGCATTTTGGCTCAATTGTTCATTTTATGATAAAATCATGAAATTTGGTATATTGGTAGTTACTTATGCATAAATTAATATCAGAGGTAGACCCAACTGATCGGGTCCCAAAATCCAAGATGGCCGCCATTTTTATGATATTTTTTTCAGTTTTTGGATCATAACTCAATACCACTTGGAGATATAAACTAAATGTCATTATGCATTTACAAACTAGTAGAGCATACAATTACCTTTCTGTTGATATCAATATCATTCTTCTACTCCTATTATTCGATTTTTGATCAATTTCCAAAAATTAACCAAAATTAACACTTTTGGGCAGGTAGCAACTTTACCCGCACAGATATCATATTTCCTCCAGCATAAAAACTAAAATTTTTCTACAGCTAATAACTCAAACAATTAGCCTCCATTTCAAAATACCAAAATACACAACGCCTTGTGATTCAGCCCTTTATTATGCTTTAATCTAAGTTCAAGTATAATGTTTTTTTAGGTAAATATATAACATTTTCAGTCATAGTATGCAGTAACTATCACTTGACATTGGACACAAGTAACTGCATCTGAGAAATGTTTCCCTTGGAAACGCCAAGTAGTTACATTAAGTTCACACTAATTGTAAAGTTGAATAGATCAATAGTTAATAAACTAACTGTTTACTTAATACTTGTTAAAATTTTTTTATCAAACATAAAATAATAGAAACGCTTCTTAATGTCCTTAATGTTTACCATCATTGGAATCGGCTTGATCTCATCTTTTCAGATATAATAATAATAATAATAATAATTGAAGTGAAACAGAAAAACAGATTTTGAGATATTATCTCAAAATCTGTTTTTTGGGACTTGTGACTCATTTCCCTGAAACACATCACATATAACAAATTGGTAAGATTCGTAGTTGCAAATGTCTTATTTTTTAAGGAACATTCATCTTACTTTTACAAGACATTATTGTCCTGCTGATTACAACATAGTCAGATATAAACCTTGTACAGGTTATACCCATTAATTTTTTGGAATATAATAGAAAAATATGTTTGTATGTATAGACATGCCCTACATGTAAAGTAGAATGAGTTTATCAATCCAGGATAGCCTACATTATTGCTGATAACGATACTATATAAAATAACTAGAAATACAATACATGGAGTTTGGTCCCTACAAACATATCTTATCTGTGTAAACACTTAAATATATCTATGGTTGAATATTTCAATGTGTTTTTATCAGTCTGATTATGGAATACATAAAGTTAGAATTCAATTAGATCCCGAATTGTGGCAAACCAAATATAATCTTTCAGTAAAATTAGTTTTCAAAATGCTTGAAAATAAATGTTTATACAAACATGAATATATGGAATTACATGTTTATTTTATACAGCCATGTAGATGTCTTCAGCTCCTAATGACTTATCCTTATGTCTGCCATTATTCTATGTAGACGTGTGCCCAACTTTAAATGAGAGTCCAAATGTGCTTCAAATATGGCATACAACTGATAGGAACACATTAACTGTAGGGAGGGATAGACAGATAAACATGGATTCACCACAGGTTGCTATTGTCACTGGTAAGTAACCAATCTTTTAGAGGTTTTATACAGGTTCATATCAAATTAGATACATACAGGATAACTAACTTGTTGGTTGAATGATTGTTGTGGTGTGATCCCCTCAGTTGGGCCTACTTTTGCCAGCCACGCTGTCATAGGGGCCTTCAGGATGTTTGGAGTCGTATACAACACAACTCAGAGCATGGAGTCGTATACAACACAACTCAGAGCATGGAGTCGTATACAACACAACTCAGAGCGTGGAGTCGTATACGACACAACTCAGAGCGTGGAGTTGTAAAGACACAACTCAGAGCGTGGAGTCGTATACGACACAACTCAGAGCGTGGAGTCGTATACGACACAACTCAGAGCGTGGAGTCGTATACAACACAACTCAGAGCGTGGAGTCGTATACAACACAACTCAGAGCATGGAGTCGTATACGACACAACTCAGAGCGTGGAGTCGTAAAGACACAACTCAGAGCGTGGAGTCGTATACGACACAACTCAGAGCGTGGAGTCGTATACGACACAACTCAGAGCGTGGAGTCGTATACGACACAACTCAGAGCGTCGAGTTGTATATTACACAACTCAGAGCGTCGAGTTGTATACGACACAACTCAGAGCGTCGAGTTGTAAAGACACAACTCAGAGCGTGGAGTTGTATACAACACAACTCAGAACGTGGAGTTGTATACAACACAACTCAGAGCATGGAGTTGAATAGGCACACAATATATGCAACTCTACAATACATTGTTTCATTGCCAATGCGTGTATAACAAAATATGAGAACAACATTGTTAAAACACTTAAATCCTCCATAAAGTCTAGTTGCATACAATTGTAATGTTCTCTTATATTCAGGAGCTTCTTCTGGCATAGGGGAAGCAGCATGCTATGGCTTTGCTAAGCAAGGTTACTCTGTGGTACTGGTTGGCAGGAATGCTGAAAGATTGGAGAAAGTTAATCATGCCCTCAAGGAGGTTGGGCTCACTGATGAAAAGGTAGATCTGTCTACATAATTATTGCACTTTCTGTAGCAACGATATGAAAAAGAAGTAAAAATTGACCTTATACAAATCCGTGCTAGACTCCATGGTATGTACATTTGTATACAATGTTTATACTATTATTATTATATTATCATATAATTTCTATCCATGTGTTAGTACTGTTAAAATCCCTAACATTCCCCTCAGTTAAAATCCCTGAGAGTTCCGGTAGTTAAAATCCCTGAGAGTTCCAGTAGTTAAAATCCCTGAGAGTTCCAGCAGTTAAATCCCTTAGAGTTCCAGTAGTTAAAATCCCTGAGAGTTCCAGCAGTTAAAATCCCTGAGATTCCCCACAGTTAAAATCCCTGAGATTCCTCGCAATTAAAATCCCTGAGAGTTCCAGCAGTTTCCATCATACCCGTATTTTACTGATATTTTAGTTTTAATGGGTTATCTTTATCATAGTAGTTTTCTTGCACAGTTTCCTTTAAAACCGTGTCTTAATGTAACAGAAAGGAAGCTAAAAGAGGGGTGAATGAAGATCAGTCTGAGTTGTCTTTATTAATCAGTCATGCTCAGAGAAGCCAACAGAGGGATACAGCTCCTAATCTCATACAAAACATTCCACAACACGAGCTAACATCCAGAAAGCAGGCAGAATTAAGTCCTGCATTGGCATATTATAGAAAAAGATTGCAGATGCAAGATATATATTTATGATAAATTTGAATCATTAAATTGCCTGCAGCTAACACAGAGGGTTTTCATGGATAATTTATTTTCCCCATTCTCCCCAATTACCATGAGGAGAATTGGAGATTAAAGTAAAGCCAAAATGTGACGAATCAATGGGTGTTAATATGCATGCTCCCTATAGCCAGTCTTATATTGAAGTGGTTAGCATGTGAAACCCCCAAACTGGACATTGTGATGTTGAGTCCCAGAGCAGCCTTTTTACTTTTGTCTCATTTTTGAGTAATATCTTCACATTTGGGGGTTTGGTTTCACTGGCCCACTAAGCCTGACGGGGCGGCCTCGGCGTCCCGCCTCGGCCTTCCCGTCAGGCTTAGTGGCCAGTTCGGACAATAAACTTAGGCTCTAACCGCTAATTAGATCGAAATAAGTGAGAAAACTGAGTTCAATCAGGTCCTGGGACAAATGGTTTCCTGGACAAAAGCATATTTCCAAATTGTGCACTTTTAGTGAAACCTTAGGCAAAGACAAGCAAAGTTGAAATTTCTGGTTAATGACATGAGGTTCCTTTCAGATTCTCATCATTCAACAGGACGTTACAGAGGATGATGCTGCTCAGACCATCATAGATAAAACCATGGAAAAATTTGGTTCCTTGGATGTACTTGTGAGTACAGTTTCCCCCATACTGCTTGTAATATCTGCCTTGAGATCAATCAAGTGCTTATTTTACCAAACTATATTATATTATTACATTAACAATACAGTATCTATGATGGAATCAATACATTCTTTAAAGGAACTGGGCTTTGTTGCATGATGAAAGTCCACAAACATGCAGCCTAGTAATTAGATCATAGTAGATCTTTGGATAAGAACGACCAGGATCAGAAACGATCAGGCTCTGTTGCACAAGGGCCACTCCTGACTCTACACACTCGTGCATGTTTTCAAGTTATTCGCATAGCATATTCGTGCACATACTTATACATAGAATACGGTATTGATTACCGGGGACCCTGTATAAAGCAGAGGAATCCCTTGTTATGACTTCACTATCCGTGGTCTTTCCCGAAATTTAGCCTAATTTAGTCAATTGAAAATGGTGCTACCCCACTCACCCACTCTCCATTGCTAGTCGATATTGTTAATTGCCTAATTGTGTTCATCTGTGCTCGTTCTTTGGGGATACTCACGAGAATCTGTTGAACAACTAATTTTTGGGTTGATGTTTGTACATAATCATGAGAACATAGACGAATATTGGGGTAAAAATGGTGTTGCACAAGCCTAAGTTAGGATGACCATCAAGGTTTCCCAAGTCTGTTCTTAACAATAATGGGCACATATATAAATAATTCATTCATTAATTTTCACACATAAATGAATAAAAAAAATATTGTAAGTGTTTATACAGTGTTTTTATTTTTTTTTAAACATTTAGGTATTCGTTGGAAATAGGCCTGCTCTGGCCTGCTCATTTGTTCCAAAATATCAAGCACTTGGTTTAAGTGCAGGTGTGAGAATGTGTGAGTGATGAAGTGAATGTTGGTGAGTGTGTGTATGAAGGCTTTAATTGTTTAGTTTATGCATGTGTGCAAGCTAGGGACATGCAGATACATCACCCAAAGATCAATTATTGCTACTTGAGTAGTATTATTAGAAAGGATTGAATGGATCAGGGTAGTGAGGTCATAAGATGGAATTCCTCTGAATTATACTGGTAACCCATTGGTACCGTGTTTATATGTAATAGCCTGATGGAGGTTTCAAATCGATCGAGATTGATCATGGTAGAAGTAGTTTTTATCATTGCGCGCTTAGACTTTTCACTACCATGGCTTAACTGTGTCATATGCGCTAGATTTTTCTTTAATATAATGGTTCTAGTTTTTTTTTTTTCGGAATAAATATAACTCGAACTGGACATTAAGGAGGCTGGCCACTATTCCGAGGTTGGGGATAGTGCGCGATTGTGAGCTCGGAATTTGCCGTCATACGGTCGTCATTTTCTCCCTTTTACGACATATCATATTTCATAATTTAATGGAAAACTTTTATCAAGTCAGAGTGAGAATTGAAGTGGGAACTTGTTCACAATGTTTGTTTCAAATATAATTCGATTCTGTTACATTTCTGGACATTTTACGACATGTGTACGGTTTAACTCCAGCCATAAATCTCGCACTAGTCAGTTTGTTTACAAATCGCCAACGGCCTGGATTTCTGCATTGAAGATGGATATTTCTGTTGAAATCAACATGTAAAAAACATGTACAAGTTGTAGAACCGATCAGAAAAGTATTATTTAGGTCTAGTCTATCTAACATAGAGTTGACAACAGCAAACAACGATGTCAACAGTCAAAATTACGGCAAACTCGTCCTCTGACTCCACCTTGACCTGACACTTGCAACGTTGTCTACCAAAAAATCTACGAGTGGGGACCCCTACTAAATTTTACTGTTTTGTAAGGTAAAACTGTATTAGAATATGATATGTGAATTTTAAACAAATCTGATTACTTTTTCCTGATGAAATAGGTGAAAATGTGCAAAATATGACGTTTTTCCCATAGTGGCCTATGATAAAGCTCCCCTCATGCGATCGACCCCACAGTTGGGAAATAAGCCTGGAAAGGTACCTAATAAATGGTGTTTTTGAAACCAGCATACTTTGAACTATGAATGGAGCAATTTTGGGGGAAATCTAATGACTTTTCGAAATAGTGGCCAGCCTCCTTAAAGGTATGTATTTGGTTTTCTATCTTATGGATCTCGATATATCGCTTGAAGTTCTTCAGAGGGGTGAATACTTTTTCTCTCCCTGGTTACCAAATCATGATACTGCTCACAAAAATTGTCAACAAACCGTAACTTTTGACTTTATTTAGACAATAAATAAGCAATACATCTCATAATACTCAAATTACTTCTCAACATGGAAAATAAAACTTCCGCCACTGATGTTAGCTTGTTCTTTGTTGCTGTACACTGGAACTAGTGAACGCACAGCCATGCCAGCATTGATGCTGCCAGTCACAAGTTGATTCAACTGCATGTGCAGCGGAGATAGACGGTATCCCCTTTCCCACTGAAATAATGTTCAAATTCTCGAGCAACTGCTTCATTTTGACAAATTATATTCTTTACAACTTTGGATAATACAAAACCTCGCATGTCATCGCCACACTCATTTTAAAGCGGGTTGAAGCAGACAATTTGATTCTAGGCTTCTCATTGGTCAGATGAAGCCATGTGATGCTCGAAAGTAGTTTGGTGGTAATCACATATATATGCTATACGACTTTTCATATAGCACCCCCAAATCATGCACTCGAAATCATGTACATATGTAATAATGTGTATAAAAGTACAATCAAGAGTGTGAGACTTGAGAACATGTAGGAGTAGGAAAGAGTAGAATCAGCTATTGCGCAACAGAGCCTGCTCTTTTCTACTCTTAACAGTTCTTAACCTGAGATCAACCACAATTTCAGTCCTTGGCTGCAAGTTTATGGACAAACCATGGTCAATTTCAACCTTTAAACCATTCAATGTTGCTGCTGGGTCATTGATTGCCACTTATCATTCTAATAATAGGGCTTGAACTGGCAATTCCAACCAACAAAACAATCAAACCAACTATATCTATCTATTTTCAACAAGTAAGCATGAACAAGAACCCATGAATTACTTATGTAACAGATTGCCAAAGAACGAACATGATTGGATAAGATTAAGGAAGGAGCAAGACATTGAAACACTGTATGAACGGACAGCAAAGATTGGGATACGAGCAGCATTATGCAACAAAGCCCTGAACAACATTACTATTACAGATTACATTTGGCATATTCTAATCCCCTTTATGCTTGGTCTGTGTTCCTTCATTAGGTAAACAATGCAGGTCGTTCTCATTTGTACAACTTTGAGGATATACAAATTAAGGATATAGATGATCATTACAAGCTCTTGCTACGTGCACCATTCCTCCTGAGTCAAAAGGCACTTCCTCATCTAAAGAAGACTAAAGGTAAGCTTTAGTGATTAAAATATAATGATGTCATCATTTTTCACTTTTAATTTTGGCATTTACACTTATAATTGTGAAATGAAAACATTAATTTCTCAGTCTCAGTCTAATTGCTTATCATCTTATTTGATGTCCTGTACTGAAAGCTGCACACAATTAACTCTGATTTTATTTTGCAGGCTGCATCATCAACATTTCAAGTGCATTAGGAACAGTTGCGGTATACATAATAAGTTATTCATTATTCTTAAAAACATAAAAAAGCAATAGAACAGTAATAAAAAAGCCTTATATTTGCCTATTTGAAAGTAACATCTGTACAGTAGTACTATGTATAGTGTATCTTTTGGATCTTCTGCAACATGTAAGATAAGGTTTTCTTGTGTTTCAGACATCAGACATTACCCCATATGCAGTAATGAAAGCTGGATTGGATCACTTGACAAGATGTGTTGCCATAGGTATGAGAAAAATACATGTGTTTCTGTCTCTCACCAAACATGATTTATCTCCTCCCTTCGATTATACCTAATTTACACCAACTTTAAAGGATTATGAGTCTAAAGTTTTACAGAATGTATCATTATAGTTTTTAGTACTATGGTTTCTTAAAATTCTGAGGATTGAGATATTGAGTTACATTTTATGAGACGGATACTTAGACCCAATGGCAAGACAGATGTTTGTAACTGAGTGATTGGACCTCTGTTGAGATCGATTACAAACCATACACAGTACTGGGTATAAGTTAATACCGATTTATACTACATACTGATTTACCAATATAGCCATATTATATTTACCTTCTTAGTAGTGTCAACGTTTTTCTTGACAAATTATCAGAACAATGTCTGAAAACCCTTGAAACATGTACAGCAGTGCGATGCATTAACCACTAAGAAGCACAACATCATAATCCAACCAAGTTATGTTATTTGGGACATAGCTTCCATGACAACCACTAGCTATGCTTAATCACATTGGTGATTTGAGTTATCAGATGCCACCACTGTATCACTTCTTCAAAATTGGGGACGAATTATTCCATCTGAATAATTTCCCTTCATTAAACGAAAGGAAGTGTTGAGTGCCGAACTACCGGAAGACTGGTACCCCTAGTGCCACTTCCCTCACCGACCCTGCTTCCGCTTCCACCTCCTGGGTCTCTGCCACTTCTTCCAGGCGGGAACGCACCTATTTTAAAATCCAGCTCGCCCAGGCCCATCTAGTGATGGCTGGCACTAAGACCAGGAATGGTTGTAAGGTTGACTATTGTAAGTTAGCAGAAGCTGACAAGGAACTCAAAACACCAGAAAAGAACAAAACCAAAAAAGAGCAGAAAATGAAGGGCAAGAAATCCGCCGATAACATGGACAGAGAACAACCAACCCATCCACCGGAGGATAGTTCTGAACATGAGGAGGAAGAGAAATCGCCATCTCAGCGCAAGGCCAAATAGGCGCCTCCCAAGAACAAAGGTAGAAACATTACCACCAAGGTAGTGGACAAATTCTGTGACACCATACTGGAGATGTCAAAGGCCCAGTCTACCCTCTACACTCACTATGCAAGGGACAAGCAGCTACACTCCCCCAGACCATGTGGCACCAAGAGCCCATGCCAGTCACACAAGAGCACACACAGGCACACACGCTACTCATCCTCTGAATCGGAGGCAGGGGATGCATCAAGTGACACCTCTTCTCACACAGGATCTACCTCTTCTTCCAGCGCTTACACCCCACCTAGTAAAGAAGGAAGAAAGGAAGAGAAGAAAGAAACATACATGGAGCTACAAAAAATCGCTAGCAGAGCTAAGCCACCCCTTGCGACATTACTCCACAGACTCCAACTCATCGTCACTGGGCAGTGATGGACTACCCTCCCCAAGACACATCAAGAGGGCCAACAAACACCAACACTTAACTACTTAACTAACAGAGCCCTGGAGCGACAGTACAGCGGTCGATCAAAAGTTAAAGGTAAAAAAGCAAAGATACTTACTCCTGAAAACTCCCTCCCCACCGATTTATATTTGACCAATATTACTATTAATGAGTACTATTGTGGATTCGCCACTATGTGTGCACTGAAGGCCAATGACGGTTCCACACTCCAGTGTATGCTCAAACATCTGTCTGAACTGGGGGAGGATGTAGCTGTCCACAGCTGGAAAGGTCCCCTCCTTTGGTCACAGAAGATCATAAGATCAAATGGAGGGACAAATTGATTGATTTAATATAGGTTTACACAGCCGCGCATGCTGCGCATGTATTCCTCGCGTTTTGCGCATATTATTTCTATCTTGTATTATGTACAGAGTGGCCACAAGGTGGCAATGAAAGCCAGTATACTACATTTTATCCTTTCCTACTTCTTTTATACCTTATCCTTACCTTTACAACAACTTTTATACTATTTACCCTATTGTACCATGTCTAAATCTCCACCGCTAATAAAACAGAGTAACTACAATAAAGATCTTTCTTATTGTCTTTATTTCTCCTCCCCTGCGTTTACCGAGGGTCATTACACATTCAATACATACAACAGCAATGCGCAAAAATAATCTGGAACCATCGCCCCTCAACATTGATCAAGCCCAATGAGAAGAAGGGGCCATAGCCATCCCGTGCCCCTTCTATAACTCTGAGGAATGCTCCCTCCCTGACAGCCATGTAGAGAGCATAATAACCCTTCTCCACTGCTGCAGGTATTGTTACTGCAACACAAGGCATAAACAGTATTTCCACACAGCCAAGAGCGGCAACAACTGGAGGACCAATATAAACATGGAAGGAAGTAGTTGTCAGACTAACAATGAACACTAGAACAAAACAAAGAGGAAATAGCCTAGCTCATACAAGCCAATTGGACACCAACCCCTTCTTCAGGAGACTTCCCAAAAAACTATAACACTTGACCATCACACAGTCTCCCCCCAACAGAGAGTTGCAAACATATTCTGAACTGATCTTTAATAACCTATACAATAGCAAACATACCTTCAACAATTCTCCTCACAACTTACATGCCCAGACCACAACAGCCAGAAGTGTGTGCCATACTGCTTCCTCCCCGGAAGTGAATAGACACTTTAACATCTGCCCATTGGACTGCCCCCTACTAGCCATCCAACATGAAGGTAACACCTATATCAACAGAGCTCTCCATTTTGGAGCTAACTTATCAGCCTTTATCATGCAAATGGTCGCTTCCGCTTCTGAGGGAGTGGACGCTATAATACTGCTAGCACCAAACCGAGACTCAATGACATGCAACTTCAACCTCACAAAACTGTCCTAGTATCACAAGGACTTCAAATCACCGAGGTGAAGACACAGCACCCATCAACATGTTTACAGTGGTTGGGAATTGTGTTGGACACCAATGCAAATACAAGGTCTCTCCCAACCAACAAACTGGCCGAAATTAAAACGTGTTTGGCGCAGGTGGCCAGTAGGAGGGTTGTGATAACCCACTATATGCAGAGCATAATAGAGAAAATCGCCCATCTAGCAAAGGCTGTAAGACCAGCAACCCTGTTATGCAGCACCTCCTATCAGCACTACGGGAAGCGAAAGGAGGCCCCATCTTCATTTCCAAAAAGATCAAAACAGTCCTCGTCTGGTTTCAAAAATTCAATACAGCCTACATCATCAAATGTGGTGACCAGGACAATATGGGCCGATGCATGCATTACAGGAGCAGGAGCGACTAACGGCTCCACTTACTACTCCCATCAGTTCTCCAAGACTCAAACTGAAAACAGGAATATTAACCATCTTGAAGCACTAAAGTGTCTTGTGGCTGCAAGGACCCTCACAACAGAAGCAGACAAGGGAAAGATAGTGTGCATCTGCTGTGATAACCAGGCCTCCATCGAGGCCCAGGGACAAGACACTGGCGGCTTGCGCCAGAGCATTCTGGTTCCTTTCAGCCCAAAGGGTCAGTTAAGATATCATATGTATAACCAGAGTCAATAGAAAAAAAGAAAAACCAGAAAAATATACAAAGAAGTAAAAAGCTTCAGAAAAAGTTCCAAGCACAACGCATTAAGATAACCAACGAAAGATACCTTCAAGAGATTATCCCAAATAATCACTCATTTATTTGTAATCGTAAAAGAAAAATGGTCAATTTTGGTCTGAACAGACACCGCTTTTTTCTCCTGTTATAATCATTGTATTACACCCCTGTTATTCTCAATAAAGATCTGATGTTGGACAAAAAAAAAATTATGTATGTAATAAATAACCTACATGTATCTGTTTTCATTTCAGAGGGAGCACCACATGGTGTCAGGGTAAATGCAGTAAGGTAGGTCAGGATATGTATGTTTGGTTTAGCAAATATTGTACAGCATAAATATCCAAGTTATGACAAGTATTGGGGTTATCTGATTCATATTTTAAACTCAAGTAGCTAATACAATATATTCAAAACAACCTAAGACTCCTTTAAGCTCCCTATTCTCCATCCCCTCTAAAACAAAAATGGTGGTAGTTGCCTAGGTGGCCCATTCGTTCATGGTATCAAAAGTGATCTCAATAAAGTAAGATACAAGACAAGATAATGAAGATGGAGAGAAGAGCTAGATAACAGACGAGAAAAGGAGAGCAAGGAACATGAGGAAAGAAAGAAGAACTGGAAATTAGAAATAAGATAAGAGAAAAAAAAGGATAATAAGAAAGTGAAAATAAAGGAGTGTGAAAAAAATTTAAAGTAAGGTACAATGTATTTGGGTGTGTTTTGTTACTGTGCTAGTTGGTAATAATATGGTTGATATGCACAAATGTTTTCAATATAAATTTTGAAAGCATAATTTTCTTGAAACAAGACAACCATCTATTCATATACTTTGATAAACTATTGGTGCCTGTTGAATGTTGGGTGTTCAATTTGAATTTACATTTTGCTTTATATAGCCCTGGACCAATCAAAACACCTGTGTTTGAAAAAATGGGAGCTGCAGATGATGACTTTAAGGTAATAAAAACATTTTATTTATGGGTTCATCAGTATCCAGCTATGTGTATGAAATAATTTATATATAACTTTAAAATAGGACAGAATAGTCACATCTGCACATTGCACTTTTTCAATTGAAACGGTAGGTTCTCTAACCTCCTAGATACAAAAGAATACACACTTTCATGTGGTCGGTTGTGTACATAGTTGCCTATTTTAACAACATTCCTGTAAGATTGACCTTCTTCATGGGACAACTATAGCAATAAACACTTTGAAAGGTTTATTATTCCATCTACTTCCTGTCAAATTATAAAATTCAAAGCAAACATATTGTCAACTTTATTTCTTTATTTTCCTATCAGAATGTGGAAGCCATAATTGCAAAGAAACTTCCAGTGGGACACATGGGAAGTGTGGATGATACTGCAGCAGCTATTCTGTACCTGGCATCTGCACCATTTGTTACTGGAGCAAATCTCAGTGTTTCTGGTGGATATGAATTAGCCTCACCATGGAATAAAACATTTAATACAGATTAGGCTCAGGTCAGGCACATTGTTGTATTGCCTCTTTTGATCAAACACTTGCCTTAAGAGATCGAGGTTGACAAATCCACCAATTGGTTCATGGCAGCCAGTGTCAGGGCCTTTTAATTATTTAATGAACATCCCTGAAAGCTGAATAAAATTCGCATGGAAACATGAGTATACTTGTTGCTACTTACTACTAACTTACTTTGCTAAGTTTTTTAAATTAAGGAAAATCTTGATGGTACCAGTGTTTTTTGAATTTCCTAAAATAACTGATTTACTAAATTTACTGTTTACCCAAACTATTAACTTATTCCTTGATTTGTAACTTCATCTTCAGTATAAAAGACTGAATAAGAAAATGTACATTTGTAGTGGGTCTGCCTTCCCCCCCCCCCCCCCCCCTCAAATACATTACTTTGACGCTGTCGTCCAATTACACCTACAACCAGGCTACGACAGCGGGGGCACTTCTACTAGAGCCGGAGAATACCATCAGTTCTGGCCGGTTCCGTCATAGGGCAACAACACATCTAGAAATTCACATACCCATGCATATCATGTACAGGCTGTGACCAATAATCCCACCATAGCAAGAGGTGTGTATGGAGTAGTGAGCGATAGCCCCTTCAGCAATAACATCGTTTCCACCTGATGTTATGCATGATTTTCTTGAAGGAGTTGTGCCCAAAGTGTTGAAACTTCTTATCACCAATTTGCATCGTGAAAAAGTCATTACACTGTCGCAAATAAGTAGAATAAAGTTCTAGTAGGAAAAGACTCGGAGCGGTGGTACTTGTTTCGTCTCTTGCCTTTTATCATAGGGCATTACGTACCTGTAGGAAACAAGTACTGGTCTGTTTACCTAGCTGCTAGGGAAATTGGTGAATATTTACTAGCTCCCTCCATAAAGAGGTCAATGTTGGAATATCTGGAATTGAAAATTTCCGATTTCCTGTGCCTGTTCCACGAAACATAACCAGGATCACTCACTCCCAAATTCCACTATCTTCTACACTACCCACGCCTCACTGCTCAATATGGGCCTTTGAAACATCTTTGGTGTATGAGATTTGAGGCTAAACATCAATACTTCAAAAGGCTAGCTGGGATCGTTAACAAATTTAGGAATATTTGCTTAACCCTTGCTAAACGTTACCAATTGAAACAATGTTGGAAACTGTCTTCTAGTGATACCCTACACCAGGGAGAGGATTCCGTAGGTGTTAAGTCAGTGCCATGGCGCTCACTGCATTCAGGTGTCCAGGATATCCTCCTGTCTAAATGTGACTTGTACTTGTTGGATGTTGATGCTGATGAGACTGTTTGGAAAGTGAGCAAATTGACCAAGAATAAGGTTACATACAAAGTAAATGATGTATTTGTCTCATCGCATTAGTGCACACAGAAGAAATCCCAATGTTCGTCAAGTTGATGCATGTGTTAAAATTAAGGAATTTGTGGTTCCTTGGTGGAATTGTTTTCTCTGCTATTGCGTTCAATGAACATTTACACGCACCAAGTCCAGGATTCCGACTCCTATCTCATGTTTTCCCCTGGGGAAGAAATAGACTACCATCCATTGGATTATTATGTAACTGAAAATGGGTACAAATTTGTGTCACTCTATCAATCTATCAATTAACTCTTCAGAAAATGAAATTGATGGGCCTGCCCTGCTTCAGCTGACGGAACACATGTCAGAACGTCTCATCCCACTCATGCGGCGCCAATTAATTTTCTTGCACGAGCTGGATGAGTTGAAGAAACAAGACCCATCTTGCAGGTTTGTTAACTAAATTGTAATCTTATGTTTACATAGATCTGCCATGTAAATAGATCTGCCACATTTGTATGAGAATATAATTTATTATTTCTGATTTCATTATGAATAAGAATTGCTCTTATTTCCGTTTTATAATACATTTCTGGTATTTGCTTTCCAGTGCACCAGAACCTAGCAACATATGTCCATCTCCCCAATCCCCAACACCAGTAACACCAGTGGTTGGCTGGCCGGCAAGGTATATCCTGCCTGCATTCCCACCCCGCATACAAGTAGCACTTGATAGGAAGGATGTTTCTATAAAAGGAAGTGAGCGGAACTTATTACGCAATGGGCTCATACAAATATTGTGTAATGACATCACCCGATTTACATGGTAAATATAGTTATTTCAATCTTTAGTGTATCAGACATTATAGTCTATTCAACATAGTGACCATAGGAATAGGTGCCACACTTTAAAAGACATGATGTCAGTAAGAAGATGTTTGTGATATGACGTTGTTATATAGTGTGATATGACGTTGTTATATAGTGAAATATCATCATCAGTCTGTGACTGTGAGTGATGCCTGCTGTAGAATTGTTATTTATTAATTAATTTTGAGCTTGTTTGTTTCTCCTTATTCCAATTAGGTATACCCTACTGCTCAGCACTATGCAGAGCTACTACACTGTTTTGCGAAAGCCCCGTTGGTGACCGGCGGGGGTGGTGGCACCCGCGGCCGCCGCCGCCTCGGCGGCCGGGAACGGCAGTCCCGTAGGCGCACGTACCCCCTCGCGTCGGCCAACGGCAGGTGGGACGTTGGCTGACCCGCAGGGTGGCGTTGGCTGGCGGCACTTATAACGTTGGCCACCTTTAGGGTATACGTTTGGCAACTGATATATTAGCGTTGGGTGGCGGCCCATATAACATTGGCCACCTTTAGGGTATACGTTTGGCAACTGATATATTAGCGTTCGGTAACTGAATATGAACGTTGGGCAACGGAAATATAAACGTTTTGGGTTGGTTTGGAGCGCTATATAGGATCGGATTTAACTTTTTTTCTAGGGTTCATATGCTACATAAAAGCAGACTAATGACAAAACCACAGCTCTTTTTCTCAATTTTTTTTATTCATACAATCATTGAAGTCATACAATGAGGCTATTATACATCTGATGGATGAGAAATTCTATATTCAATACCAGGGATGAAAGTGGGAGGCAGATAAAAAGTCGGAAAAGGTCATTGACAAAATATTACGGGTCCTAAAGTACAAGGGAAAATCAATCCAGCCAAGAGTAGAGCTGAAGAATGTGTGAACAAATCTCAAACAATTCTACACGAAGTATCTAAAGAATCGTTTCCACACTTACCCCTAAAATTAGGTATATACATGTCAAAATTACACCTGAAGAATCGTTAATGTAAATGACATTTAAGGGAAAGCTTGGAATTTGAATT
This sequence comes from Sthenelais limicola, assembly GCA_942159475.1. Classification (NCBI taxonomy): domain Eukaryota; kingdom Metazoa; phylum Annelida; class Polychaeta; order Phyllodocida; family Sigalionidae; genus Sthenelais; species Sthenelais limicola. Next base: position 7,497,200 of record OW804102.1, read on the forward strand.
AGGCACACCCAAATTTGATTAATTGTTCTACATACAATTAATACAAAAATCATCAAGGGGGCCTTTAAATGTTACTTTTCCAGAATTCCGATTAGAAGTTCCTCTCAAAGCTCTGATAGCTTGTCTATGGGACTGTCCTCAGACTAGTCGGAAACCAAGAGGGGTGTATACAGTGAGTCAGTCTCTATGGGCTCTGCCTCTACCAGTGTGGACCTATGCTCAGAGAACATATAGCACAATGCTTCAGACTAGAACCAAAATAAAGGTTCAAAAGGAAGAAAACATAAGTTATGATGGGTTGTGATGCATCGTAATGGTAGAAAAGGAATATAAAAGGGGAAAACAGATGAAAAAGGTATGAATAGTTGAATGATAACATGAATCGGAAATCCGCCAATAATAGGAAGACTGTCATCCCTGAATACCCATTACGGAAAAGGTTATTCTGAGGTGTAAAGCAAAGGTAAAACATACCTCTGTATATAGCTAAATACAGTCTGTATAGATAATACTTTAATTATTTAGCTATATTATAGCTAAATAATTAAAGTATTATCCATTATAGACATATATTCGAAATGATAGACAAGTTGAATAGGCAGGCATTGAGCAGCTGCTGCCACTCACTGACGGACAACTTGCATCCCTGTTAACAGTTGATTAATCTGCACCACTTATCTAATCAAGAACATGTTCATCAATTTCACATATGAATACATGTATGGTACGTCCGAAATACAACCAAATCTCATAAAATGACAGCTGATCAGGTTGTACTCCATCGTAAGGAGACCATTTTATTTATTACATCAATTTATACCTTGAAAACCACAATATTCCAGTCGTTGAAATACAATATTACTGTGTAAATGCTCTGACAGCTTATATCAGTGTTAATATTACATAGAAAAGATAAATTTGTCTAAATCTCGTGAATACTAAATGTAAAATGAAATTCCTGTAATAATCCAGTTGAATATGAAGCCATTTTGAAAGTGAAATACCTACTCTCTCGTTGTACCTAATCATCGACCTAAAGATTTCCGTCAAAAATCAGGAAAAATTAAAATTCTCGCCATCACGGTGCTAAACCAACTAAATATTGGAATTTTTGAAAAAAATGTTTGTCTATATGATGGAAGGAGTCCCCTAGACAACATAAATATTGACAGAATTGAGAAAAGTTGTTGAAGTTTTGGAGTTTGGACGAAAACCATATTGACGATTTCCGTCGCAGAAATGTTAAGTTAGGATTACTATCGGGAATCGCTATCACATCCCTACAACAACTAAATATTGGAATTTTTCAAAAATCTTTTCATCTTTATGATGGAAGAAGTTCACTAGAGGACATATTCACTGAGAGAGTTTCGAAAATCATTAAAATATTAATTTTAATTTATTAGAAAGTCTCCTTTTTTTGGCGTTAAAAACGTGTCACAAAAAAACACAAAAACACAAAAAAAAGAGCAAATTGAGGTGAAACTAAGGATTACATGATCTTCAAAGCTTGTACCAGACGCATACAGTAACATTGTTCAAAACTAAAACCCCTACGTGTACGAAATACAGTCATTTACATGCATTTGAGATTGCTTATCACATGAAACAGCAAATCGGATACATATCTGTATTTCATTTATTTCTTCTTACAAAGGTGGAGACAACCTGATGGTACTTTTCTGACCTTACGATACATATATACATATAATACATTCATCACACATCACACTTAAAAGTAGATTTTTTTGCTGGTGTTTTTTTCCAGGCGCTCCTTTGTGTTGTTGAATGTGTTGTACTTTTGGAGCAGCCCACAAATCTTGCTGGAAATTCCTTTCCTTGCCTTTTTAACTTTCTTTCCATCTTTCTCTGGCTGGATGTGCAGGTAGATCCTGTGAAAAATAATAGATTAAAAATGATTACATACTGGAATGTGCAAAATTGGCAGACATTGGAAGCAACTCCTAGATTTCATTTTGACAATGTACATTATATTTATGTCTAACTCTGCCTATGATACATACAGTGGTAAAATCAGCCTGGGAAGGTACCAATCAAATGACATGTTTGGAATCAGTATAGTTGGATTGACCAGTGTAGCAATACTTTTCAGACAGAACTAATGACCTTTGGAAGCTGCCTTTCAATAATTACCCATCTTACTCTATAAATCTATTAAACACTATTAATATTAATATGAACAGATAATTACAAGTCTGTCTCTTACCTCTGGAAAAAGTCCAGGGTCACCTTTATCTTCGCCGGGTATTGCATATCGAACATGTAGGTGACGCCGAAGAAAATTCCAAGTGCCATCAGGAAAGTTGGTATATTCTCGCTGATGACACATTTGTCTGCAGTGACCGTGAAGCGCTGTGCAGTCAACAGCGAAGAACCGAAGAAGACGATGCAAGGGTGGTTTGGGAGGCGACTTTGCACCTCTTCAGCAGTCTCTGTACCCTAAACAAAGTAAATAATAAGAACATGAGTAAATTAGTAACTTTAGTAAATTACATGGCCAACCAAACCTGAAGAAATTGCCCCCCCCCCCCAGTGTTATATCATATTACATGATCAGAATAATAGTGTAATAGTGATTAACCACATTGTTATCAATAGTATAGATCAATTAGGGTCTTTAATTACTATAATTACTTATATTACCTAGAGATTGTTTCTGGTCTAAATTCCAATTGTATTTTTAATAGCAAGTTTGCTTTGGACATATCTGAATTTCCACCCACCTTTGCCTGAACGAACATAGACTCTGGGTCCTCAAAAAACCACTCATTGAACCACTCGGCGGTCAGGACCACAAGTCTGGGTAGCCTGGCATCCTGCACGCCGGTCTTCTCCACTGCTGCCTCAATCCTCTCTCTGCAACAGTTTGATATCAAGAATTGATTGCCTTTCAATGCAATGCGGGAATGATTTGCTTCAATACTTTTATGGTCAACATAAGAGTAATACCAATTATAATTTATAATATCATAATCTAATTAATTTAAAATGACTTTCAATGTTAAAATTCATGTTCCGATGCCAATACAATACAATGATGTGATCTTACGGAGCAAAAAAAACTCTTTGTTACTTACATCAGCTCACTCCTCTTCTTTGAGTATATCCCCTTGAAAAATCCCATCCATTTATCCCCCACCTCCTCGTAACTGTCCACTATGTTTCGCATGAAATGCTGGCCTGTGAGCTGTTTTACATGGGCCATTATCCCCTCATACGAACAGACGGTCGGCCACGATTCTTTGAATTCCCATGCCTCAATACCTGTAACGAACAAATGGACATGTCAACTATATCTCATAACATTATAACATTTTAGAATCTCAATAGCAAACGTAATAAAAATGGAGCTGAAACTTTTACCTTAACAATAATTTAACCTTGACTAAATTTGTATTTATATTGATATTGATTCAGGTTCTATTTTGCTTGTCCCACATATTGTACAATTTCCTCTACTCAGTTACTACTTTGTCATGATCATCAATGGTCTCTTCTACTGTTTCAAAAATACCTACCGCCAGTTAGGTGGAGTCGCTGGGAGAAGTACGTAAGCTTCTCAAGGTTATGTACCTCCTCGCCTTGAGACCCAGTGTCTGCCAGTTCCTCAAGTCTTGCACGCTTCTTTTCTTGCGTCTCGGCCGTCTCACCCACTGGTGGTTTGCTGGGCATGTAGGCCGGGCAGCCATCACTGGAAGTTACAATATTTATTATTATTTCATTATCACAAATCAGACTGCAGCCAGCACTGGAAGTTACATCATTCATTGTAATTTAATTCTCATAAATCACACCACTGAGTACTTTTCATACATACATATATACATACATACGTGTTTCAACACACCTTTTTTGTTCCTCTACTACAGGTATTAGTAACTGTGTTCAGTTTTTAAAAATTAACTCTTCTGTCTGAAAAATATTTTAATATATCGGTTGTCCGGCCTTACTTGTCCCTTTTTCTTTTCCCGCAGTTTTCTGTTAGCTTGTGGTGGACTTTTTTGAGCCCAGTCATCCTCTCCAGTTCTTCGCGGCGAAAACGGACCATGTTGTCCCTCCTGTTAATGAGCTGGCGGTGGAAGCCCCGTTCCCCGCCGCCCACTACGGTTGTGCCGTGGGAGTCACGGAGGCCGGGGTAGTCTGTGGTCATCTTGCGAGCCAGCACGAGCAGCTCCTCCGAAGTAGGATTGATCTGTTTCTGAAACACATTATTCATCATCATTAATTAAAAACAACTAACATTTTTGTAATTGCATTATACAACAAATTCTCTGCCAACATTTGTTAACATCCTACCTGCAACATGGTGTTAGTGGTGATTTGGTTGGTTTATGCCCTTAACAACTCATTCATTATAGGATAAAAGTTGTAACTTGTTTCATACGATTATACTTTCATACAATTTACCTTAGCACCCAGGACAATCAACAATTAATGCACATGTAGTCATATACTTACTCCTTCCATGATGGCGTCAACGATGTTCCGGACCATGTCATCCCTTGCCAGCTTCTTCATGGTCCCATCACGTAGGGTCTTCCTCTGTGTTGCTGTCAGTTCCGGGGTAAAGGTATCCACCCAGTTAGTCAACCGGTCATCCAAATACTCCACCTCATCTGGGCTGCACCTGCTGCTGCTTCTGCTTCTGCTACTGCTGGTGGTGCTGGTGGGTGGGGTGATGTCTAGCGGAGACACACTGACCATGCTACTTGAGGGGGTGCCTGGTTCTTGCCAGGCCAATATTGTGTCTCGGCGTTGTTGTGCACGCACTTCGTAGAGCTCTGTAGGGGATAGAATCATTGGATGATTATAGCAACATTTCAAGAAAAGGGTTGCAACTTAATTTAATGAAAACACCATAAATATTGGTTGCGTGACACAAAACTACTCAGCAATACATCAGACAAATAGACAAAAAGGGGAAAAACCTGATTTTGACTCTTGAAGCAGACTGGCAGATAAATTGTACCTATGATACAATACTTATAATAACTATAATAATTAAAAGTTAAATTATTAAAAATAAATTAATTAAAAATAATTAAAAAGATTCCAAATGAATGTAAGAACAACTAGTTGTATATAAATGAATGCTTACGTTTTGCTTCTTGCAAAAGGCGCTTTGCCTTTGCAGGAGGCAAAACCTTAACAAGGTCTGGCAGCTCGACAGCTGCGATGTCTCCCTCATCTTCGCAGCCATTCACATCTATGAGTAGATGTACCAGGGCTGCCCAGGTCTCGTCGCTGACAGTCCCGATGAACAGTCGTACCACTTTTTCAAAGTGAGCATTCATTCTGGAAAAAAAAAGGTTTCAATTAGTGACTAATAAAATAATGCAAATACAGGAAATATACGTTCATTTACAACTGATCCTGATGATCAGTCTAATGACTTACTCAAAGTGAGCATTCATTCTGGAAGAAGGATGGTTTTAAAGTGGCTAAGATCACTATTTTGACTATATGTCATTTAGAAATATGTTTGTAGTTTTCAATGACCTGCTCAAGTAAGAACATTTGTGTGGAATACCAACGCTATATATTCCTTAGTTTAACTGATATTCGTTGATGAATAATGGGGCAGAGATTCCATTGGGGAATTCAAATCTAAGAGAGAACTAGCTAGACCATAGGGTGCTGCCCCAGTTCATGGTGAGGGGATGTGAAGTAGAAGAGAGGCAGGAGGTACATACTGACATATATAGCCTGTCCCATCCAGGTGTTATCACTTAACCAATTATGATAAGAGCGGTTGGGAATTCCCCAGCCAACCCAAGCCAACAGACTTGGTTGTAACTGTTGAGTCTCTGGGTGCTGGAGGCACCCTACGAAATTGGAGTGTTAAACTCTTAAATACTCGAAATGTATATATCTGATACATTAATGCTCCCGGTATTCATTACAAATATACTAATCTAGAACATAGTTGAAATTCAGACAAACTTTCCTCAAATCTGGAGCTCAGTAATATGTGTCACTTTAAATAGTCAGAAATAAAATAATGGAGATGTTGTTGTTGTTTTAAGATTTTTATTCAGCGCAATTAAAAGCTAGCAAAAATGATTTGTAGTAAAGAGTACATATAGGCAAACATGTTGAAAGAATATCAATATATATAAAAAATAATTAAAACTTTCCACCCGGGCATGTGTCCATTTTCATGACAAACCTATTAATATTTTAATTCAAGGCCCAATATACAACATATTCAATGAAAGAATACAGGATATACTTTTAATATACTTTCATTTACAACTGCCTGTCCAATGTAGAGTTACTGCTCACAAATAAAGTCCTTCTTCAGGGACACTAACTAGATATAAACAGAAGCCATTGTTGTCAAATCATTCATTCTTATTTTGGATAATCCGGGAACATTTCACATCACACATTAATTTTTCACATTAAATATATTAACTGAGTCTTTTGCTGAGTTTTTTCTTGCACCTAAGTCGTGGAAATTACATGTTTAATTACAAGATAGTCCTTGAATTCAACTGTATACACCTCCAGTGGATGTGGGTCAATGAGGTGGCGAAGATTTATGCACTTGGTGCCCTCAATGGAGTTGTCGACATGAAACAAAAAATTATACGCTTGTTGGAAGAGTGTGTGGAGGTGTCCAACCACATACACTCCATCGAAAGTCTGTATCAAAAGAAGAATTTTCAGCACTTCGGTTGGGTAGCTGTGCTCTGTCCTGCTGATCACACACATGCCAGGCGCATATGTATGTCCATTAATGACAACCTCACTTACTGTGTTGGCATCGTAGAACGAAGTGGGGACAGCAAGCACAGCTTCTTGTACTTGAGGGGAGTATGCATCAAGTTGTAGTCGGTGGGGGCCCTTTGTTTCTGCTCCTTCATTGAATAGTCGTCCTGACTGAAGGTAAGCTTGGAGCAACTGATGTTTATTTGCGAGGGTGTAGGTTATGTTCTTGAAATTTTTGGTGTTTCGGATGCACCTCTTGAAATAAGAGTGTTTTGACTCGAAGCGTAGTGTCCAAACATTCCGTAAGGGTCCGAATTGAGATGTCATTGTTGCGTAGTGTGAAAGGTAGTGATGCTTGGGTTTCATAAGGGCATCAGGAAAGGCCAAACTGCGCCTTTCGAGGTATTCCTCGATGATCAGATGAATGTAGCCAAGATCAATTTTGGCCACCACAGGTGCCATCACATAGAGCATAATCTCGTGGAGCAAGTGCATCATCTTCCACACATTGTCATCCTTGTCGACAACATGCAACCCAACAAAGATGGGCATGAACACCATGAAATGGTAGTTTTGGATTGCTTGCCCACCTAACTTACGGCCTTTAAAGTTCACAGGTGCTGGTACAGTCGCCCTGTCCTTCCTTGTGAAAGGGAACTGCTTGATGCGACGGTTCAAGTCCTCAAAGGTAAAGTACTTTTTTTCTTTTACAAAGTACTCTAGACACAAAAACACATCACTCTGCAAGATGCCTTCTAGAATGTCATGTGCAGCACACGGTGGTAGGCCTGGGTCTGTCACATGAAAATGCTGCAGCTCATTGAAGACAGAATCTTTCTTCACTCCACGAGAAGCAGAGAGATCATCCTCCCCTTTCTGCTACTCGCACATCATTCTCATATGTGTCCTGTGTGCGGCAATCAGCTCTGTGGGTTGGGTCTTCTCTGAACTGATTTTTGGTTACATGGCAGAAGCGGCAGAAATAATTCATATTGAAGCTTTCTGCAAATCCACCTATCATATGTGAGCCAAGGTTATCTCCAAGGAGAGCTATCACGTGCACTTTGTATCGTTTGCCCTTGATCACAATACCAGACCTCTCCAAGGCTTTGAGGTCTCTAATCAACCATTTGAAGACTTTCTTTGTTCCAAACTCTTTTAGATGGGCTTCCTTACACAGGATACTCAGTTGCAGATTGTCTATTTTCGAACGGTACTCCACTGGCACATTGAGTACGCTGTAGTAGACACCCAGAAGTTTGTGCACTACCCGGCTCGACCCAAGAGGATTCACTACCTCAAACGCATCCTGGTAGAGTAACAGGCTGAGCGTATCATTAGGCATTGAGGAGTACACTTTGTCTTGATAGACTGTACCATCGCGTACATCTCGCAACATACCATCATCAATAGGTGGACTTTGTTTCAGAAGATGGGCTGGAACCTTACTTATGAAATGTCCAAGGCTATGTTTAATAGGGACATATTGCATGTGACACGGTCTGTTGTTTCTATTCTTGCCCAGTTTAATCTGTTGTGGTGTTACATGATTAAAGTTCTTCTTATAGAAGCTCTTCCTAACTTTACTGGAACGAAAATGTGCTTTGTTCAGGGTTGATAGGTTGTTACGAGAGTTCATACGACCAATTACTTCAGGCACATTTGTATGACGAGATGCTGTCAAGAGCCTTCGAACATCAGTTGTGGAGCGCTCATTATCCATGTCAGACAGGATGGAGATCTCACTTACTATTTTGTCCAAGGTCGTAACTGGTACCAGGTATTTGGCCTCAAGGCGCATGTAGAATAGAGCCATGCTGCGTGCTAGCTGTGCATCAGCGACTGGCTCATCCCCATCAACGTCCATTGGCTCAAGGTGGGATTCACTGCAATCGAGGTACAGGTCCAGGTCTTCAGTGTCTTCGGTGTTGTCACACGGGGCTGTCTCGGTTACATCAAGCTTGGTATATTCAGGCCGTAATTGACTGATGGTGTGTCTTTGATGATTGCGACGTGTGTGGCTCTTGAAGCCATTGTAGTTGGTGAACTTTTTTTTGTTGCACTTAGTGAAAGGGCATTCAACAGCCTCCATATTCCGAAGGTGTTGTCGCTGGTGCGCCAGGAAAGCATCGTAGCCTGTCACTTGCTTCCCACATAGAGGACGTGCACAGGTGAGTACAGCATCGCACATGGGTAGACCATTGCTGATGGTCTGACCCAGCCGATGACCCTTACCATGATCACGCAACACATGTGACTTAAAGCCACTGTGTTTCTTGTACTTCCTGTCACATTGCTCATATGGGCATGGAAAGGTACAATTTGAATCATTACGATGTAGCCTGAAGTGCTTCACATAGGCAGTCTCACTAGGGACTTGCAGACCACACTGTGGACACGAGAGCATGATGACATAAGAGCAACACCTATCCTATGCATTCATCTTACGGGTGGGACCTGTAAGTAATAATGTTATATAATATAGTACAAATATGTTATAAATATATACAAATATAAATATATACTTATTTAGTATAGAACTCTAAAAACACTAAATATTGAAATATCGTAAAAAAATAGTTGGGTTTGAGATACTTATCAGATTCCGATAATCACAAGTACATCACAAGTACATCACAAGTACCCCTTCAAGTACATCACAAGTACCCCTCAAGTACACCACAAGTACCACCAAATATCGTAAAAAAATAGTTGGGTTTGAGATACTTATCAGATTCTGATAATCACAAGTACATCACAAGTACCCCTCAAGTACACCACAAGTACCACCACACAACAACCACAAGTACCACATACATAGATACCTACATAGATACCTACATAGATACCTACATAGATACCTACATACCTACCTACCTAAAGGTCACTAGTCCACCGGACTAGTGGGAATTTTGAGTTAGCCTGAACCGCTGCCACATCAAGGTCACGTTTAATGAACCCTGCCCTATCGAGATTTCTCACAATCTTCAAAACTAGTACAAAATGACATTTTCCCATTTGGAACCATTTCATGAGAATCGACCATATGCACCCCCCCTACAAACACCAAATTGAGATAAAATTTTGGCAAGAGATCGTGCAGGAGCTCAATTAAGCTACGGAATCGACTAAATTGTTAATAAATGCAATATTCCTAAATATTTCTACTTTCGTTTACCGACGTCCGTAATCCATATAATATAAAGCTAGAGCGATTTCTAGGAAAGGAGGTAGAAAAGAAATGGTAGAAAGAAGGTTTTCTTTGTCCAGAATGTTCTCGGAATTTGTTGTTTTACAAACCACTTTACTCATCTTTAGAGGTCTCTCCCCCCTCTCTGGATGTCGTCGTATGTGGTTTGTGAAGGTATTTGGGGTGGAAATATGATTTTGAAGCCTTTTTTAAATAGGGATAACCACAGTCTATTTATAGCCTGGGAAAGCCCCTGTGAGATACTACGTCATTTCCTACAACCTACGTCCAGGGGAACTTAGGGGGAGCATGAGGAAGAGGGGAGGGAGAGTCCTGATAAGATCAACACACTTCAGAGTAGTACAGACAGATTGTATGTAACTGTATGCTTAATGAGAAATAATAGTTCTATAATGAGGAAGAGGGGAGGGAGTTGGGGGAGGCAGAGTGAGGGAACGGAGATAGGTTTGGGAGAGAAAGACAGACCTGTATGAAAGACAGAGAAGAGGGGGAGGGAAAACAGAGAGAGGGGAAAGTGTGGGGAGAGAGAGTGACCGTCCGGAGGACGGGTACTTTGCTAGTAAAACATAATTTCGAACCGAATTCAAAATTCAATTTCCGACATATGGGCCTGACATTTTAGACATTTAAAACGTCAAATTACTCTAAGAATACACCTTTTTCAGTCGAACCAAGGGTAAAATGTAACCAACTGGAACATCAGGGAACGTCCGCCATTCATTTAAAATAAAAAATCGTCAAATAATATATTTCCTCATGACCCAATACTAACCCTATATGTCCAATTTTCGTAATAAAACATAATTTCAAACCGAATTCAAAATTCAATTTCCGACGAACATAATAATAATTTCGACATGAGACTTCATATCCAGATAATCAGGCTTGTTTTACATCGTACCAACCATATTCAAACCAATGAAATAAAGTAATGTAATACTTGTGTGTAATAATTATTTTTCAATGAACCAACTGACTTCTACGACGTAGGAATTACAAATGGCTACCCTATCGAGATTAACATTGAAGTCTATGAGGAAAATTATCGATCATCTTAAAAGCACCCAAATCTCTTGAAAATCTAAGCTAAAATGAAATCTAGCAATAATCCATTTAAATAAGACCTTGGTACATCGTATGGAAGCCATTTGGAAAGATATATGACCCCCCTTGCTGCGTAAAACTGCCAAAATTTTCGTCGGAAATTCATGGTAAATCCTAAATCACCTATGTCCGATTCCGAGAATAAAATTACATTTCGCACCGATTTTATAATTAAAATTCCGACGAACATAATGATATTTCTCTGCTGAGACTTTAACAGCAGATGCTCAGACCTGTTATACCTCGCACCAACTAGATTTAAAACAATGAAATGAAATAATTAACGTGTAATAATTATTTTTCACCATCGAGTGGCCATTTTCTAGCCTAAGAAAATCCGCCATTGACAAGGCAATCGTGTTAACACTGAAGTCTATGGGGAAACATTTGGAAATCGAAAATCGTCGTAAATAAACAATCTCAGAACCATTTATGACCATCAGCATTCAAATCGTGGCAAAACACATCATATGTACTAAAATTGAAACCAATATTCGCGATATTTCCACCGTTTGGAAGAAAAAATTATCCACCGAGTGAACGTCGCCGAATATCGCTTTAATATGGCCGTCTATGGGCGTGACAATTCTATCATAAAAACATCAAATTACTCGAAGAATACACCGTTTTCAGTCAAACCAAGGGCATGATATCACTAATCGAAACCTCCGAGAAGGTTTGTCATCCATATAAAAGCAAAAATATGTAAAAATCTCCAAATATTCTATCCTGACATGTCCCCATGCTAATCCTATGGGTGAAACCCACGTCGTAGCTGGTACCGTTATTTTCCTTAATATTAAGCAAAACTTTTGCAAATACATTTAATATGACGGGACTTACCGCCTGGACAAAATATCCAGCGTGAAACAAGCAAGTTCTCATCTATTTTGGCTAATTTTCGGTGTACAAATTCGTCATTCGTTAGGCCTTAAAAGGGTCCGCCATCTTGGCTTCTTGACGCCACCTTCAGCCTAGGATAGTGAATTTCGAAGCAGAACTTTCCCTTAAAATGTTGAATTTGGAACATCTGAATCGGCAAGAATGTTTATTTGGACCCTTGAATGGGTCTGAGATATTCATTTTAAAACAATTTTGCATAATTTCTGAGAAAACGGCCGTCCTTCCTATGTGATTGAATGCCTGATTGAATGCAGGTTGAATGCCGCGTCACCGCGTCACTTTTTCACTGTTTTCTCTTGAAATACACAATATTTTTTGTTCCAAAACATGTTAAATATTCTTTTTAATGAAAAGAGGCCTAAATATACCTTCAAAAACGATTTTAAAGCCCGTTTTAAGTTAAGTTTCAAACAGTAGTTCCAGGATTTGCCCACTAGGGGGTCACTCTGGTATAAAAGAGCCCCCTCCTCAGGCACCATCATTAGTGCATAGGATCTTGGTCTAGCAGGAGCTATGACCATTTTTCTCAGATTTTGCCTGTGACACCCCACCTGAGCTGCCATCAGAGCCTGATCACCTGTTCATATAACTGTATACCTGTGCTGTGTCTGCTTTCTTTCAGCAAACTCTAGTGAGTTTCAATTCTCAACATTTTCTTCAAGTTTCAATGGAGCCCCAACACATTGGCTTGACTGAATTGGTTCTCTTCAAGACTATTGTAAAGAAGACTAAGGGTTTTTAGCCCATAGGTTCAGTAAGATGAAGAAGTGAGACAAGAAGTCCGAGGTTGTAGTTCGTCTGGATTCGGCCTAGGCGGTGGCGACTCAGCGAGTACCTAGGTCCGAGTAGTCACTTTATTTTATACTCCAAAATCATGAATAATTCATACAATCAAACCCAGGAAATATTCCACTAGCTCTTCCCCTTCCCTCTAATTGGTTGAGGGAGAGAGGATCTTCCTTGCCCACACGCCGACCTCTGCTCCCCAGGCAGAGACCATAAATGGAGTGCATGCAAGTTGGATCCCTCTCCTCAGCCTTCCCCCTCCCACCCCTTACTCATAGATCCCATGGCTCGTGCCAGCCCTCCCCCCCCCCCCCTCCCTCTTAGCCCTTCCCCCCCTCTTGATAAACCCAGAGCAGTGTATACGTAATTAGGTCGGGCTGGGGGAGGTGGGGTGAGCCCAGAGTGGCTCATCTCCCCCTCCCTCCTGGCCAGGCCATGTGTGGCGTGCATGCCCCGACCATGATCAGGGCTAAATAGGTCGGATCTTGGATCTAAAGATTCCAATTCTTTACATTCGTCCCATATTTTATTTTTGTTGAAAGCTTTCTTTCGAACAAAATATTTAGCCACTGATCAACCCAGTCCAACCAAACAAGAGAAATAGAAATAAGGTTACATAATTTACACACACAAAATCATAAAAAGGGTAAAGTAAAAGTATTATAAATTATTATATCTGTAGACCTAACGGGTCAAGATGGAAAGTTTCCAAAGGGAGTGGCTCTATTAAAAGGAGTGTTCATTTATATCAGAGGCCATCACCCTGCACTAAAAAGTCTTTTAGTCGAATATTATGTAAGAGAAGTCTCTGCGTTTTTAAGTGTGCTTCTGAACACTGTTAAATGTCTTCCTTTGTACTGAGCTAGTACACACAAAGTTCTCCAATGCGGTCGTCACCGCCGTCTCCTCTGCCCGGCCGGTCAGCCGAGGCCCCCGCTGGACCTCGTCGCTGACCGACAGGACGCCCGTCTCTTTCTCTCTCCTCCTTTGGCCATGGAGAGTGAGAGCGGTTGGGTAGTCAACACTACAATATTTCCATTTTTAACCTCAAACACTACAGAACACATGTCGACTTTACTGTAGCATCACGTATAAACTCTTATTACTTGGAAAAATACCTCTTCAAAGCAGAATGGTCGGGGACAAGGTGAGGGCTTCGATTCCATGGTGCTTCCTCTCAGGCTCCTCTGTCTCGACCGATTCTGTTTGTGTAAAAACAACTTCTCACAATGAGAGTTGAAATAAAAATACCTATTTGGGCTGGATCCTTGTTCACGGATTCCACCATTTCCTCCCGAGAGAGAAAATGGATTTCACCCAGGTATACTACTCTGTGTTCTGTGATCTCCCTCGCACCCGAGAAGAGGACAGAACAAATATTAATAGTAAATATTAAACAAGAGTAAGTTACAGACAAGTTCAAAAAGTGTTTGTTACCCCAGAGAAACCCAATAAACATTGGTAGACTAATTATTTCATCCTGGTCAGTCCGAAGTTGGCAGCGTAATATGGGGAGGCGGGGGAGGGGGCAGGGATATGCTCGAGGGAACGAGAGCCAGTCCTAGCGCCTGGAGTGGCCTCTCCCTCCTCTCGATCTAGGTCTTGGAGGGCTAGGGCTACAGGGTGGTGGGTTGGGGGTCCTATGGGGATATTCTCTCGGGGCTTAAGGTTTCTCAGACAACACAAAAGGCTGACTTTGCCTCTTGGGGCGAGCCCCTTTCGGCGGAGGTAGATTATTCCCAGGGTCATGACTCCTAGGAGAGTGGGGATGAGAGTGGCTATACCCCAGATAGAACTTTCAGACCAAGGGGTGGAGGAGATCAGGGGGGAAACGGGTTTAGGAAAATCTGTCAGGGCTAGTAAGGGTATTTCAGCTCTTGGCAGGAAAGTCAATTGCTGATCTAAATGGGGGTAAAGGGATACTTTGCCATAAGTCAGATTAAACCCAGGGAGGGGCATAATCTTGGGGATGGGGAGTGTTATATGGGACTCATGGCGTTGGATGCTACTTACACGCCAATCCTTTCCAACCAGGAGACAACCGCCTTCTAAAATCACCCTGGCATGCCGATGATACGTTTGTATCACTGGTTTTTGCCCAGGGCACCTCAAGATTGTTTCCAGAGGTTCATAAATAGCCAGAATTACAGAAGAAATGGACTCTCCCTCTCTAAACACTTGGTTTGTTAAGTTATTTCTTTTCACAATCTGCGCCTTACAAAGGTCTGGCTTTTTACCTAAAATAATATTTGTTTCGCAGGTCGGGGTTAGATGCTCTATTGCAGCTGAGCAAATCTGGGGTTCAAACCCGATACAATGCTGAGGAAGAAATGACGCGCTGGATATGCTATCTAGGGCCACCTCCTCTTCTCCTACCAACTTTCTCAGGTGGTCAGCACCATATGGGACCGGAAAATACTTTAATCTATAGTGTAAAAATTGAGTGCCTGAAACTGCCGGAATTACTGTCTGGTATATTAGCTCCTGTTCGCCGTCTAATAATAGTCGAACGTTCAGGTGTCTATAATACCAGCGGTTATCTTGGGGGGTGTAATGTTTCCCTTCTTGTAATTTAGACAATATTTCTGATAAGTAGGCCAGTGGTAAAATCTGGTCTGTTAAGAATCCCCTTTCCAGCTGAATGCGCTGGCGATAAAATAATTCGTTTTGACGGTGGTAATTTTCCACCGCCCTACTCACTCGCTGCAATAGAATATCCACTTCCCTTTTCATATGAATCCTGTGAATATCTTTACTGAAACCATTTAACTGTGTTAGAATGTCTGCCACTTGGCGGGAGATGTTACTTGCTGCAGCTTGGAGCTGCGCGATGTCCAAGCGGTTCTCTGTCATGTAGAGCCTTGTCTGATTCAACACCGACACCATCTCTTCCTGACAATGGGCCAATGCGCTCTCGCTAGCCTGAGCTTCTTGTACTGCAGACCTTAATTCGTTCACCTGTCCTACAGTAGCGGTGCCAAACAAGGCACGGCTTAGCGAGCCCACAAAATTGAATAGGCCTCTCTTCCTTCGGGTGTCTTGTTGGACTGGTGTTGGAATCTCTGCCTGGAGGAAACCCATGTGCTCCTCCCAGGCACTGACATCTCCGTCTCCCACAACCTCCGCCTGTCTGAGTTCTCCAATTCGCCTTCTTAGGACGGAGACCCAAGCACTGACAGGAGGGGGCGTGGGGGGGGTGTAGAACGATCACTGTTGTCCAAGTCGCGGTCAGGGCTCTGACCTCCCCTTCCTCATACACCAACACCCCTTCCTCCTCAAACAAATCGCCATTAGCCATCATAGCCAGGGTGATTATGAGGAGGGACTGGAAGGTGTAGGTTGAGAGAAGTCCGTCACTGGTGGTGCCCCTGGGTCGAACTCCCATGGTTGGGGCTGTGGTGGGGGTGACGGTGGGGGTGGGGGTGTAGGTGGTGGTGATGGTGGTGGCGATGGTGGGGGTATACAGGGCAGCTTCCTCGGCCTCTGCACGGGTGAAGTGGGCGTGGCTGGGTTTGGTGAGGAGTCAGGCCTTTCCCTCTTAGTAGAGCCTAGAGGGTGGAACACTTTGATCCTCTTTTCAGTGCATTCAGAGGTGGTGGTCAGAGCCTTGGGTTTAGGGCACTTGGTTGGGGTCTCTATCCTCCCTCTTTTTGCCCTTGACCTTGTAACAGGACCTGGTGGTGGTGTGCGCGGGGGAGCAGTCTCCACAGCAACGGCTGGTGGCAGGGGTCGGCGCAATGTAACTGGCTTAGGTGAAGCTAGTACTAGCACCTTCTCCCTCGGCGGTCGCTGCTGGGGTGGGCGTGGCACTTGTTGTGGTTGAGGTGGGCGTGGCACTTGGTCCTCGTCCTCCACATGCATGTGCTCGTCCTCTGGTTGCTCTGCTCTCGCTTGGTCTTCCTGTTCTATCTGAATTGGAGGAGGCATGTTTGGTATGGGTAAATAAACAGTGTCGGGCACTGCCCTAGGCTGGGGTGGGGGAGGTGGTGGAACATGAACTTGTTGAGCTTTTTGGGCTTGTCTCCGAGCCTTATTTCTCTTTCCTTGACCCGCCCTCGGTTGCCTAGTTCTCAGTATATCCCATTCTATTTCCCCTGATACCATTTTTACCCTATCCCTATTTATACGCCTGCGTTCACCCTGGGGTCCCCTCATAGTTAGGGTGGTACCCCTTATCCCCGTTATTACATAACCATGATCCCACTTGGGATCCAATGGAGCGCTGGTGCCTGATAGCACCACCACATGATCCCCTATTTTTAGATCCTTTGCATTTGCTCTGGCCCTTAATCTCTCATAATTAGCCACTCTACTGGCCTCAGTGCGCTCAGCAGCTTCCCTGAACGCATCTGTTAAGGCCTGTAGGCGCTCACTGAGTACGGCATCTTCTGTTCCCTCTGGAGTGGGGAATATTTTAGAAAAGGGATATCTTGGATTGGTGCCGAAAGTTAAAAAATATGGTGTAAAACCAGTTACACAAGAAGTGGAGACTCTATGTGCCCAGAGGGTTGGACCTAAATGGCTCTCCCACTCTGCTGGTCTTGCATTGATGAATTTTCTTAGTATATTTTTAAAAGTTTTGTTAAATCTTTCAATTTTACCATTTGTCTGGGGGTGAAAAGCTGTAGAATGCCTTACTTCAGTGCCTATGGATTTAAGGTACCCTTCCACTTGCTGGTTCATAAATTCGAGTCCCCGGTCGGTGATGAGCACCTCTGGGGGGCCATACCTAGGGACATATTCATTAGCCAGATAATCAGCAATGTTTTTAGCTGCTTTGGAGGGTATGGGTTTGACTTCTACCCAGCCAGTTGCGTGATCTATTACAGTCAAGATGTATCTATTACCTTTATCAGAGACTGGGAAGGGACCACAGAGATCCATTCCCAGTATCTGACCAGGATATTTTGCTATTGGCATCGCAGTAGGAGGTACACGCGCCCTACCCACTCTGTTTACAGCACACCTAGCACATCGGATTAAGACATTATAGGTATCTCTTCTCATGGTGGGCCATTTATAAGCCTCTTGGATCCTATCTAGGGTCTTCCTCATGCCCTGGTGGCCTACTTCAGTGTGGGCGCGCCTCACTACTCTATGCCTAGCTGAGGGTGGCAGGACCAGGCGGGGGTAGGCTGGCTTGCCTGGGGGAGGGGTGAGAGTAAAAAGCATGCCATCAATTATGGTGTAATCCCCCTCACCCTCCATCCCCTGTTGAAATTGTTCCAACTCCCTCTGTTCTAAACGTATTTTGTCTTTCTCGAGTTTATCAAATTCCCAAGGAATTTCATCTATCTCCTCCAAGGCACAGACTTCAAGAGAACTGAGAGTCGGCCCTTCCTTCTTGGGGTTTGTTTTTATTCGAGAAAGCATGTCTGCCCTGATATTGTTTGCCCCTTTTCTATATTCAATGGGAGCCCCAAATTCTGCTATTAATACCGCCCATCTTTGAATTTTGGTGTTTTTAACTTCTCCCACAAACAGAGACTTTAAAGGCTTGTGGTCAGTGTAAATTTTGAATTCGCTACCCTGTAGATAAGGTCTGAGCTTATTTAAGGCATACACGATTGCGTAAGCTTCCTTTTCAATCGTAGCCCAATTGAGTTGTGGCCCAGAGAGTTGTTTAGAGATATACTGAACTGGCCTCTCTATGCCTTCACTATCAGACTGGACCAATATGGCCCCAATTGCGTAATCACACGCATCGCTATAGAGACGATAAGGCTTATCCAACTGAGGGTGCGCCATTACTCTATCTGAAGTGAGTAATTCCTTCAGCGTTTCAAATGAGCTTTGCTGCTCTTCCAACCATTCGAACCTGGCATACTTTTTGGTAAGTTTGACCAAAGGATGAGCTACCTTAGCATAATCTGGGATACATTGACGGTAATACCCAGTCATTCCTAGGAAGGAGCGAATTCCGCTCACATCCTCTGGAGGTAGCATATCCCTGATAGCACTACATTTATCTGGGTGGGAATTAATTCCATCTTTTGAAACTTGGTAGCCGAGGAGATCTACCTTCTCTTGTTTGAAAATACATTTACTCTTTTTGACTGTAATTCCGTATTCTTCTAATTTATCAAACACCAGAGCCAAATGGTGATCATGCTCCTCTTCAGATTTGGAATAGATTACAATATCATCTATGAAAGTCATGCAAAATTTGCCAATAAATTCCGAAAACATTTTGTTCATGGCCCGTTGAAAGACGGCTGGTGCGTTAGTGAGTCCAAAAGGCATCCTACGGAATTGAAATAGGCCCCTATGACACACAAACGCTGTCTTTTCCATGCTATCCGGGTCCATCTCTACTTGCCAGTAGCCGCTTTTTAGGTCGATGGTGGAAAAGACAGTTGATCCTGCTAAACTGTCAAAAATATCTTGAATATTTGGAAGTGGATGAGCATCCTTTTTGCTTACAGAGTTTAGTTTTCTGAAGTCGACACAAGGTCTATTGCTCCCATCTTTCTTTGGGACCAACAATATCGGGCTTCCCCATGCTGAGCTGCTGGGTTCTATCACTCCCAGCTCCAGCATTTCATCTAATTCTTTATCTACAAGTTTTCTCTTGGCCAGGGGCAAACGATAGGGGCGTTGATTAATTGGGCGCGCATTTCCAGTATCTATGTGCATTTTCACATCTTTAAAGGTACCTAATTTTCCCTGCTTTCCTATGCCAAAAACAGCGGGGTATTTTTCTTCCCATGCTTCTGCCTCTGTGTGGATAGAGGCGAATTCTTGATCTGCACTACCCACTTGTTGCCTTCTGTAACTTTTTCCTTCCAAAATTACCTTTCTTTTTCTGAAGCTAATTTGGGCATCTAATATAAATAAGGCATCATCCCCCAGAAGCAGTTCATGGTGAAGTCTTCTTACAATATAAACTGGAAATGAGCTACCCCCCAAGTTAACTATCGCCTGCCCTTCAGTTTTGAGATCATGACCAGAGAGTGATTTAAGAGATTCCCCCTTTGTCAATACGAGAGGCCGATGATGGGTTTTGCAAAAGGCTCTCCATACATCCTCTCGCATTAGACTCCTTGACGCGCCGGTATCAATGAGTGCACGCATTTCCATCCCCGCCACTGAGATGGAGAGGCAGAACCTCTCATCCGGCGTTTCTATTCCCCCTGGTTAACATATTTGGCTGGCTTTTGAGTGGTAGAGGCCATCTGCATGGCCGCCACCACTGCAGCCTGTACATGTGCATAGCGGTGGGAACATTCTCTTGCGAAGTGCCCCTCCTCCCCACACTCATAACAGACATTTTTACCCCTAAACCTCTTCCCTCCTCCCTGCTTATTTTTTTCCGGTCCTGGATTATCATTTCCCTTCCCCTTCCCTTTCCCTGGGTGGTTTACTACCTGAGAACTGGCAATCGGGGGTGGGGGATAGGACGTGTTGAAATATGGGGGATACATAGGCAACATGGGTGTCTGAAAGGGGTACTGGGGTGCTGCACCTGATTGGGGAACGATCACTGTGGGGTTGGATGGTTTCCCCGTCTCCATCCTCTCTACTAATTTCGTAAGGTAATTCACCTTAGACTCCAAATCAGCTATCAGCTTCCAATCTGAAGCATCTGTAGGATTTGGCCCAGAAGGGGCCACTCTCTTAGGGAGGATAGCCCCAATTTCCATTGGTTCATCCTTCCTATCCCCTCTGGTAGGTTGCCCTGCCAGAGCGAAGGTGTGAGCCGCAGCTGAGGCTTGTCTTATTGCCTCAGCCAGGGTATCAGGGCGAGCAGCAAATACGTCATGACGTATTTGCTCATCCCTGAGTCCCAACACAAAATTCCTGACCAACGTCTCTTGGACTATCTCGTGGTCCAGGTTATCCACGCTGTAAGCCCTCTGAGACGCTAGCTGGAACTTGCGTCCGTATTGCTTCGCATCCTCATATGGGAGCTGATAGAGATCGGTGAGCCTTGCTCGCAGCTGCTGTTCCTCCTCTTCATTCATGAAGAGGCGGAAAATCTCAGCCCTCGCCAGATCCCATGTCCTATTGGCCGGTACCTGTAGGAATCCTGCCACGCACCTCGCTAGAGGCCCGCTGGCAAGAGTTCCCAAAAGCTCTAGAGTGAGCGTATCATTCGCTACACAGTAGGCCTTTGCCCTGCTTATCCCATCTAGCCACTCTCTCAAAGTGTCCTTATTGGACCCATCATTTACTCCTAGCATGGCGCCATGGCGTTCCATGCGCCTTCTGACCTCTTTAATAGCTGCAAACCTGGCCCTCCTTTGACCCTCGTCAAGCATGGCCAAGTCCGCGGCATTGAGATCCCAATTGATGTCCGCCATGTTTTATACTTTGATGAGAGAGAGAGTAAAGAAAAAAAAAGAAAACTAGATGGCACAAGGTACAGAGTTGTAACCAACAGAACCCAGAACCTAGCAAAGTTTTTACCCCGAACATTGCTCACCCACTCTCCTTGTATTATGAGTGTTTGAGTGTGATCATTCTCCCAACCCTATACAGTGGCCCAGATCCACCCTCCATACATCCCATAAGTATAATTTATAAGCTCAATCAGAGTTTTAGAGTTCCACTCACCTACTCTTCCAGCTCATCCTGCCTCTCCTAGGCTATGTCTCACTTCCAGTCAGAAGATTGGGTTGTTGCTCAACTTAGCAACAAGTCCCAGAAGTGGTTCGCCAGTGTAAAGAAGACTAAGGGTTTTTAGCCCATAGGTTCAGTAAGATGAAGAAGTGAGACAAGAAGTCCGAGGTTGTAGATTCGGCCTAGGCGGTGGCGACTCAGCGAGTACCTAGGTCCGAGTAGTCACTTTATTTTATACTCCAAAATCATGAATAATTCATACAATCAAACCCAGGAAATATTCCACTAGCTCTTCCCCTTCCCTCTAATTGGTTGAGGGAGAGAGGATCTTCCTTGCCCACACGCCGACCTCTGCTCCCCAGGCAGAGACCATAAATGGAGTGCATGCAAGTTGGATCCCTCTCCTCAGCCTTCCCCCTCCCACCCCTTACTCATAGATCCCATGGCTCGTGCCAGCCCTCCCCCCCCTCCCTCTTAGCCCTTCCCCCCCTCTTGATAAACCCAGAGCAGTGTATACGTAATTAGGTCGGGCTGGGGGAGGTGGGGTGAGCCCAGAGTGGCTCATCTCCCCCTCCCTCCTGGCCAGGCCATGTGTGGCGTGCATGCCCCGACCATGATCAGGGCTAAATAGGTCGGATCTTGGATCTAAAGATTCCAATTCTTTACACTATATTGGTACAATGGTAGTGGTTCGACTTCACCTTATGGACTCCAAAAATGGTTTTCATGGATTCTTCACTTCTTATCACCACACTGGATACTGTGTTGTGTTTCCTTTTCAGGAATTTGTGCAAAGGAATCCATGTTAACCTGGATGGAACTTATTGTTGAGGAATACTCCATGAATACCTGGAGTGGACTACTGTGATATTGTGATTCTGTTTCTAGCAAGCTCTAGTGAGCTTCAAGGGAGCTAGGAGATTCAAACCCGGAATAATTTGGAAGCATAAGTTCTTAACGAAAAATGCTGGATCACCAAAACTGTAAGTTAACTCTAAAGTTCGCACCTTGAAAATATCTCAGGGCAACAAGAAATTCTTCAGGCGGGCAACCTATTTTTATTCTTTATTTCGATCACTGCCAGGTAATTTGCTACACCCCATTGTACTTAACTTGACTTAACTCATAACTGACCATGATCTTGCAATGTCTGGAGTTAAATGTATACTTTTTATTCTCCTACCTCAGGGGCGGTACCAGAAGGCAGGTCTAGGGGGGGGGGCACACTTTTCTAAATTTTATTTTTTGCTTGTACTAGCATGCCATTTCTTGAAGTGGCATTTCTTGAATAATTAAACACTCACTCATTGTAACATATAGTAGTGTACCCTACTATACGAAACACACCCTAGTCTTATATAAATGGTCTTGTATCTAAGTAGCATATTTCACCGTTTTCCTGTTTTAGGATTTAAGAGAAATATCTATAATTCCTGATATACACTGCCTATATGCATGCCCTGAGTATAACAAAATTCCTAAATCTCCTGTGTGATTTTTTTTTATCTTAATTAATACCGACGCTCATAGTACAAATGTCAGAACTATCTAAGAACTTGTTTCTCCTATAATAACTATAATTCCTGATATATACTGCCTATATGCATGCCCTGAGTGTAACAAAATTACAGTTACTAAATATCCTATTTCCACCTTCAATATGACCTGCAGGTGTCTGTACTGACGCCAACTCATTGTAACATATTATAGTAGTGTACCCTACTATACGAAACACACCCTAGTCGTTAGATATCTACTCTGTTATATATATAAAAATCATAACCTATTCTAGCATAACATCACCGAAATCACTGAAGTCTGAAGTCTGAAGTCTGAAGTCTGAAGTCTGGTATACACAAATAAAGGAGAAATATCAGACAATTGTATGTCATATTTTAATGAAATATTGGGGGCAGTGTATATGACGCACAGGCGTCTGTACTGACGCCAAAAAACTTAATATAAAATATAAAATACAAAATATAGGCTGTACTTTCCTTTTGGCTTGCTGAACAAGTTCAGTGGTGGAAATAAGGAAAAAAATTAGCTTGCCCTTCCCGGCAAGTTCCATGACAAATCAGCTTGCCCGCCAAAATTTTAGGTTGCCCATCAACATAATGAGTAAAGTATGAAATAGTAAATACTAAGTATATAATCTAAGTATAGTAATCATTACTAGTACACTCCATTGTCCCATTGTATATAATATATACAGGCCAACGCTCATAGTACAATGTGCGTAAGAAACAGTTTACACCGTGAAGGACAACTATCACTCACTGAATTCTACCAAACTGACGTCTAATATTATATCAAGAATACACAAATCTACGTCAGGCCGACGCGCATAGTACATGAATGTTGGCCCTGAGTGTCTCCTATTTCCACCTTCAATATGACCCGCAGGCGTCTGTACTGACGTAAATGGTGTTATGTACAATATCAACCAACATGAATGTTGGAATCGGCAAGGTTGAATATCTAAGAACTTGTTTCTCCTATAATATCTATAATTCCTGACATATACTGCCTATATGCAACACAATACTAGTACTGACCCATGTCTTACAACAACCCCTGTACTGGTATAAAATACCCCTTGAAACCCAGGCAAATCGCTGCCCAAAATATCTATAATTCCTATATATGCACGCCCTGAGTAACTAAATATAAAAATAACTCTTGTCTCAGTGATAATGTACTTTATTATGCCCACATATATCTTGTAGTCATGCTTGACACCCCAGTTTACAGTTTACAATCTTGAAATCGATATTTTACATAATAATGCAGTTTATTACAATCTTCATCTCCAACTCATTGTAACATATTATAGTAGTGTACCCTACTATACGAAACACACCCTAGTCGTCCAAATCTACTCTGTCCCATTGTATATAATGTGTACGTCCACAGCAAAATGAACCAAGAATTGCAGGTGTCTGTACTGACGCCAACTCATTGTAACATATAGTTAATGATAACATATAGTAGTGTACCCTACTATACAAAACACACCCTAGTCGTTTGATATCTACTCTGTTATTTATATATCATATATATTATATATATATCATAACCTATTCTAGCATTCTAACCTATTCTAGCATAACATCACCGAAATCACTGAAGTCTAAGTCTTAAGTCCAGGGGCGGATCCAGGAAACTTATCAATCTACCAGTACAATCTACCAGTACAAGTAGATGATTGAACTTCTATCTCTATACACTACAACTGTATTTTAACCCTACCTACCACTAAATAAATAATGCCTATGAATTACTGTATGATCAAAACTGTACTACTGATAGTTTATTTACAGCCTTTATTATCATGTTTGATTTAAAAGGGCTACTCGGAAGACCTCCATTGGAGAACGAACCTGTCCTCTTCTTGATTTATATCTACTATATATGTATATGTTTCGCTGAATAAAAAGTTCCATAATAATAATAATAACAATAATAACCATACAAAAATGTGATTTTGATTTTTCCCAAGTTTTATAGAACTGAAGATGTTGCCCCAAATTTCTGGCCAAATCGCGCAAAATCTATGGTTAAAAACACTGACCTAAAACAGTTGTCCCATTATTTACGCAGTCTTACTTACAACCCCTGTACTGGCATAAAATACCCCTCTAAACCCAGGCAAATTCGCTGCCCAAAATATCTCCTATATATATATGCACGCCCTGAGTATAACTAAATTCCTAAATCTCCTATTTCCACCTTCAATATGACAGGCATTTGTCTGTACTGACGCTGAAATACTTAATATAAAAATAACTCCTGTGTAATGCATAACCCTAAATTCCTGATGTAAAACTATCACTCACTGAAGTCTAAGTCTGAAGTCTGAAGTCTAACAACAAGTCCTAAGTCTTATACGTAAATAGTTTTTTTCATTTCCATATTAAAATGCGCCTGTATACTGTCTTAAAATGCGCCTGTATACTGTCTAAACAGCCCTTTTCTCTGTCTAAAATTAGTCCCGAAATATCTGCAAAAATATGTCTAAAAAAGATGCGGTGGGTTTACACCTGCCAGGAGGTGCTAGGTCGCCTAAATGTCAGGAGGTGCTAATGTCAGGAGGTGCGGAACACACCCCCTTAGGGGTGCTAGGCCTGGGTGTGAGTTTGCTGCCCCTACTGAAAAAGCTGGCTTCCCGAAGACAGCCTCTCTTCTCAGGTGCACCTCATATCAACCCTAATAAACTATCAACATCACTGATGTCACCCCCCAAAAAACGCTGAATCTAGAATGATGTCAAATTATCTGTAATGATGTAAATATGACTATACTAATATGTAGCTGTGTCTGTATAATATGTATCTGTGTATCTCCCTCCCTCTTATCTACCTCTTTTAATTTTAACATTGCGTTTCTAATAAATACATTATTAGTGAAATTTAGGACCAGTCCTATCTATCTCTTAAATCCGTCCTAAGAATTAATCTGAGAATAACGAGCTATAATTCCTGAAACCTTCACAGAATAACGATCTATAATTCCTGAAACCTTCACAGAAATATCTATAATTCCGGATATGTACTGCCTATATGCACGCCCTGACTGTAACAATCGCAGTATATATAATATATGCACGCCCTGAGTGTAACAATCGTGAGAATCTTACCCCTTGAAATTGAGGTAAACCTCTAACTAATGCACCTTCACTAGCTCTCACTGCACCTCTAACTAATGTCTAAACTGCCCTTTTCTATCTTGGTATACTGTCTGAAATACAATTATCAGGGAAATAATAGCAGTATCAAATAGGGCCCTACCTACAACAAACTAAACATAATAAATATCAGTGTGCCAATATAATTAGAAGGTTGACGCTACCTTAGAGATCAGGGATATATGGTCAATTCTTAGATGGCAGGAAAGCGTTAAGACCAAATAGTAGAGAGTAAGCAGCAGGGTTATGGGTCAGTTCTTTGGAGTACTGGATAGCGTTTAGACCAAGTAGTTCACTCTTTCGAAGTTGTGCAGGATATGCTTAAGACATGGCCAAGGGCCGTTATTTATATCAAGCTGCCAGCTCCTGTGGCCAATGAGGGAACAGTAAAGCTCAAAATGGTGCCTGACTGAAAGTGACTTCAAAGGAAGTCACTTGTAAGGGTCGCGCAACTTGTAAGGGTCACGCAAAAAAAGCGCCCTGTGAAGCCCCGCCGCCCAGGAGGTGCCCTGTGAAGCCCCGCCGCTCAGGCGGTGCTGGCTTCCAGAATTAAAGGAGGTGTTGGGGAGGTGAGGGGGGGAGGTGTTGGGGGTTCTGGGCTATGGAAAAAAAGCTGGCTTCCTGAAGACAGCCTCTGATCTCATGTGCTGGCCTAGGCCAGGGAAAAAGCTGGCTTCCTGACAGGTGCACCTCATAATCAAACCCTGATGACATTCTATATTTAATATCAATCTGATATTGTTTTCTGATATTGTTTACAGGTATTGATTTCAATCTGATATTAATACAGATTATCGAATACCATTATTCATTTTCGAATACAGAATACCATTATTCATTTTCGAATACCATTATTCAAAAGATGGAATGATGAAAACCATGTGATTCAAAATATAAAAGTCCTGCTAAAAACTGGATTCCTAATCTAAACTGATTCGATTCAATATGACTCTAAACTGATTTGATTCCAAACTAAAAGTCTCGTCCTTCATTTCATTCCAAACTAAAAGTCCTGTCCTTCTGATTAAAACATCAACAACCCCTGACATCAACAACCCCTGATATTATGACCTGATTTTTCTTTGCTACCTGTACCTTCTATTTACCTGCAAATAAGTCGTCATGGGGTGTCTTTTTATGTCCTCAGTCGTCATTGGTTTGGGATAAATCATGGTTTTGATCCATTCGTCCAAGTATGTGTTACCAATTCGTCCATCCAAGTATGGGTTATCCATGCGTCCAATTATTCAGTTTGAAATATGAATGAAATATACACAGAAAGAATGAGTCAGTTTGAAATATGAATGAAAATGAAATACAGAATGAGTCAGAATGAAAATATGAATGTGAAATACAGAATGAGTCAGTGACTGAAATACAGTCTGAGACAGTGTATATTTCAGTCAGTTTAAAATATGAATGAAATTATACACAGACAGAATGAAATTACAGACGGATTGAATTCTTACACAGACGGATTGAATTCAACATTATAACGAAATTATAAGACATCTTGTTTCGAAATTATAAGACATCTTGTTTATAAATCATATCTTGTTTATATCTGACTACTTATATCGGGGAAATACGACTCCTTATATCATTGCTGATATATGAAGAAAGGAATTATATAACGAATATATATATATGAGGGAAGGAATATATAACGAATGTGACAGTATATAATGTACTAGTATTATGACGAACGTGTAATGTTTATGATGAACATGTAATGTTTATGACATAAGTGTACTGTTTATTTAGTTTAATGCTGGAGAGGGATGATGGTGACCTCCTTCCTTCAAGTAAATCCCCCTCCAAAAACACTTACCTTTTAGATTCAATATTAACGAACGACTTGGATATTCAATTCAATATGACTCAATATGAACGAACGACTTGGATATTCAATTCAATGTGACTATTATGGACTGCAATTAAGATGAATAAAAATGTTGTTATACAGCCAATGGTAATTCATTTGTATTGGTTCTGGACCAGACTGGGTACATTAAACTCATACCCATTAAACTTGATGGGTAGTTGAAAAATTGCCTGGTATTATTGTATGGATTTAGGAAACGTTGTATTGATTTTGTCGCAAATTTATTCACAATAATAGTGTATTGATTTTGTCGCAAATTTATTCACAATAATAGTGTAACTGCAACCAGTCTGGTTTCGGCCCTTAAACATGTTAAGATCCCATTCCCTTGCCCAGGGCCTCCTCAGCAGAAAGGCAAGCATACTGGATCAACGTTATTATCTGTAAAAGTTAATCTGAGATGGTCGTCAATCAAAATATGAGATGGTCGTCATAAAAAATATGAGATGGTCGTCAATAAAAGCAAGATGAGACCAAAAACTCGAAAAGCAAGATGAGACCAAAAACTCCTGATATTTCCCAGACCAAATACTACGCATAAAACTATGCAGAAATTCGGAATAAAACAACAGCTTAAAAGTATGCATAAACCAAAGGCCATGTCACCCAAGGGAACCGCTTAAATGTATGCATAAAAACATGTCAACAAAAAAGCATGCCCAAGCTCAAAACAACTCATAATTAAATCCAATAAACATAAACATGAAATGTACTTTCTGCCCATACGGTAAATTTATACCTGCCCATACGGTAAATGATGTACCGTATCGGTAAATGATGTACCATACGGTACTATTAACATGAATCTCATTTTTAAGTCGGGCCCACCCCAATAGTTTATTAATGGACGTTTGTGAGTACAATCAACATGAATGTACATTCAAAGCCTGAAGGACTGGTGCTGTATTGTAAATTATTCGTCTGGTTTCGTACAAATTATAAGAGGTAGCTGCCTGGGGTAGCTCTACCGGCCCTGCAGGCATGGATCCCCGTCACCTTGCCCGGGTGCGGGACCCGTGCCATAGAGTCACAGTATAAACAAAACTGAAATCTGTGCATATAAGATACAGTATCGATCACCTAATACTTACCTGTAACGATTTCCCACGATTAATAGCCATCCTACAATCTGACGTTTTAGGACTAGATGGGTAGTTGTAATGGAGATCGCTGAGAAATGCTGTAGAGGGGAAAATCGTTATCCAAAATCGTCGCCATTTTCAAACTGTATTAATAGCTTGACGCTTGGGGGCCAAGTAGGTTAATTGGAAATGGGCGTCATTTGGCCAAATGTTAAGTTAGATTTGTTTCTAAAACTGATATTTTGTATATTTCCCAACTAATCATCTTATTCATCTTATTCATCGGGCTTTAAAACGCTTTGAATTCATGATTTATTGAGATCGGCAAAGCGTACCCATTACCACGCTTTGCCCATCGCTGTGTTCTGCCATTTTCTAATTGTCAACTTCCTTTCTACCGCACGCCCAACCCATTATATTCTGGCGTAATCTATGGGCAAATAATTAATGAGATTGTATTATGATTTATTCTTAACACAGGAGTCATACAGGCTAAAAAATACCTTCGTTATCCGGAATTACAGGGTAAATTATACCTTTACGGGAACCTGTATTCGGGGCCTATATGTTATTATTGTTAAGGGAGGGACTACGTGATTCGGGAAAAGGATCGATTCAGAGCCAGAACATGAACCTCAGAGCCAGAACATGAACCTCTGCCCTCGTATTACTAAACCTTTAGGGCTGAAATTAAGCTTATTTGAATAACAGATGTCGTTGTAATAACAGATAAATGACTTGATTGTTGATCCCCTTTCTACCGCACGCCCAACCACAACCAATTCTACCGCGCGCCCAACCAATTCTATTAATATTATGGAGTAATTCAGACCATTTAAGTTGCAAGTCATTACTGTTTATCATCAATGTATTCAATTTAGTTCGATTGATTCCTGACAGAGACGTTGATTCACGACAGACGGACGTTAATTCGTGTGGTATGCTAATATTAAAGAGGGAGGGTTGTAATGAATATAACACATAACACAGGTTTAGTCCTGATAGGTTATGCGAGGGAGGGTTTTAATAAATAAACAAGGGAGGGTTTTAATAAATAAACACATGTTTGAGTTTATTGTAGGAATAACATATTAATGAGTTTGTTGTAATACCAGTTAACCGTTGGGATAACAGTTAACCTCTATTGTTGGGGATAAGATATTGGTTATTAAACATAATTGAAAGCGATCACACCCCCCCCTCCCCAGCACCCAGCCACCCTCCCACGACACCTTGCACACCCCCTCCCCCCTCCCACGACACCTTTCCCCCAACCCCCATCTGCCAGAAGCTGTTTTCCTATTCGCTAATCACCTTGGGCCCTGGAGCTGCCTCTCTTCCCCCCTTCCCCCTTATTCGCTAATCCTTTGGCCCTTAAATATGGAGCATTGGGACGGACAAATCATTACACTCACCATGACGACCATCGAAGAACTGAACAGCAACAGCACCTGGACAGGCAGCGAGTGGGATGGCCTCTCCAGAACGCCCTCACCGATCTTTGGTCCAGGCCAATCGGACCCAAGGTTGGGGGGATATACATAAGCGATTTTGGACATATAAACGTACTTTAACGTTTTGCACCCTTCATAATTAGCCACCCATCCCCCTTGGGGGTGTCGGGTGCATGGAAAGGCAACTTGTTCTAGTACCTTGTCCATGCCCCAACTAGCTCCCTCTCTTTACCCTGGGCCGGGTGAGGTAACTTGTTCTAGTGCCACACCCTGTCCCAGACACCATACCACCTGAGCTGCACAATACTTAATCGATTAATTCAGGTGGAGTATTAATAATACTCCACCTGAATTAATCGATTATCAGAAATTCTGCCAATAAGGCAATACTTATTGGAACCATCCACAGGGATGAGATCACATGTATAATACTCATCAACCCATACCCCATTTCATCCATACTGTCATTTCATTGTGTAACCTTGTAGTAACCATAGAACACCGTAGTACAAATAGAGTAACAAAAGAAAACTCAAAACAAAGTTCAGGCATCCAATGGAAGAACTAACTAAACACATGTTTACTTAGATTGTTGGTCCACCTTATTGTAAAAACATCTGCAATAATGAATTATTGAATTGAATTGAATATAAACGTACTGAACGTTTGCACCCTTCATAATTAGGATATATAAACGTACTGAACATTTGCACCCTTCATAATTAGTCTTAATTTATTTTTAATTTGCGAGGGGAAAACCTTTTGCGAGGGGAAACATTGCATTCTAGTTATATATGACCAAACGTTTTAGATCCCACATGAACTCAGATAAACGTTTTAGATCCCACATGAACTCAGATATTTTTGTTTTAATAGTTGCTGAGGATGCAGACCCCACCGCCAGAGAGGGTTGAGCAGCAGGTTACAGACTGTCTTCGTCCCTGGGACCACGCAGAAGTGTTCCTTTTCCCGGACTGCGCCCTACAGACACTTTTGACGTTGAGAAATGGGTATGTTGTATCTCTGTTTATTTACCCCTGTAAAATGGGTACCTCTGTTTATTTTTGTATCTCTGTTTATTTTTGTAATGATTCGGGTTTGAGATACTGTAATGCTTGGGGCTTGAGGGTTGTTTAGGGCTTGAGGGTTCGAGATACTGTAATGCGTAGGGTTTGAGGTACTGTTAACTTCTATTGATAATAACTTTTTAAGCAATTCATACTCCTAATATAAACCCATATACTCCTACTATAACCCATGTGATTGTTTATTTCATAAGCATGTTTCTCTAGTTACAGGGATGCGTTACTCCTCCCCCAAAGAGATCAAGACTCTTCGCAGAATGGGACGATTACCCTGAAAATGTAAGTAGCATTTTGGTTTAGAACTTCAGCCCAGGAATAAGAAACCATATTAGAAATAGAGTAAATAGTAGAGTATTTCCAGAGTAAATAGTAGAGTATTTCCATCGACACCCTATGTGACTGTTAACATTTCCATCGACACCCTATGTGACTGTGACAAACTTTTACACCTAGTCGGCCGTCACCCCCTCGACGGGAGGCGGCGAGCTAAGGTGTCAAAACTCATACAGGTTTTTGGCCATAGCGACCCGGCCGTTTTTGGCCATACAGGTTTTTGTCCATTCAGTCCAGGAATCTTCATCCCACCTCAAGGACGATATAGCATTGTCATTAATCCATGTCCTTCATTCCACCTCCAGGACGATCTACAAAAGCGTTTGAATGATGAATACCAGGCGCAACCAATAGCACTTCATATGTGCAACTCTCTGGACATGGTAAGTCCTTCACTACTTACACTTGACGTCCTACTACTCAATTACGCTTGACGTCCTACTACTCAATTCTATTTTTACCTACAAATGAAATACACTACTCAATTTTATTTTTACTTACTAATGAACTACGCTTGACGTTACTACTATTAAATTTTGATTAGACGGATATATGACTACCTCAGATTGATATATGACTACCTCATTAATGATGCCTGATACGATTACCTAATTATATATTGTGTTTACTCTCTCATTAAATATTGTCTTTACTCTTTCACAGGCTTTTTACTACCCAAATGCATACATCCAAGGCATCGCCGATGTATCAGACACAGACAGCGATGCTACCGTATGGCAGCCTTATGACAGTGAATGTTCCGTTATCGAGGACTCGTTCCTAAGCCAGAATTTAGATTAGGTTATTTTAAATTGAATGTAGACTAGGTTATTGTAAATTGAATGTAATGTGTAGCATTGTAAATTGAATGTAATGCATTGTAGTTTATTGACATGTAGGATTGAGTAAATAAACAAAAAATGTAATAATGTATGCACTGTAATCGTTATCTTTTAAGGACTTAAATTTCCCTTAGATTCCACAAAAGAGCATAATAAAGGTGTGCCTGTGGTGCTGAGTGTGGTGGTGCCGGGTCGGAGCGGTTGTCCCCGCTCTGGCCCGGCGCTGCTAGCCAGTATCCCGAACCCCCGGTCTAGTCGCCCGGTTATCCGGGTGCGGCTGGCTGGATTGGATTCGGGCTGGCTGTTCTACCTGTTGCAGGGATGGTTTGCCACCAGATGTTGTGTGGGGGTTTTGTCTCTCTTATTTTAATATTTTACTGCTAGCATATGTCTGATCTTGATTCTTGTGTTAAACTACCCTTTGTTAACTGTAATTTTTTGTTCTTATCCCTCTCTTCTGTGAAGCGGAGAGAGAACCTTTTTCACTGTGGTTGAAGGGTCTTTAGTCGGCAATAAAGACTAAAGCGCTAGCAAGGACTCGGAGATCTGTGTTGTTCTATTCTTGTTGTTATTTACCCGAATCGCCGTACAAGTAAATAAGCAGACATTACAGTGCCATTTATTTTTTTTAATAGGGGCGGCCATCATTGTAATTGGTGGGGGAATGGATGGGGTGGGGAAAGGGAGACTTTTTCAGGAGGTATCGTATCTTCCTGACCATTAATTAGCTCATTCGGGGCCGGCGTCTATTTATTTATTGAAGTTTATTGACGATACAGGGCAGGCGTTTATTTGGCACTGAGATCATAAGTGTGGGGACTTCATATGGTGGAGTTCATGGAGGGTTAATATGGGGACGTAATATATGAACTGTAGGGTTAATATGGGGACGTAATATATGAACTGTGGGGACTGGATGTAATATAGTATTTAACTGTGGTAGCGTAGTGCAAAAGTAAGACATAGCTGGGACTATATGATATGTTATTTACAAATAACATGTTATCACATAGCTGGGACTATTTGTTTTGTAAATATAACATGAAAAAGTTGATTACACATTACATGATAAAGGTGATTACATTATTAATACAGGGTGCAGGAATGAACGAGGTTCGGGAGAGGGAGACTTGTTTGATTATTAACAGAGTGCGGGAATGGATGGGGGTTGGGGGAAGGGAGACTTGATTGAATATTGCCAACTCTCAAGAAGATTTGATGAGCCCTTAAAAGGGCTATTATTGTCCGGGGCGGGGGTGGCGTGACTATCATAGGCCTATTCTGTAGGTGAGGACTTGGTAGTCATCATTAAGCCTGGCGATGTCGTCCTCCTGTTTCTGCATAAGACGCACAGCGTACATCTTATACATTTCGCAAACCCCCTGGAGTACTGGCGCCCTGAGAGCCAAGTTGTTAGCCACAAGATGGCTGTTGTATGTTTTGTATTTCAGGGCCCGTTTATACCGAACAACAGTCCAATTCATGGACCCTACAAGGTGCTGTATTTGGTCGCCACACTTGATGATTTTTTTTCCGTCCAACTCAATTTCCAACTTAAGCTGTTCGATACGGTCGTCCATGTTGAGGGTATTCAAAAGAATGATTTGACATGACTAGTCGCCTGGTTTATATATTGATAGAATGCCAGCTGACAGGTCGCACCCATGTCTTGAGTGTGAAGTGCCACTTGTGAGTGTGAAGTGACATACTCCACTGAGCGACGAACGCTATTCGCGCGACAATCGTGTCACTTTGATCTGAGTGCCAGTCAACTAGATCAAAGATATATGTCAGTGACATTGTCGCACAGGTATGGTTTTGATGTCGCACAGGTGTGGCATTGATGTCTGAGATCTAAGACTCGAGGGGGATATGTGTGCTATTGATGTTTGAAATCAAAGGGGAAATGACGTCATTGGTAGCTCCAGTAGGCTATATAACTGTGGTTGGTAGTGTAGGCTCATTCACTCTCTCAGAGACATCGAACAACCATGGACAACCTCATTCAACAGTACAACCAACGTAAAGAAGTGCTTGGTAGAGCCATGAGCCAAGTTCACATCATGACCCATCACATTCACGCAGCACAGATGCGCTATCAGCGGGCAACAGAAAAGGGAAACGTTTGCATGGAACCAACTCTAAATATTCGTTTGGGCACGATGGTTAGGGTGCAGCACATGTTTGAAGTATACATCAGCCAAGTGAAAAACGAAATAGAAAATATTGCCGATCAATTATTTGATGAGCATGGATTGGACATAGACGTCTATGAACAAGGCTGGGAGTCTGAATCTGAAGAATGGGATTAGAGAAATCCGTCCAACATATCACTGCAACAGCCCTCCTCAGGGCCACAAATTCATAAGAGCTATACTTATATTCAGCCTATCCCATTATCACAGTCTATTCAGCCTATCCCATTATCACAGTCTATCCCATTATCCCAACACCTTAAATCCCCCGCCCCCCCCCCCACTCAGTATATTTAGGGTGACTCAGTATATTTAGGGTGACACCAACGCTCATTCCATAATTTCAAAAATATACCCCTTTTTCTGTGTTTTTCGATACGCACAGTCCTGCGTGCCGATGACGATATATATATATCAGATGAATATAGCAACCATGTTCAACCATGTTCAGCAACGTTTCAGCATACGAATCTTAATTAATTTTCAGAATGTTATATTCAATAATTAATTTTCAGAATGTTATATTCAATAATTTCCTAAATATTCATCATAGGTATGGAAAAGTAGTTATCCTATACAAACCAACGTTTCACAATGCATATCAAGCGGTACATAACCAAAAATGACTGCCGCACCACCATCGGGAAATTTAGAACTAAGCTGACCGTGCTAGGGCCGGTGGGTGCCGTTGTGCCGTTGCGGAGCGGCAGGTGGCGTTAGCAAACAGAGGAGTCCATGTTGCAACGTTCACCTATACGGTGCTGACACCACCAGGGAAGGTTGGCAACTGTTCGGCAATACAGTGTATCTACCTATGTAAGTTTAAAAGATTGATATTTAAATACTTGGTGGTGTAAACTTTTTATTACACCATGTGAAAGATGTGATTAAGCTATAAATTATTCATGTAACTATATCTATATCCAATATGCCATTGGTGTGACTTGGTATTAAAATATGCATTACATGTCTTGCCTATGTAGACGGTTTAATAAATGGTAAGTTATGACTAGGGAACATGTGGATAGCCTGGGAGGCACTGTCCCAAAGGGAGGAGTGTCTCGAGAACTTATATTTATGCTGAGAATAGCTGTCCATAATTAACATAGCTCTAAAGTAATTTTAGCATACGAAAGTTAATGCCATTAACTATATATTTCCAGGAAACACTTCTTCACTCCCTCAGAAACAAGATGAAGAAGGAAAGGCATCATTCAAATAATCCTCTCTCAAGCTATGGAGAGATCCAAGCTGCCAAGGCCAGATTTGGACGCATTGGTAGCGGGCGGAAACGGATGGCAGAAGAGGAACCACCACAACCTGTGCAGTTAAAGAAAAGAACTGTAAGTGAATTTTTTTTTCTTAGATAGTCACATTTATTGATGTTAAGCTTCTTTTGAATTATATTGTATTGTTCTCGACTTTTATTCATTATAAAAGAAAATAAATTTAAACTATGTCGTCCTTATCAAAACCAAATTGTCTGTAACAACGTAAATTAAATTAAATTGTGCGATTATTAAGGAAATTATTAATTTAAAGCTGCACCTGGATCCTTTTCCCCTGGATATATAGCAACTTTAGTGCAGTATCATCGTGTGATATTCATTAAAATCCTATCGTTGTCATAATCATCAAAATCCTATTGTGTCATATTCATTAAAATATATTTATTCTTATGTCAACCAGGTACACCAAGATGAGAACGAGGATGGCGAGGATGAGCGCAGCATCAAACTGCATATCAAAACGATGCAAACTGAATGTGCAAAGGTGCACCCAGACTGGAGCATCATCCAGGACAGGGCAGAAAGGACTGCTGGCCAGAGGCAGCACGACATGGAGACCCTCCAAACTTAGCAGCTCCTATATTTCCTATATTTGTTTCCTTGGCAGGTAAATAGGTGACTAATTATATCATCCAATTCAAAGCTGTAATCATCGGCAATATAATCAGAGTGCGAAATTAATTTCTTTTCTCCACCCGCCAACTTGGTGGGTAAACGCAGATATTTACCCTGACGTAGGGACCTGCAGAT
This sequence comes from Sthenelais limicola, assembly GCA_942159475.1. Lineage (NCBI taxonomy): Eukaryota > Metazoa > Annelida > Polychaeta > Phyllodocida > Sigalionidae > Sthenelais > Sthenelais limicola. The sequence goes on from OW804102.1 coordinate 7,534,103, forward strand.
TTTTAGCCAAATCTATTTCTTTTTTCATTCACCCGCCAAGTAGGGCGGGTAACTTGGCGGATTTTGTGGGGTAACTTGGTGGTTTTACCCGCCTGCACCAAGTTTTACCCGCATTTGGCGGCAGGCAGGTGCTAATTTTGCACTCTGATTATATAGGTGTAAGGCGAAGGAATAGGTGTAAGACGAAGGATATATTCCTATGATTATGTTTGATGAAGCTTGATTTAAAATTTTGTTTATTAAAACAAAACATTCTGCCTGTCTGCCACTTCTACAACATCATAACTTTAACTTGATAAATTTAAACAGAACTAACCCCAACAAACACGGGGGAGGAGTATGTGTATATATTAGAGATACATTTCACTGTGAGGTCGATGAGAATTTAACACTTAGCGATGAAGATATCGAATTGTTAAGTACAACAATAACGAAAGAGTACATGAAGTCTATCTATCTAGGTGTTGTCTATAGACCTCCGCACTCTAATGTTACTGCATGTTTAGATAAACTTAATGAATTATTCAAAAAGTTTGATACTTTGAGGCACCCAGGTTCCTTAATAATTGTTGGTGATTTTAATATAGATCTGCTGGACAAAAATAATTCTAAATTGAAAGCTTTAAATGAATATTCCAATACTGCTGACCTCACTTATTACACGATATGGCCTTCAGAAAGATAGTATCTTAGACTACTTCCTATATCGAAGTACTAAACCAGCCACACTAGGCACCATTAACTACAATATATCTGACCACCAAGCCATTTATTTGATTCTCAAACACCAAAGAATAAAAAAAAGTCCTGGTAAGATGAAAAGAATTAGAGTAATGAAAAATTATAATGTGGATCGGATAAAAACTATCCTCAACAATAATACCAATTGGGCCAAGTTCTACAATTTAACAGAAGTGAATTCAGCTTGGGAGTATTTATATAAGGTGTTGGTTGATATGATGGATCATATTGCACCATGGAAAAATGTATATTTCCAGGATTCCAAACCTGAATGGTATTCCAAAGAAATTATCGATGCATGTAAAATAAGAGACGAAATGTACAAAGCTGCTAATATCTCGAAGGATCATAATGATGTCAATGCAGCCAGAATTCAGCGAAATTTAGTTAATAGCCTCCTCAGAAGGGCTAAGACTCAATACTATACCAATATCCTTGAAGACAACGCGAATAATAGTAAAAAACTCTGGAGAACCCTAGATGAAATTACAGCAAAAAAAGGGAAGGAAATATTAAGTATTAGAGATCATAATAATATTAAACTTAATACCCCTGATTCGGCCAAATATCTTAATGACTTCTATTGTGCTATTGGTGAAAAGATTCAACAGCAAATACCTGATATTCCCCCAGATGATTATACTGAGTCAATTACTGAGGTATGTAATAATTTTCGTGTCATATCCCTAGAAACCCTCTCAGAACTGATCTCAGAGATAGACACTTCGAAGTCTTCTGGCTGCAAAGAACTAAATTAAAAAATGTACAAAGACTGATTTACCATTGCTAACTGCCAATTATTACATGTATTCAATCTATCCATTGAGTCAGGTGTTTTCCCAGCAGCATGGAAAGTAGCCATAGTGAAACCGATACCCAAAGTTAACAATGCCTCCTCGCCCAAAGATACCAGACCTATAGCCCTTACTCACATAGGAGGAAAAATGTTAGAAAAATATATCGCCTCACAGATCTGGAATCATCTTAAAGGTGAAGTGTAAAGAAAATCTTAAAAATTGAGATGAAAGCAGTTTTAGATGGGTAGTGGTAGTAGTAATAACCTCTGATGTTAAAAAATCGGAAAAGAATTCATTAACGTCCGTTTTCACAGCTTTATGTTGAACGAGCAAATTGGGCTAGCTTTGTTTTGATTTAGCATGTGTATTCGCACATCAGAGCTATGACGTCATAGATGCCCTAGCCTTGGCGCGACCAGTCTAACGCTAGCTTCAGCAGTGTTAGGAGGTGTATTACATCAATAAGGATGGAATCGTCTGGGGAAAACCATCATAAAGCTAGAAAAGCTTGGAATAGTTTAACCCTCTTGGCCCTAGCGCCTATACATATAGTACTTTACCTCTGTGCCCTAGCCCAATTTGGGTCAATTCCTCCAAAACCTTGAAGTAGGCTAAAGAAAGAATTTCGAAAAGATGTACAATCTATGATTCGAGCTGTTGTAAGAGATGGCTAGGCCTAGAATATGGATCCACCTACTGATTTAATATTCAGATATACACTTATAGATTTATTTATGAGTTTATATTACATGAGGGTCTAAACTTTTATTCTTATAATGTTCTAACACCCTAGATAACACCTTTCATAAGGGTACCTGAGAAACGATTTGTTGTAATTAATATATTCAGTAATGCATTTATTACGACCACTTAGGCCTATATGTTGCAAATATGGATTTAAAAATCTATTCTGTCATACTGGACACCCCAGTAAAGGGGCACAGAGAAACGCAATGTTGAAATCGATATTACAAGTAATAATGTATTTTATTATGGTCTTATTTATTGATTTTATATATTTGTAGGGAATATCTGACTCCCTTCTTAAATACTACATGTAAATGATTTGTAGTATCTGATCGTATCGCAGAGCTTGAGGTGCCAAGTAGGGGGTGGTGGAAATCGGGAGATCTCCCGATTTTGGGGGTGTTGGGCGGGAGGAACGAACCCCATAGGCTACTAGGGGGAAGGGGGCATGCCTCCCCGGAATTTTTTTTAAAAACTAGGAATGAAATGGTGCATTTTAGGGTCATATTTGATAAATCTGAAAGCATATACCGATTCATAACTTTGCAATATTTCTGGATGGGCAATTACCACTAAAGTAATTATGTCGCACACTGAACTAGCATATATACATTTACGTACAATTCATCAACTGTATTCCATAATTCAAGCCATTATTTTTCCCATATAAACGAAATCCCTCAAGTCCAATTCAAAGTATCATAATGAACATGGACAAGACATTATCCTCCTACTCCACAAGAACAACAACAGCCATAGCCTAAATTGTAACCTGAGTTGGCTTCTTGGGAAAATACTTCTGGAGTAAGGCTGGGCTTGAACTGGAATTGTTAAAGAAACCGGTGACCAGGGTGCATGTTTCTCTTTCCGGGTGTGTATAGTTAGGGCGTTTTGATAAATATATGTGATTTCATAATTTCAGCCTTTTGGCGGGAGGTTATGATGTCAGGTCGGGAGGAATTGCCAATGTGTCTGAATATCTGGAGATCTCCCGCCAAGTCGGGAGGTTTGGCACCTCTGGGTGACCGCTAGCTCGTACTGTACTGTACTGTACATATGAAAGATTTAAAAACTCTTGCCATTGTTACTATTATTCTATTATAACCTTAGATACCCCCTAGGTATATTGTGGTGCTGTACTGCTCGATTAACCACTTATTTTCGTTCATTGTTGTTCTAGTGGGATAGGAGTTTATTTTCGATTAACCACTCATTTTCGTACCTATATGTTTTATTTTATTATATCTCTAACTCATTTTGTCTTCAGTCTTTTAAACACAATATTGCACTCACAACGACTTGCACAAAAATGCATTCACACATCATATATTATCCTCACACCTACCAATACCAGTCGCACAACCCTCCGAAAGAGGGTGGTACTCATTTAATGACTTATAGAACTAGCGTTTATAGTTGTATGCTCACACCTACCAGTCATGCAGGGACATGGATGACGTCACAGGTAGCACTGCCCGTCTAAAGATGGCTACTCACCTTGTCGCACTGCATTGCGTTGGGCTCAGAAAATCGTAGCGCTTAAACACCTCTCACTGGTTTGATTTTTTAGGTTGGGTGCTAAAACTTTGTACATCGTTTCAAAATATTCCTCCGAATGTACCAAACACCAAATGAAACCCTTTACACTTGACCTTTAACGTTAATAATATCATTTCGGACCATCAATATGGCTTTAGGAAAAATAGAAGTACTCACGAGGCTCTCTACGAATTAATAAGTCATATTAATGAAAACAATAACAACAAAATTTATACAATAGCTACATTTATCGACTTTAGTAAGGCCTTCGATAGCGTAAACCATATTATAATTAAAGAAAAACTTAGAACAATTGGTCTGAATAACAAAGCACTAGAATGGTTATCTTCGTATCTCTTGAACAGATCGCAGTCTGTTAGACTTGGAGAACATTATTCCGAATTAAAATCTATTAATTGTGGCGTCCCCCAAGGGTCAATTTTAGGGCCAATCATCTACCTAATCTTTTCTAATGATATTAACAAACTCAATTTATCGTCTCGTTACTTGCTTTACGCTGATGATACGGTTCTCTATGCTGCTGGGGAAAACTTAGACAATTTAATAATGGAAATGAACCATGATTTGAAGCTGTTCCATGACTGGTCTGTGAAAAACAAAATTCTCATCAATACAGCCAAAACAAAGGTGATGTTATTTGGGGAGAGGAAGACTGAAGCCAATATGATCACAATAAGAGTAAATAATGAAATAATAGAACAAGTCAATGATTATAACTATCTAGGTATAAATATTGACAATCAGTTGAATTTTAATGAGCAAAGTAGTGTCCTGATGAAATCTTTACAATACAGAATTTACCAACTAGCTCTCATAAGACAGAATCTTACTAAGAAAAGTGCTATCCTACTCGTCAAAGCGAATATTCTTTCGATTATTGACTACAGTGCACCATTCATTAGTGGTTGTAGCCAAAAAACACTTAATTCCATTCAACGATTACAAAATAAGGCACTGAAAATAGCTATTGGTTGTCACCCTAGAACTGCTACTGACTACATACATAACATCACGAAAACTATGAAATTAGATAAAAGAACATGCTTCCTTCTCTCCAAAATGGCATTCACCAAAATATGTAAACTTAATCATCTCAATCCTCATCCGGTAATTCAACCTACTCGTCTTCATGATGCTCCTGTACTTAATTTATTTATCCCTAGACGGGAAATTGATCGATCTTCCCTATTTTACCAAGTTGCATTTACGTGGAATAATCTCCCCACCTATCTCCGTAATATTCGTGATAATTTAATGTTTAAGAACCATATTAAACGATTTTACCTAACTTTGAGATGAATGGATTAACCACTCAGCTCTCTTATGCTCCACTCTCACCTCCAATATTATTATATTATTTTGTACAGAATTATCAAACTTCATCTCCATTATTTCTCACTCCATCCAATTCCGCTCCAAGATTTTCTTGTAAATTGAATTGACTACATCCGATATTATTATTATTGTATTTTAATGATGAATTCACCGTTTTTGCCAATATTGTTAACTTTAATTCATTGACTTGGAGCAGAAGGCTCCGAAGAGCACTTGACCTGCAAGCGAAGTGTTCCTCTTCTGCCATGTTTCAGTATATCTTTGAAAATAAAAACGTTTAAAAAAAAAATTCTTTCTTTGAATCTAGGTTCTGCATGAAATGAAACGCAAATTTAGCATGGAGTTATATCAACGGTTGGAAATGAACCTGCCTCCACTCATTCCAGGCATATTCAAATGTATACCCCAAGAAACCTGGTTAGTTGCTGCTTTGAATAGCGAGATAGAGGAGACAGCAAAGTAAGGTAATTAAAAATAAACAATTATCTGTAAATTGAATTCATTCCCAATGCTGTTCCAAGAAGCTATCCATCCCAGTGTTCCCGAAAACTTTTTAGTGATGCCGGCCAATGTGGCCGACGTGGTCGCCGGCCGCTGTCACTGACGCAGGCCATTTTTTACCAACAAAAAAAATAAGCAAGAATAATAAAGACTAGGGGGGTTCGGGGGCATGCCACATAATTCACTGAACATCTTTAAATGGTATTGCAAATGAAACGATATGTTCTGCTAAGTGACTACAGATGATTGATAACAAATACTGTGTGTATTCTGTGTCAGTTATCATAGGTAGGCCTCATAATCGTCTTTATATTTCCCTGTATACATGACTATATTTTAAACAATCCTATATTTTGACTATATTTTAAACAATTCTATATTTTGTCATATTTTCTTATTTACCGTATTCTATACTTCTCAAATTTCCCCATTGAAATTTTACATTGGCTTTTGCCGACGTGCCGACGTCTTTTCGGGAACACTGCATCCTGTATTTTTCTACTAGTAAAATAGGATTTTTAAATATCATGAACATCCCTTATTGCTATGATCTTGAAAAAATTTACAAAAACGTCCCACAATGAATTTGCAATTTGTTAGTTTTAAAACCAGTGTAAAATAAAAAAAGGTCATCGCATAAAGCAACACCTGCAAATATCTTTCATGACACCACTCACCAAATAATCGTAACTCATCCTTATCATTTTTTTACAGAACAGGAAATGAATGCGGCTTTTCCTCCTGCCGAAGTTATTTAAAGAGCAGACATCCCTCATGGTCGTCTGTAATAAGGTATGATTAGGAACGCTTAGGATGGGCACCGAGGGCAACGAGGCCAACGTCTTGAATGCTGAGGATTTTGCCATAGTACTTTTCGGTGGTAAAATCCAGTGGCAACAAGGATCTTATAACAGGCGTGACATGCCTTTTTGCCACGTTTTTTTGCATGGCATTGCCTACCCCTAAAGGCTCAACAACACCCTGATCTTCTTGGAGCAGTTTGTTTTCTTAATGCCAGGCAAAACAAAAGTGCCAACCATTGTGAAGCGAGTAGTCAACAGCATTAAGCCAATGTAAATTTATATTATGTTTTGTTATTGAATGTACATGCCCAAGGCATTGGGGGTATTTTATGATCAGTTAATTTCTGTGATTTTATGATCAGTACATTTCAGTGTATTTCAGTGATATTTCCAACGTTAGTTTGTAGCAAACGATATGTGATGGGTTGTGCGAACAACTTGTAGCAGTAAATTAATCATATACCAAGGCAATCGTACAACTTTTCTGTTTCCTTCTTTTAAACACACATTGTTAATTAACCGAGATGATGAGTTATTTAGAAATTATTTTGTAATTGTTCATTTTGTGGTACTTGGTGTTTAGATTGGATTAGAATAGAATTCTATTATTAGCATTCATAAATGCTTTTAATGAAGGGGAAATCTCTTCAGCATAGTGGGAGGTTTTCTGGCCCTTCTGGTATGATAAGTAATTATGGTGTGTTCTTCTAAGAACCTCCGAAAAAGAGTTCTTCAAAGAAACATTAGGGGTTCTGCCATGGGGACAAGCCGAAGAACCCATAAGGGTTCTTGAAAGAACTCTTTCTGGGTTCCATATCGAACGTGCCGACAACAATAATGGAAAAACACCGTGCCAGCACAGCAAAATACATATATAAAGCCAATTACCGACAGCTAAAATGCATTATTATTTGAGCAGGAAATGGCTTCAGCTGACGAATTTCAGGAGCCAGCCCTGCCCAGGCAAAAACTTCAAGATGCGGATCAAACCCCCCAGCAAGAAAAGAAAGCAGGCAGGGAAACGCGTGTTCTAAAAGAAATCCCAAGATGAAATTCATGAGCTGATGGCAAAATGCACTTCTGCAAAAACGACCAGGAACACTGAGTGGGTTCTGAGAGTTTTTAAAGGTGAGAACTGAATTACTATCTAGGAGCCACTGTCAAAGTGACCCAAAAATATTTCAGGCCAACCATACCGTTATTGAACTGAGAAGCCAAATAAGTTCTCTTATGAACAAGCAGGTGGCGCCACTCTAACTCTAACACAAACAGAGTACATATCAGACGTGTTACCACCACTGTGGTAATGCGAACAATGTTTCTGGTGTTAAATAAAAACATCTCTGCGGATAATAAATCTACAATTGTTTAAATACAGTTTACAAAACCGGCGCTTTGTTGGAAATGGCTATATTGTGCTAAAATGTCATATATTCACAAATGTCTGATGCAAGACTATGAGACATGCTAACTTACCCTTTGTTAAGCAGTTAAATTACATGTTACACTGTAAAACTCCCCAACGGGGCGAGTGTCAGTGACAGTCGATATCAACTGTCAATGGAAGGTGCAACCGATGGTCAAGACCGGCCCGCCGGTCAATGACCATCTATATGGTCAGTGACGGGTGACCCGCCCAAACAACGGTCAGGGACCTGCGCATGACTTGGCTTGCCATCACCGTGAAGCTTACCCAACGGCGACACGCACATGGAACTGGTTGCGTCACCACGCCCACTTAGACCCTATCATTCCCCTGAGAAATCCTTTCCCACCCTCCTTCCCCACAAACTGGCAACGTCGCTACATGTATGGGTTGAAATGAGAAATGTGTACATTTGAAATTTTGCAACTTTCGTAAATTTAAACAATTGGGAAAGGGGGTTTCAGGTGTTGGGATAAGGGACAGGCTGAATATAAGTATAGCTCTTATGAATTTGTGGCCCTGAGGAGGGCCGTTGGACGGATTTCTCTTATCCTGGACGGATTTCTCTAATCCCATTCTTCAGATTCAGACTCCCAGCCTTGTTCATAGACGTCTATGTCCAATCCATGCACATCAAATAATTGATCGGCAATATTTTCTATTTCGTTTTTCACTTGGCTGATGTATACTTCAAACATGTGCTGCACCCTAACCATCGTGCCCAAACGAATATTTAGAGTTGGTTCCATGCAAATGTTTCCCTTTTCTGTTTCCCGCTGATAGCGCATCTGTGCTGCGTGAATGTGATGGGTCATGATGTGAACTTGGCTCATGGCTCTACCAAGCACTTCTTTACGTTGGTTGTACTGTTGAATGAGGTTGTCCATGGTTGTTCGATGTCTCTGAGAGAGTGAATGAGCCTACACTACCAACCACAGTTATATATATGCCTACTGGAGCTACCAATGACGTCATTTCCCCTTTGATTTCAAACATCAATAGCACACATATCCCCCTCGAGTCTTAGATCTCAGACATCAATGCCACACCTGTGCGACATCAAAACCATACCTGTGCGACAATGTCACTGACATATATCTTTGATCTAGTTGACTGGCACTCAGATCAAAGTGACACGATTGTCGCGCGAATAGCGTTCGTCGCTCAGTGGAGTATGTCACTTCACACTCACAAGTGGCACTTCACACTCAAGACATGGGTGCGACCTGTCAGCTGGCATTCTATCAATACATAAACCAGGTGACTAGTCATGTCAAATCATTCTTTTGAATACCCTCAACATGGACGACCGTATCGAAGAGCTTAGGTTGGACATATAGTTGGACATTCAGTTGGCCGAAGAGAAGATCGTCAAGGGTGGTGACCAACTACAACATCTCATAAGGGCCATGAATGCTATTGCTGTGAGATATAGATGGGCCATGAAGTCGAAGACAATTACCAGTCATTTGGTAGCAAAAAACCTTGCCCTCAGAGCGCAAGTACTAAAAGGGGTGGCAGAGATGTATAGGATATATACTGTGCATCTAATGAAGAAGCAAGAGCATGACATCGCCAGCCTTGATGATGAATATCAAGTCATTACCTGAAGAATCCGCTAGACCCGCCTCTCCCTTCCCTGAAAATAGCTCTTTTAAGGGCTCATCAAATCTTCTTGAGAGCTGGCAATATTCAATCAAGTCTCCCTTCCCCCAACCCCCATCCATTCCCGCACCCTGTAATAATCAAACAAGTCTCCCTTCCCCGAACCTCGTTCATTCCCGCACCCTGTAATAATATGTAATCACCCTTTAATCACCCTTTAATAACATGTGATAAGATGTTATTTACAAAACAAATAGTCCCAGCTATGTCTTACTTTTGCGCTACTCTACCACAGTTAAAATAGTCCCCTGAAACGGAAATATATTACGTCCAGTCCCCACAGTTCATATATCACGTCCCCATATTAACCCTCCATGAACCCCCCCATATGAAGTCCCCACACTTATGATCTCAGTGCCAAATAAACGCCTGCCCCGTATCGTCAATAAACTTCAATAAATAAATAGACGCCAGCCCCGAATGAGCTAATTAATGGTCAGGAAGATATGATACCTCCTGATAAAGTCTCCCTTTCCCCACCCCATCCATTTCCCCACCCATTACAATGATGGCCGCCCCTATTAAAAAAAATAAATGGCACACCTTTATTTTGAGCTTTTGTGGAATCTAATGGAAATTTAAGTCCTTAAAAGATAACGATTACAGTGCATACATTATTACATTTTTTGTTTATTTACTCAATCCTACATGTCAATAAACTACAATGCTACACATTACATTCAATTTACAATGCTACACATTACATTCAATTTACAATAACCTAATCTAAATTCTGGCTTAAGAACGAGTCCTCGATAACGGAGCATTCACTATCGTAAGGCAGCCATACGGTCGCATCGCTGTCTGTGTCCGAAACATCGGCGATGCCTTGGATGTATGCATTTGGGTAGTAAAAAGCCTGTGAAAGAGTAAAGACAATATTTAATGAGAGAGTAAACACTATATTAATTAGGTAATCGTATCAGGCATCATTAATGAGGTAGTCATATATCAATCTGAGGTAGTCATATATCCATCTAATCAAAATTTAATAGTAGTAACGTCAAGCGTAGTTCATTCGTAAGTAAAACTAAAATTGAGTAGTGTAGTTCATTTGTAAGTAAAAATAAAATTGAGTAGTAGGACATCAAGCGTAAGTAGTAAAGGACTTACATGCACATCTGAAGTGCTATTGGTTGCGCCTGGTATTCATCATTCAAAGCTTTCTTATATCGTCCTGGAGGTGGAATGAAGGACATGGATTAATGACAATGCTATATCGTCCTGGAGATGGAATGAAGGACTCGGTACCAATAATCATGCCTATTTTTTAGTCGGTACCAATAATCATACTGTTATCAAGTGGTATATACCACAGACGAAAACACCGTCTTTTTTCTATAGCAAGACAATTTAAATTCCAGGGCTGAAGTTCTAAACCAAAATGCTACTTACATTTTCAGGGTAATCGTCCCATTCTGCGAAGAGTCTTGATCTCTTTGGGGGAGGAGTAACGCATCCCTGTAACTAGAGAAATATGCTTATGAAATAAACAATCACATGGGTTATAGTAGGAGTATATGGCTTATATTAGGAGTATGAATTGCTTAAAAAGTTATTATCAATAGAAGTTAACAGTGCCTCAAACCCTCGGCATTACAGTATCTCGAACCCTCAAGCCCTAAGCATTACAGTATCTCAAACCCTAATCATTACAAAAATAAACAGAGATACATACCCATTTTACAGAAATAAACAGAGATACCCATTTTACAGAAATAAACATTATGAGATACATACCCATTTCTCAACATCAAAAGTGTCTGTAGGGTGCAGACACATGGGGCTTGGTGGGGCAGGGATGGGGCTTGGTGGGGCAGGGTCCGGGAAAAGGAACACTTCTGCGAAGTCCCAGGGACGAAGAGAGTCTGATACCTGCTTTTCAACCATCTCTGGCAGTGGGGTCTGCATCCTCAGCAACTATTAAAACAAAAATATCTGAGTTCATGTGGGATCTAAAACGTTTGGTCATATATAACTAGAATGCAATGTTTCCCCTCGCAAAAGGTTTTCCCCTTGCAAATTCACAATAAATTATGACTAATTATGAAGGGTGCAAACGTTCAGTATGTTTATATATCCTAATTATGAAGGGTGCAAAACGTTAAATACGTTTATATATCCAAAATCGCTTATGTATATCCCCCCAAAAATAACATGTCAAAAATAACATGGAGGTTAAATATCCCCCCCCCAAAAAAAACTCATACTTACTGCTATGCTCTTGGCAATCCTTGGGTCTGATTGGCCTGGACCAAAGATCAGTGAGGGCGTTCTGGAGAGGCCATCCCACTCGCTGCCTGTCCAGGTGCTGTTGCTGTTCAGTTCTTCGATGGTCGTCATGGTGAGTGTAATGATTTGTCCGTCCAAAAGCTCCATATTTAAGGGCCAAAGAGACCACCCATAACACTCTGATCGGCCTTGCAAGATTAGCGAATGGGCAAGGGGGGACAGGATTAGCGAATAAGGGACTTTTGTTATAACATGGTTTGAGACAGAGTTTTGCGATATACATCGACTTTAGCAGACGATTTTGAGTTCTGTTTGTTTTAAAGGCTTTATTCATCAAAACATTGTGTATGGGGTAGGCTACATTATTCTCAGAGTGTGATGACTTTTACCACAAATTACTTTTATCTTGAACTACCATTCAATCAGTACGTTAATCATTATATGGGTCAAATTTGTTTAGAATGTACAATTGCGATTTTGTGAGATTTAGGAAGATTGAACAACAAATACTAAGTATAAACTCATATTCCTTCTTACTGGTATCATAGATGTCCCCACCACCTAAGAACACCAATTATACTCACCAGATTTCAACATGTCAGTTTCTATTGTAGTTGAAACAAGGTGATGTTTTTTTTGGGTATACCCGGTGTAGCAGGTCTAATGTACCCCCCATCAGGTGTACCCCCCGGTATAACTAACCTAGGTCTAATGTACCGGGGGTACATTTGACCTAGGTCCAATATACCCCCGGGGGTACTTTAGACCTAGGTCGGATATACCCCCTCCAGTTTCAATGTACCCCCGGGGGTATATTAGACCTAGGTCAAAACCTTTGAACCTGGTGGGGGTACATTTGACCTAGGTCCAATATACCCCCGGGGGTACTTTAGACCTAGGTCGGATATACCCCCTCCAGTTTCAATGTACCCCCGGGGGTATATTAGACCTAGGTCAAATGTACCCCCACCAGGTTCAAAGTACCCCTAGAGGGGAAACTAAACCTAGGTCTGATATACCCCCAGTACGTGTAACCAATCTAGTACTGATGTACCCCATTGAAACATTTATTCTTTTAATTATGACAATAAAAGTAATAATGAATAAAGTGAAAAGTGAAAACTGGATACAGTACAGGCCTGATAGACAGAACTGAATAGATTTTAGTTGTTTTGTTTTTTTATTTGCAATATGCTCCCATAGTCATTGAGTTACAATGATATTTTAAGTTTAAATAAATAGAAAGAAAAAAGGATTATTATACAGAATTACAATAAATTTCATTATTAGACCCTCAAAGTGATCTTTAATTTATTTCCCATAAGCATTAGATATGACCTTCTCTCCCAATATGTTCTTTTAGAATTGTTGGTGTAAGATTATAAATGAAACAAAGGGGGGTAATTTGAACCTAGAGGGGGTCATTTAAACCTAAGGTCTAAATTACTGGGGGGTATATTAGATGAGGGGGGTAATTTAGAACTGTTACACCGGTATCAAATGAATTGGCAGTTACTTATATCCTCAATAACTCAAGACATAATGATTCAATTTCCAAATAAAAAGTAATTCCTTATAAGGATTAAATATTCCTTTACAAATATACCAAATCATACCTATATATCATAAGGGTATCATGTGAGACATGAAAGCAAATGGATCACATTTCCCCAAAACAGGAGTGTTTTGGTCGGTAACATATGGTTCAAATATAAATTCAATAATGCTGCAGTTGTTGCCATAAACAGGGTGAAAACCTCTTTTCTGGTAACATACATCTTTTCCATCAATATAGTCACCTATTACCAATTTGTTATGTTTAGTATCCCTGGGGAAATTGATAATAGAAAGCCATCTTTGATACCGGGCATCCCTTTTCACATATACCGGGCATACCCTTATAGTTCCCCACCAACTTTGCCATAAAATCGCAAAAGGCTATCACAAAACCCATCACAAAGCGGAACATACTTTTGCGATCAATCACAAAGCATGTTAATTCCTCCCGATAGACTTCATATCGCAAACAAATATTAAACATGTCAAATAGTTTTGTGATAAACTCCGCGACTTTTTCCGTCACAAAAACCCATCGCAAAACCTATCGGGAAGTAGCCCAAACTGCTGCGACAGGATTATGTTTGTGATAGAAAATGTTCCATTTAATCGCAAACCTTATTGCAAAGCCTATCACGAAGCCCATCGCCGTCAGTGTGGGCCCCCTATGACTCATTCTTTCTGTGTATTCTTTGAGACGGCATCCGCGCTACGGTCACGTGATACAGTTAGCAACGATGGCCGCCATTTTTCTTTGGTGACGCCAAGCAGCTAGCAACGCTTACCGCCCGTGTATATCAACCACACATTCTTTTCATTTAGAGTCTTGACTACCTGTACAGAATATTTCAAACTGAGAATTTTAATTTTTGAAAATGTTGAAATGTTGTTCTTTATGGTTATAAATGGAGGAAAATGTGTAGAATAATCTGCAGGGGGGGAGGGGGGGGGGAGGACGAATGGGACAAAAACCGTAGGACTACGGGACAAAAAGTTGATCGGGACAAAAAGTGGGTTGATTGGGACAAAGTGAAAAATGCTCACGAGAAATAATAAGATTTGATACAAATGGTTATAGACCTTTGATACAAATGGCAATAAGAACTTTTGTATCAATGTTCATGTGAAAGATGTGGAAGATATGTCACGCGAATACCCATGGGAAGTGCTGATGGTGTTACCCCTGCCGCCCCTGAAGGAGGAGGGACGGGAGAGGTTGATGGTGTTACCTCTTCCGCCCCAGGTGCGGTAACACACTAACCTCAAGGTATGATTAATAATTGTATTCATTATTCTGTTGTTTACTTAGCGTTTCTCCCAACCATTTGGAATCTTAGACATTATTTAATAGTTAGCGCGAGGGAAAGCAGGCTGTGGTGGTTGGTGATCGGTTGGAAGCACACACACACACAAGTCAGCATGAGCGTGAGTGACAGTGGTGGAGCAAGCTATCAAGTGGGAAGAGTGAGTAGGCCTAGTGGGGATGAGGGGTGGTATAAATATATAGGTGTGTGATAACTCACATATATTTTAGTACCAACAATAGGACAAAGGCAGCATCCTGTAACGTCATTGGCCTACACAATGCTTTGAAACGATAGCATGCTTTTGAATTTGACTGCATTGAAAAATACTTTATTTGTCAAAGATTTTACATGTAAGAAGATGACAAATGGATAAAATACATGATCAAGATTTAAGATTATTTTAAAATATCATTTTAGTTTAGCAAATAACTAAGCATGTTATACATAATCATTTTAAACATCTTTCTGTCAGTGTTTTCGTTCTGCGCATTTATATGATGTAGACCTATGTGGGCTCAAGTGGCGAAGGGTCCTGACTATGATTGGGACACTCAGAGCCAATAATCACTTATTTCTGCCGATATCTTGATCTAGCTACAGGGTACAGCTCTTCTTGATAGTCACAAGACATTTTCTTTCTTCAAAAATCACCATTGACCTGAAACACAAGCAAGAACACTTCCTAAACGCCGCGCGTCGACGCCCGTTCACACATAGCACACAGTGCATAACAAGCCTAGCAATACCTTTGTATTCACCTACGCGGGAGTTGCTACTGTCACGTCCACAGCGCCACCTGCAAAGTACCCGGATTCCCGTCTCAAAGAATATTTCATTCATATTTCAAACTGAATAATTGGACGCATGGATAACCCATACTTGGACGAACGAATTGTAACCCATACTTGGACGAATGGATCAAAACCATGATTTATCCCAAACCAATGACGACCAAGGACATAAAAAGACACCCCATGACAACTTTAATTTGCAGGTAAATAGAAGGTACAGGTAGCAAAGAAAAATCAGGTTATAATATCCGATTGATACATTATAAAGGGGTTGCTGATGTTTTGATCAGGGGTTGTTGATGTCAGGGGTTGTTGATGTTTTAATCAGAAGGACAGGACTTTTAGCTTTGGAATCAAATCAGTTTAGAGTCATATTGAATCAAATCAGTTTAGATTAGGAATCCAGTTTGTAGCAAGACTTTTATATTTGGAATCATGGTTTTCATCATTCCATCTTTTGAAAAATGGTATTCGAAAATGAATAATGGTATTCGGTATTCGAAAATGAATAATGGTATTCGATAATCTGTAATAATATCAGATTGAAATCAATACCTGTAAATAATATCAGATTGATTTGAAATATATCAGATTGATATTAAATATTGAATGTCATCAGGGTTTGATTATGAGGTGCACCTGTCAGGAAGCCAGCTTTTTCCCTGGCCTAGGCCAGCACATGAGATCAGAGGCTGTCTTCGGGAAGCCAGCTTTTTTCCATAGCCCAGAACCCCCAACACCTCCCCCACACCCCCCGTCACCTCCCCAACACCTCCTTTAAGTCTGGAAGCCAGCACCGCCTGAGCGGCGGGGCTTCACAGGGCACCTCCTGGGCGGTGGGGCTTCACAGGGCGCTTTTTTTGCGCGACCCTTACAAGTCACTTCTTTGAAGTGACTTCAGTCAGGCACCATTTTGAGGGCTACTGTTCCCTCATTGGCCACAGGAGCTGGCGGCTTGATATAAATATCGCCCCTTGGCCCTTGCCTTAAGCATATCCTGCACAACTTCGAAAGAGTGAACTACTTGGTCTAAACGTTATCCAGTACTCCAAAGAACTGACCCATAACCCTGCTGCTTACTCTCTACCCTGTACTCTCTACTATTTGGTCTTAACGCTTTCCTGCCATCTAAGAACTGACCATATCCCTGATCTCTAAGGTATCGTCAACCTTCTAATAATATTGCCAGTGTGCAACATAGCCCAGAGACCGATGACCAGGTCTCCATTGAGGGTTGTGTCGGTCTCTGGTCGGTCTCTGACATATTGTGCTAAGAAATTATCTTGTCAAATTATCTTGTCAAACTTTTTCGTAACTTCATCAAAAACTCTTGATTCAACGACCTCATCAATCTCATGTATTACCATCAAAAACTCTTTACCAATCTCATGTATTACCATCAAAAACTCTTGATTCAACGACCTCATCAATATCATGTATTCTGTCTAGTACAAGACTCATCAATCTCATGTATTCTGTCTAGTACAAGACGTTATTTACCAATCTCATGTATTCTGTCTAGTACAAGACGTTATTTACCATACTTTAATAATTGCCCCTCTTTTCATGTGGGTCTCCACTGTTACAATTTGTCAGAGACCGACGACGGTCTCTGCTCTCCCAATTTGACTATGTTGCACACGGTATTGGCACACTGATATTTCGTATGGGCACACTGATATTTCGTATGTTTTGTATGTTTAGTATGTTGTGTAGGGCCCTATTTGATCTGCTATTACAGTATAACATTAACACAGTATATAACAGACTTTCACAGTATAACAGACTTTAAGTTAGACGTATAACAAGACTTATTTAGGACACGAGACTGAGTTAGTTTACTTAGTTAGGACACAAGACTGAGTTAGTTTTCCATCATTCTAGATCAGCCATGAATAAACGATATTGATGGCTGAAAATTAGCCGCGGGGGGGCTACCCCCACCTTGCTGTCACAGCCAGGCAACAATCCTCAATGGAGAGTCAAACCAATGGCCGTAACAGCCGCAGGTGATAAGCCCACCGCGTCTTTTTTAGACATATTTTTGCAGATTTTTGCGGGACTAATTTAGGTCAGTGTTTTTTGGACCTTGCGAGATATGCCCAGAATTTTGGAGCAAAAGTTTAATGGTACAAAATCCAGCAGATTTATAGATTTTGAGTACATATTTTTGGACTATTTAGGTCAGTCTTTTTACCAATAGATCTTGCGTAAAAACACTGACCTGTGTGTCAGACAGGAGTAATATAGGTCAGACAGGAGTAACTTTTATATTAAGTATTTTATATTACGATTTTATTCCTAAATAAAATATTCCTATATTTAGCGTTTTTACAGCCAAATAGAGAATACATATATATACTGATACACTGATTTTAGGGCAAAGAATAGGATGGACAAATATTATATTTAACTAGATTATTCAGAGATATACAGAATACATTCAGAGATATACAGTCCATATATAGGGTCCTTGATACATATTCAGGCAGAGTTCTGGGACGAAATGTTTGTCTTGAACAGTTTTTAGGATGAAATTTTGGTCCACCTTGAGCAGAGTTGTAGAGTTATAGTATATATCAGTAATTATAGAAATTTATGCGTCAGTACAGACGGCGAGATTTGTCAATTAGGAATTTCGTTATTCAGAAGTCGTATTGTATCGCACTGTACTGTGCTGATAATTTTATTTATACTGGGGATCGAAGTTTAGGAATTTAGTTACACTCAGGGCGTGCATATAGGCATATCAGGAATTAGAGATATTTCTGCGTCAGTACGGGACGATCAAATTTGTATTCATGTCCTTCACACTGATTAAACTGACGCACATTGTACTATGGGCGTCGGCCTGTATATGGTCAATTCTATTTTCTTGGCATCCAGGGGGTTGATGGTCAATTTTCATATAGGTCTGAATCAGAAGCTATTGTTATATCATGGATTAATTCTTAGATTAGCACTCTTAGGACGGATTTTGTAGCATGACTACAAGATATATGTGGGCGTAATAAAGTACATTATTACTGAAAATATAAACTGCAACCTCTCGTTCGTTTCTCTGACTCTCTTATACTAGGGTGTCAGAAACATTAAGGTATTTTATATTAAGTGGAAATAGATGTAATCGAGTCGTAATTAGATGGATCATTGCATTAATTTGGCGTCAGTACAGACGCAGTGTACTATTGTTATACTCAGGACGTGCAATATATATAGGCAGTATAGTTTCTAGTACCTAGGACTTTTGTTGTTTTAGGGGTTATTGTTTTTATGTTAGATATTCTGAGGAATAAGGCATGTTGTTTTTTGTAATGCTGGGGATGATTAAACATAATATAGGTCAGACAGGAGTAACTTTTATATTTTATATTAAGTATTTTATATTACGATTTTTGAAATATTCCTATATTTAGCGTTTTTACAGCCAAATAGAGAATACATATACTTTTTTGAGAGTTTTACATCATTATAGATCATTTTACATCATTATAGATACATCATTGGGCAGCGATTTGCCTGGGTTTTAAGTCCTTCATGGTTTTTAAACGATTCTGACGCACATTGTATACTATGAGCGTCGGCCTGTATATATTATATTCAATGGGACAACTTGGCTTGCAGTCAGGAAATTTATAAAATTGAAACGTTTTCTGCATCAGTATATATCAGTGATTGTAGTAAGGGCTTTGTACTCGTAAATAATGAGTTTATTATGCTGTGGACGAGTACCATTGCTGGTGCACTCGGCCACAATTAAGAGCACCAACACAGGGCAAGATAAAAATTGTGACTGGTCCAAACTTGACTGATTTATTTCCATTATATCTTAATGCCATCAACATAAGATTGATACACTAATTAGCGAAATACATCATTTTCAAACATACAAAAAGTACATGGTTCACCTTGCGATGATCTATGGTCCAGCATGACAAGAAGATATATGTGGGCGTAATAAAGTACATTATTACTGAAAATATAAACTGACTCTCTGGACTTCAGACTTAGACTTAGACTTCAGTGATTTTAAATTCTTTCGGTGGTGCAGACCTATAGGCCCCGGGACATAAATAGACATGTAATTCTCTAGCGAAATTCAAAGTTTCATTTTGTACAGTACAGTACGGTTATGTATTATATCTGCTTGAAAGAAATCATATTTTTCTCAAAATATACGTTTGTGTATGACATACAAATTGTCTGATATTTCTCCTTTATTTGTGTATATTTACGTATACCAGACTTAGACTTCAGACTTAGACTTCAGTGATTTCGGTGATGTTATGCTAGAATAGGTTATGATTTATATATATATAACAGAGTAGATATATAAATAGAATAAAAAATACATTTTACTCGAGTGAGAGTTGGACACCATTATAGAGCATTTTACATCATTCTAGATAAAAAAAAATAACATCATCGGGCAGCCGGGGTTTTAAGTCCTTCATGGTTTTTAAACTGATTCTGACGCACATTGCATTATGAGCGTCGGCCTGTATATGGTCAATTCTAATTTTTTGGCGTCCAGGGTGGTAAAAAATGGTCATTTTTCAAATAGGTCTGAATCAGAAACAATTGTTTTATCAGGAAACTAGATGTTTTTAAGTATAATGGTTTTTGTGCATAAATTGGTAAGGTTATCTCTGGATATTAACTATATAACTATGGATTCGAAATGAGGGTATTTTCTTGTGCAAATCATTGTATTTTAAGTATATGATACATAGTTGTGAAAGACAGACTAATGAGGTTAAGTTGCGATGAGTTAGAAAAGAGAGAGAGGCGGGAGTGGGGCTGGGGGGTTGGGGTTGGGTGGACTCATTCCACTGAAAGTCAGTCAAAACAATAATTGAACAAAGCGATGTGTCACCCTCGCCCCTCTAATGCTACCATGTAACTGATGAACGTTATGTTTTTCAGACATAGAATACCAAGACCTCCTTAGTCCTTTGGAGATGTCATGGTGACATCAACAAGGGGTGCGCTAGTTGCTAGGAAAATATCCCAAACGCATTAATTTCATTGTGAAAGCACATTTATATGAAATTAAAAAAGGAAAACTGATGTCTGCATCCTCAAAAATTCCCCCAAAGAGAATAAATGATTAATGATACTAATAAAAGTCTCCTTCTTTCCAATAAAAATGGCATTGGTTTGGCACAACATGGTTTCGCTAATAATAGCTTGTCAGGCCATCAGCATCACTGATGTCGACGGGGGTTTATTTTATTGTTGAAAATATAATAATATATATTGAGTCAGTCAAAACATTCATATCTTTGCTTCTAGATGACAGGAATTGAGGTTCGTAAAGTGTATGTTGTTAGTGTATCAGGAGATAACCTTGGAGCCCACCAAGTCGCTGGATTCATCGAAAGCTTCAACTCAACTTACTTCTGTCGTTTCTGTGAGGTGACTACAGCGCAGTTCCATGAAGACCCTCTGTTCAAAGGTGATGTCCGTACACCAGAGTCCCATGCAGGAAATGTGATGACCGTGCAGGAAGAAGAAGTTGGCTGGGCAAAAGGAGTTAAGCGGGAATCGGTCCTCAATGAACTCACACACTATCATGTGTGCAACCCAGGTTTGCCTCCATGCCTGGCACACGATTTATTTGAGGGTGTGGTGAATTATGACATGTTTCTTTTCATCGAGTATCTTGTAAAAGACAGTGGTTGTTTCACCTTCGACAAGCTCAACCGCCTGATTAAGAGGTTCCGGTTCAAAGTGAGTGACTGGAACTCGATACCGTCTATTGTTCATGTGGCTGGACGAAAGTTAGGGGGCCAGGCAATGGAAAATGCCCAGTTTGTCAGATTCTTCCCTCTGATTGTTGGCCACCTCATCCCTGATGCTAACAATAGAGCATGGCAACTGATGCTCCTGCTCAGGGAGATATGTCAGTTGGTGATGGCTCCTGTCATAACACAAGAGCAAGTCGCTGAACTGGACATCGCCATCAAAGACTATCTCCTTGAATGCCAGGAGTTGTTCCCAGACGTCCGTCTTTGCCCCAAACACCACTACCTTACCCACTATCCAGAACATATTCTCCAGTTTGGGCCCCTGATAAGAGTTTGGACAATGCGTTTTGAGTCAAAACACAGTTACTTCAAACGAATTGCAAAGGCAGCACACAATGTCAAGAACGTAACATCAACACTGGCAAACAAACACCAACTCCTGCAATCCTACTTGCAGTCAGGAGAATGTTTAATGAGGAAATCGTTGTTGGGGAGCGCAAAGACTTCCACGCAAACCTGTTTTCAGCAGAGGTACAGACAGCACTTGGGTCTGTAGAAACACAGTTTGGACCACTGCAAACTGTTGAGAAAGTTATGTGTTGTGGAATAGACTACACCAAAGATCAGTGTCTATTGACAAGTGCAACAAAGGAGGGTCTGACAACAGTTGGTCAAATTGTTCTTATTGTAACAGCTGGAAAGAAATGTTTTTTTGTCTGCCAAGTACATCGTGTTGAACTGGACTTTGATTTGAACTTATATTACATGTGTGATGAAGTTGAAAGAACAATTTGTGCTCCCCTGGAAGACCTCTTCGATCCCTGGTCTTTGGATGTGTATAAAGTCGACCATTGTTGTTTTCTTGTTCTTAAGCATGCCCCACCTCATCGAGATATGACATTGTTCTGAGTTGACCCATGGACTTGAGTATATTAGTAATGTATTTTGCTTACAAATAAATATAAGCAATATTATATATATATCAGGTGTTAAAGAGTGCGGTTTTGTATGAAACTACACCGATATACAACTGCATTATACATTAATACTTCTATGTTTATACTGCATAAACATGTTGATTATCAGTAACAGAATGTAGAATTTATACCTATGTTCAATCATTAGGCCTTATTTATTTAAGAGCTTCTTGTGAGGTTATAATGGTCAAAGATTTCTAACTTACCCTGTCAATGTGTATACTGTTGATTCTGATGAGTAGCTTAAGAAGCACTTGTGATTGTGCACTGTGTACCTCTTTATATTGAACTTTGGGAAATGTATACGGTGTGAAGAGTGTGGTTTTGTTTGAAACTACACCCATATACACCGATATACAACTGCATTATACATTATTGTAAATAAAGTGAATTTGGATGGCGAGTAACTGTAGAGCTTAGTTTTGTGTTGTGATTTATATATGATAATTTTCAGCAAAGTGGAAATTTCCAAATAGATATAATAGTAAGAAGAGAGTAATTATTAGGTGTCCCTGCTCCCCGGACATCTACAATTGTATGTGCCACCCTGAGCCATACTTATGACCCAAATTTGCAGAGATAGGTTTATATGACATTGATACGAGAGCAGATGGTTTCCCCCAACTCAGTCGGATACTAGAATTTTATTGATTATACTTTTGGATGCTATTAGAAGATGTCTTATTGTCTTGTGGTATAGGCTCGATTGAATTGTTTAATCTATAGGACCCATGTACAGCCCTCCCCCAGTAATGACCACTTTAAAAAATGGCAACTGGGTGCTTATTGTAGCGCATGATAGAGTACTCAAGTATTGACTCCTGAAGTATGCAGTATTATACAATATTTATTGGTCATATTATTGCATACATATTATTTCAATGTTTTCATATTTTCTTTTAGGATGCAACCGCCAGCTGTGCAAACAGCAATACGAACCATCATTGGCAACCTGTCCAACGAGAAATGGCTCCTTCTGGACAAGCTCTTAATGATTGAATATGGTGTCATCGATGCCAGAGACATACAGTATGTGACGCTAGATGATCTAAAAACAGTTCTGAGTCCCATTCAGAGCATGCATCTAAGGGCTCAAGCAACAAGTAAGAAATATGCTATATATTATTGAATTTGTGACTAAATTTTGCACACAAACTTTATGTAGGGAGGGATGAAGTATGTGGCATTAGTGGAAACGGTAACAAAGCAAGGTATGTATTAAATGAAATCAATTGTTGTTTGTGAAATATCAGAGATTAGTATGATCATAGCTAATTTGACATTTGATATTTTCTGCAGAGATTGCTGTAGAACTGGAGAACAGGAGAGTAGAAAACACAATCAACGCCATCACTACTTCACCAGTCATCCCTTCTTCCTGTCCATCTCAAGACCTATCGCAAAGCCTGTTTTCTGCAAATGAGTCAGAAGAAGGTGACATGACATCTACCCCTATTACCCCTCCAGTCAAATCGACCAAGTTGGCTCATGGCAAAGCCTGGTATATTGACTTCAGTCCCAAGATCAGGCACCCACACCTAGGGCCCCTGACTTCCGGGACTATCACCCACAAGATGCGATGTGCCATGGTGCGTAACATAATGGATGAGATTATTGAGGTTGGTGTAGCTGGCAATATCATGAGAAAATTACTAGATTTTGTATAGTTCACTTGATATAAGATAAGATTAAGACGAAGGCATTAACTGGAAGAGATCTCCGGATAAGTTCACTACCTTTTACCTTTTAAAGAATTAGTTGAATTTAATTGAATATATACAATGTTAATACTTTTGTGAATAGTCAAGTTATAACTTTGGTTTAGGTAAAAATCACTGTCATGGTAATAGTAATGATGTTCAATTAGATTATTCAGAACCTTGACACAAAGAATGTGTATATACTATATGAAGAGCATGCTTTACCAGGTGCACACTATCGATGAATGGTTATGTCAGAGAGTGCTGAATTTTGACAAGAAAATATAAGATGTTTTGTTTCTCCCACAGATTGATCCTCATCCCAAAGCTGCACAACTGGAGATTGTGGCCACCAATCTGTGCACAAGATTCCCTTGTCTGCTGGACACAATTTTTGGGGAGGTGATGGGGGATGGTGTGTCAGGGCCTGAAGCAACAGCTGGTCAACAGGTATGACAACATAATCAGGAGGTCTCGGGCCCCCCGAAAGAGAAAGCAGCCATTGACCAGCGCAGGAGCTGAGACCAGCGCGGGAGCTGAGAAGAGTGTGTCACAGCCCAAAAGAAGGACTGACAAGTAAGAAGCATAATAATAATAAGCTTAATATATTTAATGTGTAATGCAAGAATAATTTAATATATTTGATCTGAAGGGATGTCATTCATAGTATATGACTGATTTTCAATGCCACTACTTGCCTGAATGTTATGAGCGAATTCTTGGGGCTTCTCATTCTTCAATGATCTTTATTTTCTTAATGACAACAATAATATAGATTGAATGGATAACAAATTTTTACACTGGCCCTCAGTTCATAGTGATCGACCATTTATACATATAGGGTCTAAGTGAATACTTTAATTAGATCGTAACTATAATATAATGCTTCTTTACAGGCATGGATGTATTCGTTGGGAAGATGATTCGATGCCAACTGGGGAGACTCTTGTCTCAATGGAGGCAAAGAGGAAGGAACTACTGGCACTCCACAGTTCCAGTAATGGTGCCTCAATGACATCAGATATGTGCATGATGCAGGAGGCGACTTACTGGCAGCAAAGAAAAGAAATAAATGATGGTGAGGAATTAACCCAGAACATTTACTCAGAAAATGTATATATATAGTTTCAAATGCTTAAGGGAGAAGATAACAAACAATTAATACGTTAGCATAACTGTAATCAATTAGACAATATTCATGTAAAATTATATATCTATTTTTGCATGTAGAAAACACACCTCATCTGACTTGCTGTATTCTATTATGTTTCCAGGTGCATTAGCTGCCGTGGTAGCTGAGAGATGGCCCACCTTGTTGACAATGGAGGGCAGCCTACTGCACAGCCAACTTTTGACCGGCCAGGGTTTTATGGATAATGTCATGTCCACCTATGAGCGAGCTGGCAGCCAGATGTTGAAATATTGTCATCTACTTCCATATCTGATAATATTTTCAGGCGGATCAAAGGAACAAGAAGATGAGATCCCTGATGTAGGTACCATGCACATATAATAGTGTTTGCATCTCTGTCATATATAGAGGTCGGTAAAAGGCATTCTAGTAGAAATAGGCGGGTTCTAGTAGAATAGGAAAAACCATAGAAGCCAAAGTAAAACTCATTATAGTTGAATAGCTAAAACTATAGGAGTAGCTTGTTGTTGTAAAACTCTAGTGGAATAACAACATAAATAATAATCGAATATTAGTAGTAATAAAAGGCAGTGTGCAATTAAATATTAATTCTGTAAATGAAATTGAATTGTAACATTTAACATTTTCAGTTGCGCAATTGAAGAGGCAGTGGCCAAAGTTGGCAGTAGTGTTCCACAGTTCGCCAAGCTGTTCCTGTTGACTGCGGCATACTTTGAGGAAAATACTGAGGAAATCCTCATCCAAGCAAATGTAAGTTTTATAACATGAAACATTTTGGTATATATGTCAATGTATGGAAATGAGTATGTGTCCATGAAAATGTATGTCATTGAAATACATCATGTAATTTAAAGTGCCTTGTCCCTGAAAAAAGCTGCTTCTTAGTATAAACAATGTCTATTGATACATGCATGCCCACAAACTGGTATTTTAAGCATATTTCCTTGATGATAAGGGATAGATACAGAAGAGAAAAATCAAACATCTAATTAAATAATCATTGTGATATTGCAGACGACTGACTCAGCAGATGATATAAAGTCATCAGCACCTGCTACACCAGCACTATTCTATTGTGGTAAGTTGTGCATTTGAATTGATATGTGATTTGATAATAGGCAGATATAGGTGGGCCGACAGGGCTTGGGCCGACGCGGTTTTGGGACGATGTGCCTATGATTCATTATGAATATGATTCAGCTGTGCATGTATTAAGAGTGAACCAGTAGTTTAAAATTTTAAGTGCCTTGCTTGTGATGTCACTAAAATTCAATGGAATGTAGAAATTAGAAGGAAAGAAGAACTTATATAGAATTGCAAAGCCAACAATATAATGGTTCTGTCTGTTTGACATGTAACTCATATATTAAATCTCATTTGCAGGCAGTTCACCCCTAACCGCTGTACGGTACATGGTTGTAGCTGATGGCCACATGACCAACGACAATATCAGCGGGTTCCCAGCTGCCATTTCCATGCTGTTCTCCTAAATGATTAGTGATTAGAGTGAATTAGAGTGAATGTCAGTTTCAGTATATAATTTGTATATATAATGCATATCACTTATTGACAATAATGGGATATTGTCATCATAAAGGTCCAAAATGTTCAGTTTGTGCTAGTTTTTGCCTCTGATCTGATTGCATCTTATACGAAATCATGCTTTGAATGATGCAGAAGTGTATATAGAGTGGTATACCAGGTGTTTCAATATTTGATTCGATTATCATGCTGGATATGATATGATATGATACGATCATGTTGGATATTGATATTTCATGTTAGAACACAACCTTGAAAAATCTGTAGGTGATTCCTATGATCTAATATAAAGGGTCTAAGGTGTAGATGAGATGGAAATATAGAAAAAAGCTTGACGAATAATAACATCTATTTGTAAGACTGTATAATTTGGAATTTTTCTTTAATGTGAGTGTGAACGATATAGCACATGCAACGATGATAATTTTCTGTAGAATCTTATTTACTTGGTCATGGCAACGCACGAAATATAACTGCATCTTGTCAGTCATGCGGCTTTCTTTATACAAATAATAATTGTTAAACTGTTTCAGCCAATAAAATAATTAAAAAAAAAAATGTGATTATGTGTATTTATTATGTTGGACTTATTTCGATTTTGTTGAAATAAAGAAGTTTTGCCAAAAAGAAATGTGTATTTTTTGTATATATTGAGTTTTCAAAGTGATTCAGCATGTCTTAATGATAGCGAAAATAATATAATTATGGGTCCCAATTAAAAATTTTAATGTATAAAATCAAATGAACAATGGACCATTCAACTAAAGCATCTCAATCCCTCAAAATCTAAAACCAGTAGGCCTACAGCTACCCCCCCCCCCCCCCCCCCCCACCCCAGGGATAGAAGAATTTAGTTCTGAAAATATCCACCAGTGGCGCTACCGATTTTAGTTCGAAAAAAATCCGCAGCCGGCGCAAAGTGGCGCTGCCATCGCGGTCGCGGCCGTCCATCAGGGTAGGGCAACAGTCAGGCTGACCGTCGGCCAGCACGGACCAACAGTCAGTGACTGGCATCTCTGCTGCCAGCTATTGACAGTCGGATTGAGCCCAAATGACCGTCGGTCAGTAATACAGTGTAGTCGATTATGCCTACACATCAATTCATCAGATTTTTCCCATAGGTATATCAACCAGTTTGTCTTCCTCATAACAACATATTTTTGTACATCTTTGAAAACCTCTTATCTTATCTTATCAATGTATCATCAGTTCATATAAGGCACACTGGGTATTAACGTTACCTCCCCCCAAGAAAATTATGCTTATGTGCAATCAAGGTGTTACAGAAGAATGCTTTTCTTTACAGAATGGCTCACCAACAAGGGACACAGCCTGGATTTCGAGGAATTGCCACTACCAGAACTAGCAAATATACTACAGCAGTTTTATGGCGAGCTCTGCTCAGGTAAAAGAGAACCTTACAGCTGTTCGTCCTTGAACTCCTTCAGATCAGCAATCAACCGTCGCCTAAATGACACGCCCTTCCTACGGAACATTAACATTGCCAACGATCAGGCATTCATTTGTGCAAACAAAGTCCCTCAAGGCAAGATGAGGAAACTTGCAGAGGATGGGAAAGAAATCAATCAGGCCACTCCCCATAAACAAAAGCGACCTAGCACTGATTTATTTGTCTGAAGTACTCAACAACGACATGCCAGAGGGGCTCCAACTTAAGGTACTCTTTGAAGTAGTGCTGTTTTTCGGGAGGCCAGGCCAGGCAGGTCTCGAGACAAATGGTCTAGTCGGACATAGTTATAAAAACAGATAAGAGCAGGGCCGTCTATGATACTCTAAGTCACATACCACTAGAAAAAACCATAAGCCCTCTCCAAGTCGCCAACAAAAGCCGCATGACCAACGCATGTACGCCACTGGTGGCGCTAACTGTGTGCTGGCATCACTACAGAATACTTGGGTAAGCTCAACCCCCTGTGGCAATGCCTGTGGCAACGCCCAAGGAACAATGCACATTACGATGACCCAGCTTCATGATTGCCAGCTTCATGAAAAGAATCTCTACCAAATGCCGTTTATCAACAGATTATACAAATCTCTGGAAAAAGAAAAATATGGTGTAAAAGATATTATAAAAGATACTGTTGTAAATCCAGAGTTAGACACAGTGGAGTTTCAATTTGAGAAAATATGTCCTTCAATGATTGCACATTACCTTGTTAAATCTAGTAATTCTGAGTCATCCGGTATTCCATTTATGCCTACTAAAATATTAAAACATTGTTTATTAGCTACTTCAAATGAACTAGCTTATCTATTTAATAAATCAATTGAAACAGGTATTATTCCAGATTTCTTTAAAGAAGCTACCATCACACCGTTACATAAAAATGGGTCTAAGGAAATTTCATCTAATTATAGACCTATATCAGTTATTGTATTACCAGCAAAGATATTGGAGAAATGTATTCATTATCAATTGTATAAATATTTTGAAGAAAAAGAATTATTATATAAAAATCAGTTTGGATTTAGATCTGGAAGATCAATAGCAGATGCACATCAAAATATGTTTATTGACATATATACTGCAATTAATGAAAATAAGTATGTTGAAATGGCCTTTTTGGATTTCAAAAAGGCGTTTGATACTGTTAATCATAATATATTATTGTCAAAACTAGATTCATATGGTGTAAAAAATAAGTCACTTCAGTGGTTTGTAAATTATTTATCTATGAGAAAACAAAGCGTGTTTACTAATGGGTTTACATCTGATACAAAACTAGTAACTTGTGGAGTGCCACAAGGAACATCATTAGGACCCTTATTATTCAGTATATATGTAAATGACATTTATAAATGTACACCTAAATCCAAAATACAATTATTTGCTGATGATACTGTGATATATAATATTAAAGATAACTATAATAACCTTGGTATAGAATTGCAATCAGAATTACAAAATGTTAGCTCTTGGTGTAAAGTTAATAAAATATCTTTGAACATAGATAAATGTAAAATGATGAAAATTAACTCTGGTAACACCAAAAAATGTGATGGATTGAATGTATATAAATTTGGTGATCAGATTATTAACCACACAAGTTAATATACATACTTAGGTCTGACTATTGATGAAAAGTTGAATTTCAAATCACATTTGAAGAATAAGTTATCTATAATACAACATAAAAGTAAAGTATTATCAAGGTCTAGACATATATTTACAGAAAAGATGTTTTTAAATCTGTACAAAGTGAACAATATTGTACGTAAAGCAAAATATTTAGATAGTAGAGCAAATGTGATAGAGTTATCAGAAGAGATAGGTTTACCATTACTTGAAAAAAGAAGAGAAGCTCACCTATTGGAGATGGCTTATAAGTTATCTATATTACAGGGTGAAAATATTAATGAGGATGATAGAAAAGATTTAAGATCAAATAAGGGAAGTAATAATAGAAAAATGAGAATTCCAATACCACATACAGAGAGAATTAAAAGATCTTGCTTATATAAAGCTCCTCTTCTGTGGAATTCAGATGAAAATGTATTTTTTGATGGTCACTATGTGGATGATTTGTTAAATTTTTCGTATATATCTTAAAAGGTCTTATATGAAAAGAAAAATAGAAATTTAAAAGTGAAAAGAGTTGGTATAATCATAGAAACTCTGTGAAAATTAATATTTAAAATATGCAGTTGCATATTAAATATTGCTTATATATAGCAATGATAATAATCATAATTCAAGCTAGTAAGACTTGTATGAAAACATGGAAATATACTACATTGTATAAAAGTAAAAAAGGAGAAATAAGGAGACATTGTATTTGTTTTAATGGGGTAGGCACATTATATCTGAATATTTAATTGAAATGTATTTGTATTTGTTTGAAAATGTAATGAAAACTATATGAGAATTGTATATTGAGGCCTTCTTGGAAGAGCTGGGAAATCTCAGAACGTTGTAGCCTATTTCCAATTATGTAACTGTATCTTAAAATGGAAATAAAAATATTTATATATATATAATCCATTAGGGCGACTTGCGTCACTGTGCTCAGAGAGGCGTCATTCGCACCCATAGACATATGTGCCACCACTGGTCACAAGGCAGTAAGTTCAATAAGCTACTACTCCAGAACCATGGACGATACAAGGTGCTCGATGTCACACACCCTGTCGACACAGTTGGGGTACTGTGTACAGCATGAGCCAGCACCAACACCACTTTTCCAGCAACCAAACAGACCAAACAGCCAGATGTGCCAAACACCAGTGACACCTCCACCAAAATCCTGTAAAATCGACCAGAACAATGCCAACCAGTCACTCAACAATGACATGCCAGAACATGAAACCACATCACCGACTACTCCTAACAAATGCCAAGAGACCAATAACAAACAGAAACAGAAAACGCCACAGAAGGGACATCTATCCCTATCCAAACGTGGTAAACAAAGTACAGCCCATCACACACCCGCAAACAAGAATGTCACACGTCCAAGTGCAGCTGTCCCTCATCCTCCATCCACAGGCCAATACATATCTTTAATTATTATGTTATATGGAACAAATAATTTATCAGCGAAAAATAATGTAGTTACTTTTACAAACAAAGGTATTATTTCTCGCACAGGTGACAGCTTCCTCAAATGACAATGACTCCGACAGCGATGATTTGCCACTCCCTCAACGACACTCACAAGCTACGCCACCCCCACCAACTCAGGAAGAGGAGGAAGCAGTACAGGACGAGCTGTTCGAGGACCTGGCAATGGTGAGGCACATGAACAAAGAGCATGCACGTCAGGAACGTGAAAGAGCAGCTTGGGGCCGACCTTCAGTGCCACCAACACCTGTACCATTGGTTTGAGGGCGCCCAGATCCAAACTTGACTTCTCTAATAAGGGAGCCCACCCTGAGAAACAGGGCTGGTCTCATGCCCAACAGATGTAGGGTTCTCACAGAGGAGGATTTGCAGCAAGTGTACAGTGGCCATAACTTCACCAACTGTAATGTCACGTTCATCTTCAAGTAACGGTAGCAGCACATCAAAGCAGACCTAATTCCTAAGACCATAACCTTCTGTTGTAATAGGAGGGAGAAGGACAAAGGCATTTCTACATTTGTGAGGCTGGACCTCCAGAAAACATTGATTAATTTTATTGTTAAACTAGAAACCACAAAATATAGTGTCTGTAGAACCCAAAACCAGTGCAATGTCAAGTATGTGAAGCCGGCGATAAAAACCCCAAATTTCAGGATCTGCTCCTCTACTAATAAGAACGCAGGAGGTAGAAAGCTCGGACAGTTATGCAGCTTTAACATACCAATAGCTAACGGAAACGTTTCAATCCCGCGCTTTTCAAACATCTTGTTTGCTATACTGGGAAGACATCACACTTGAACAAGAGTCACAAGCATAAGCTTGTATAAAGCAGGCCTTTAATTATTCGAATTATATATTTTTTTTAAATATAAGTATAAATCATGTATATTGTTTAACTATAACTATAAATATAGGTATAAGTACAAGTGCATTACTCGATAAATAATAATATAAAGGGGGGGGGGGGTAAGAGAATAAGTACCATAAACCATATGACAACTCATAAAATATCCTCATTTCATCATTAAATAATAAAAATATATATCGTTGTGAACTAAATTTCTCATAGAGAATATCCTTTATTTTTCTTGACGGTTGTACTATATAATCCCAAGACATTATCATAATGTTTGAACTAGGGACCGAATCATAATATCATATTATAAAACCTAAATATTACCCAAAAACCCAACACCTCACTATTAGAACCACTTCAACTATAACTATCAGGATCCCCACTATACAGGTGATATTTCCTCCAACTACACTAATACCTGAATAATAATTTAGAAAATGCCTGTCTGGAAGCCATGAATAATTTTCTCAGTGTTAAATCACCATAGAGAAAATTGTCCAACAAAATGCAATCTTAAAATCGCTTAAAATTTCCCTACGTCCGCCATCTTGGAATATATGACTCATGAGCGGTAAATGGTGTGTGCTGTGTGTGCACGTGCACACTGCCCTAGGTTTGTGTGAGCGATTTTCAACTGAGACGCCTCCAGAAATTAACTCTTGAAAAACTGAAAATTGCTGCTGATAATCCATAACATCTTATAACTAGTCTGGGAGAAGTTCAGACTAAGTTTAAACTTTTTGAAAAACCATTTGATCATCTCACTTCTCAGTACATGGAAAACAAATATTTTATCAGGGAAGGGTCCCTGATTATGGCACAAGACATAGTTCTTGGTCACGGAATAGAGCAGAAGAACAGTTGCATCTCAGGGGATCCTTCCCAGGTTGTAAAATATGACACAATGTCTTATGTTCCCATTTAAGGTGTTTTGAACAAATTCCTTGAGGTTCCTGGAGTCTGGGAAGTGATAATGCAAAACAAATCAAAGGGCGATGGTGTTCTTATACTATAAGAACCGGGCATTACTGTGTCAACCTAACTGTATTACACTGTACAACGATAACATGGAGACAACTAATCCACTAGGCACTCAACAGGTGTCCATAAGCTAGTTATTTTCTATTGTATTGTGAAAGAATTACCTGCTCTCTACAATTCCTCACTAAATAATTGCCATTTACTGCAAATATATTATTCAGCAGACCGGAAGAAATATGGATTCTCAAGCATTCTGGAACATTTAGTGGAAGAACTAAAGTATTTGTACAAAAATTGCATGGATATCTGTCTTAATGGAAAACAGATACATATCAAAGTGGCTTTGGGTCAGATTTCTGGTGATAATTTAGGCATCCATGGACTGTTTGGCTTTACTAAAAGTTTTTCTGCATATCATTCATGCAGGTTTTGCATTATAGACAAAGAGACCATGCAATCCGCTTACTTTGAAAAGAAAGATCTTTTGAGAGAGAAGGATTCTCATGATCAGCATGTTCGCAATGTCATAGATGATCTGAGTCAAACACGTGAAACTGCAGTGACAGGACCTTCAAGACTGAATGACCTTGAGTACTTTCATGTGACAGAAAATTACACACCTGATGTCATGCATGATTTTCTTGAAGGAATATGCCCCTATGTGCTGAAGCTCCTCATTTCAAGTTTTCATTCAAGAAAAAAAACTTGTCAGTTTTGACACACTGAATGAAAGGATTCGCTACTTTAATTATGGTTTCTCAGACTCTGGCAGTAAGCCAGCTGAGATATTCAAGAGTTCTATATACAGTTCTATATATTGTTTTCTGAGTGCAGGATTAGGCCAAAGCAGCACTATATGACCCACTATCCAAGGTGCATAAGGCTAGTGGGACCACTCATTAGATTCTGGGCTATGCGGTTTGAGGCCAAGCATAAGTTCTTCAGGCGACTGTCTCACATTGTATCTAATTTTAAAAATATCTGCAAGACAATGGCCCTTAGACATCAGTTGGCTCAGTGCTATCGTTTTTACCGTTGAGGTCACATTGATTCTAGAGCCATAGAGATAGGGAGTGGCAGCATCATTATAATAGCAAATGTTGAACACAGTTCTGTTATTTCAGAATTGCTGAAGTTTGGGATCTATGAAGATATTTGTCTATTTGATTTCTCGGCTTGGTTCTATGCTGAATGATGCATGAGCATTAAAATCCCCAACGATGATGGGTTTCCCAGTCTTTGGAGAAGAGCTTTTCTATCTCAAGGTTTGAGGAACTGCAAGGCTGATATTGGTAGGAGTAATCAGCTGATTCTCATGCTCTTTCCTGTTGCCCCCGCTACAACCATCCTACTCACCGTGTCTCCGTCCATTATTTTTCTCCCCCTTATAAAGAGGAGCGATACAAACTTTAGCCTTTTTCCAAAGGCTCTATTTTTTTTCTTGCCTTCTCAAGGCTTTTTTCTATACTCAACTCTTTCAAACTGCTCTTTTAGATTTTATACCTAATCTGCAGTACTTTACTACCAAAGGTTAGCCTTTTTCTAAAAGCTCTATCTCTCACACCTCCTCAAAGGCCTCTCTTCTATACTCAACTCTTTCACACTGCTTATTCAGCATTTATACCTAATCTGCGGTACTTTTACAAGTCTTTATCACCTAACATAGGTGCCAAGCTTTATCTCAAGAGTGTTTCACACAAAATTCTCAGTGCACTACCTCTAATATAGGTACAAAGGTTTATTCAAGTGTGTCCTATCAGCATCATCAGATCACAGTTGGCTCCGTGGTAAAAGAGAGCACACACCATTATTTTTCTCCTACTAAAAAGAGGAACCAACTCACTTTAGCCTTACCAAGGGCTTCTTTTTCTCTACTGGCCTTCTCAAGGCTTCTCTTCTATACTCAACTTTCTCTCACTGCTCTTTGAGGTTTCATACCTAATTCGCAGTACTTTTAGATAAATCTCTTTCACCAACATTGGTATCAAGGTTTATCTCAGATCTATTTTTACTCAAGGGTTCTATACTCAACTCTCTCACACTGCTCTTTCAGGTTTTATACCTAATTCGCAGTAATTATACTATCTCTATCACCTAAAATAGGTGCCAGGGTTTATTTCAGGTCTAGGTTTACTCAAGGGTAACCTAACATAAGTACCAAGTTTCTCCGTTGGTAACCGCGAGCACACACTACTACAGTTCTCCTCCTTAAAAAAGAGGAATTTTCACACAACTTTAGCCTTTTCTAAAGGGCCTATCTTTTGAACTTGCCTTCTCAAGGCTTTTCACCTTTTCTCTGCTCTCTTGCACACCTATTCTCGGTTTTATACCTAAAGCAAAAAAAAAAAAATCTTTTTCTCCTACCTTCATCACCTAGCTCAGGTGTCAAGGTTCATTACGACGCTGGGCTTACTCAAGTGTGTTCTGTCACACCCCAAGCTTCTTACCTATCAGCATCATCACAAGGTTTATTTATTTGTGGGCTTACTCAAGTGTGTTCTGTCAGACCCCGAGTTTCTTACCTTTACATATATTCACAAGGTACACCTCTAACCTATAGAGGCTTAGGTGTGACATCTTCACCCAAATACCACAGAAGCCTACACAAAGGCTCTCTCAAATAGTTACATTTGTTGTATAGTGTCCATACAACATATACACTAGCTACATACAAGGTACAGGTACATTTATCAATGTTTCATATCAGGCCAGTCTCAAATCACAAACCCCCTTTTTTACCACCTACAAGGGGCAATTTTTCCTGGTACACACAAGGCACATAGCCACCATAGTTCTACATAAGGAGTAATCAACTCTCGCTCACTTTCTCTACTTCATAGCCTTATTCCCAGGTATATACAAGGTATATAACCACTATACAAGCTATACATGAGGAGTAATCAGGTGTGTCTTATTTAACAGCCACCAAATTTCACATAAGCCTCACACAAGGTTTACTCTAGCGTTTTATAGCTCACTCTACACCTTTTTTCCCCAACTTCGGTTTCCACAGCCCAGAATATAACCATCTATCAACATATTATATTAATCACCCAATATCCGCCCATTTTCCATCATATACCCCTATTATATTTATTTATTAATACCTACAAGAGGCTATTTTTCCCTAGCCTAAAGGTTTATTTCTCACTTTATACCAGTCAAAACTCTAACATACCTTTCAAATCACTTTTCAACAACACTATTATACATCTCCTATATCTTCACATATCTTCATATTTTCCTTCTATAACCGTACCTTTTCTTATCATTTTGCCCCTCCCCCCCCCCTCCATCTTTTACCAACATCTTTTTAACACATCCATTGTACTCCAAACTATAACAATAGGCAGCAAATCGCTGAATAAATACCACCAAGCTTACTGAGAGTGGCTTCTGTGACTTCGCATCTCTGATTGGCTGTTGTAGCCGGGAGGCGGGGCTACAGTGGTGCTGTCACAATCTTAGAAAATGTCATCGAACAATGATCAATACTTAAAATAACCCTAAACCTAACCTTAAATTGGTTGTCCTAAGTCAATAAAGGTAATAGTGGACTGTCTGTACTAAAAACTCAGTAATAAAAGTAATTACTTGATTGGTAAAAGCCTGCTAAGCCCCGCCCACTGCGTGTGGCTTCATTCGGCCAGCCGGTGCTACCTTGCAAGTTTTCACCAAAAGCCTCAGACTGTCCTGTTCAAACAGTGACGTCACCGGCATACCGCAGCGCCACCTGCATTCACTGTTAGGACCGTACTATTGGAGATTCTAAGGTTAAAATTCCGGTATTTTCATACCACACTCTAATCATACTTCTTCCTCTCCTTCTCCAACCCCCTCCAACAGCCCCACCATCCATATGTTAGACGCGGATGGATTCATCCCATCCACACCTCCCTCGGGCGCTAACCCATCGGAGGACTCGGAGGGAACACATCCACATCCCGCCCCGGTTATTACCAACCTTAGCATTCTTAATGGTTCTGGGCACCCGGAGGAAACCCTCTCTGACCAAGATGATAACGAGTCATATGGTACCTGCGGGGGGGAGTTTTCCGAAGATTCCTACACAAGTAGTAAATATAATTGTCGGACTCCCCGCCCACTCTCCCAATCCACTTCTCACCCTTCCGCCAGAGAGGACACCTGCTCCAACGGGTCCGCCCCGGACCCTACCATCGGCCCCACCCTTTCTCTGTCCCGGGACTACAAGGGCTCCGCTGAGAATTCATCTCCTCCCCCCAGCCCCCACGGTACCACTGTACCTTAGCCCCTCTCTCCCCTTGGACGAACAGGGTTTTTTTATCATGACCCCATCGCCCGATAAGCACATAAACCCCTCTCGCTCCCCAACCCTCCTTTCGGCCTCGCCCGGTCTCCTCTTGCCATCCTCATTTGAGCTCAAGCCCATCTCAGGACCCCTCAGGACCGGCCCATGCCGAGGTACAGGGGGCCACTGGTACAGAATCACTCGAATCACCCCGGGGTTCCTCCCCCTGGGCAGTCCCTACCTGTGCCCCAGGCACCTTACACACCTCTATACCCCTCCTGGGTAACGCCTGGAAAGACAGGCTGCTGGAGGAGCGTGCCTATGCACAGCACCGTTTGGAGACTCTCATCTCCAGTGCAAACCGCCGCCCTGAGTTTGCTCCACCCAGGTGCTACGTATGCTCTTCGTTCTAACATGACTCCCCGGACTGCCCCCGCCTTGAGCAAGAGGCATTCGTTTGTTCATTCTGTGCCGGCCCGCACACTGTCGAGGAGTGCCAAAGAACACTCCCTCCAAGATGCGTTAATTGTCCATATAGGCCTGTAGGCCACCCTAGCAGTTCGTACTCCTGCCCCGTCTTTTTAAGGCTCCTGAGCAGGAACAGGCGCAAAGGTGCCAGGACCCAATCGCTCAGGGTCGCAGGACCCAGAGCCAAACTGACTGAACTACGCTCGGCCGCCTCCGAGCTTCCTCCTCCTGCCCCTCCCCCCGCTCCTTCCGCTCACCGCCAGCAAACCAGCGCTCGGCCGAAACCAAATAAGCCCAACCTTAGAGCTCAACGCGCCTTCCTCAACGCCGTTGCAAATAGGGATAGAGACCATGATTTCTCCATCTCGCAGGTCGGAGCCAAGGCCGAGTCGTCTGGCGAACCCACCAAGAAGGACCACGGCGGACCTAAACCCCATGGTTCGGGCACAAATCAGCGGGGGGGCAGGGCCACAAGGACCTTCACCAACAAACGCTATGAATCGCGTCCTACCAACTCCTATACCACAGGGAATCTCCCTCAAAGACGCCCTCACTATAAACATCGGGATTCAGAGCCTATCCCTCACATACAATCTAGGCTCAAAACTCTAGCTGGCTATCCCGGCCGGATACCTGCCCACGCAGGGCGGCATTCAAACACCGGCCGGGTCCCACAGCACACCCCACGCACTTTACCAACCATCTCTCGCCTTTCCTACCCTGATCAACCTGAATCATTTCCCGCCTGTCAGGCCAGCCGTTCCAGCGATCCTTCTCAGGACGGGAACTACCCACTGGCCTCCTCCACCCCCCGCCCACAAACACGTGATTCAGATTTCAACAACGCACGAGGCCATTTAAACCACCCGCAGGGGAGGGAGGACACCCCCCCTGGCACAAAACAAAAAAGTCCAGCCACCCGCCCTCGGGGACACAGGACTCACGTGGGCACCATCTCACCGACAGACAATCCCACCCACCTCCCAACTCCAACCGCAGGCCCAGGGGCTATCCCAGGTCCAGCCGCCGGAACTGGAGGGACGACTCAGACCGTCCCCCTCTTCACAACCATTACTCAACATCTCTCCTGCCGTAGAGAGCGACTCAGGTGAACAGAATATCTCGGAAGTGGCCGACGGGACTCTTTCCCCGTTACAGGCCCAGCCCAACTCCTCACCCCTGCCCGCCCTCTCGCCTGAACCCAGGACTGCAATAACTAGGGGGAAAGTTAACTCGGGACTCAAAATACTATCCTGGAATGCAAGGTCCCTCAACGTCTTAGCCAACAGAGCTAGCCTCCACTCGTTGCTGCTCGACAAGGAGGTGGACATTGCCTGCATCCAGGAAACTAACATCCTATCTCCTACCTTTGTTGGATTCTCAGGATACACCCACATCCACCATCAGGCAATCCGCCCCCACCCAGGGCTCATCACCCTGATGAGGAATGGTCTGAGAGGTGACGACGTCTCTGCCCAATTTCACTTTGGCCAGAGCGTTCAGTCCCTCTCTACCAGGGTCCCTACCAACCATGGCTCAATCACCCTCCATAACCTATACAACCCCTGCGGTAACCCACTCCTAGACTTAACTCCCGCCCTTGAGGACCCATCCCCCTCTATCATCCTCGGGGATCTTAACGCCCATCATTTAGATTGGGGGGATTTCAATAAATGGATGCGCTTGGGAAGGAGATTGCCTCCCAAATCCTGGAGTCAGAAGCGCATGCCATCCTTAACGACGGAACCCCAACACATGAATCCGGTACCTCCATTGATCTCACTATAGCTTCAACCCAAATTGCTACCCTGGCTGAGTGGGAGGTCCTCTCCACACCAGCCACTGATCACTTTCCAACTCTCCTCACTCTCCACCCGGGGGCGCTGGTATGCAGGGAATCACCCCATATCAGATCCCCCACCTACCAAACCACAAACGCAGACTGGCAAACCTTTGTCAAGCACCTAGTCAGCCCAGTGACCCTTCCTGCGGATGTAAACGAGGCATCACAGCTTATCACCAATACCATTCTAGCAGCCGCAGACAAGGCCATCCCCCTATCCACCCCTGGCCCAAGAAAACCTAGGCCATGGTACAATAACCAGGAGATTGCCACCTTGAAAAGGCTGGCCAGGAGGGCCCTTGTTAAATGGTCTAAACACAAAACCAACAACAAGAGAGCCATCCTCCGCCAGGCTCAGTCGGATCTCCGGGAGGCTATAGCCAGGGCTAAATCTGCGGCCTGGAAGGAGTGGCTGGGCAGACACACCTCCATAAACTCTAGGCAGCTTTGGCAGAGGGTCAATGTCCTCAAAGGTATCAAACCGAGAGTAACCCCACCATCCAACTCTCACACCGCCGACACCCTAGCAGATTTATACAAATCTCGCTCAGACCCGCCAACCTGTGCGGAGACACGAGATACCGCACTGAGGAATACCACCTAACCACAGACAGGCACATTGCTAGGGCTACCTCCCACTCTTCAACCCTTGATACACCATTCACCGTTGGGGAGTTGGACCGGGCCATAGCATCCCGTCGCAAGGACTCAGCCCCTGGAGCAGACAAAATTACCTACTCCATGATTAGGAACCTCCCTGCCTCCTTCAAGGCTACCCTCCTCCAACTATACAACACCATATGGTCGGAGGGCCTTGTCCCAACAAATGGAAACATGCCACCGTCGTTCCAATCCCCAAACCAACTACGCCAGTCTCCTACAGGCCCATATCACTCCTATCTTGCCTTCTCAAGACTATGGAGCTTATGGTCCTGGAAAGAATTCGATCGGTCTCTCCCCAGGTCAATCCCAGAGCTTTCGGCTTCGCTCCAGGCAGATCTACGGACGACGCCCTGGCCACGCTCTACCAGCAAGCCTCCATGGCAGTCCATCAAAAAAACCACAAATGCATGGCAGTGTTTCTGGACATATCCGCTGCCTTCGATATTACCGACCACAAGTCCATCCTCAAGCACATGGTCACGGATGGATTCGAAGGGAAGACCATCCCCTTTCTTTCAAACCCCCTCACCTCCCGCACCGCGGCAGTAAGGTTCGAGGGCAGAGATTCCCCTTCCTTCCCTCTCAACAGAGGCACCCCCCAAGGAAGCACTATCTCCCCTCACCTATTTAATTATTCCCTCGCCCGCATCTTTTCCATACCACTCATGCCCAGTGAAACCATTCTGGCATATGCGGATGATCTGGTCATGCTAGTCCAAGGCCGCAACCCCTTCACCAGGGCCAAAAACTCCTGTCCCAACTAGTGGACACTGTATCGGAGTGTGGCTTCGACATCTCTGCCAATAAGACCAAGGCCATGGTTTTCGGCGGCCACTTTCGAGGGCAAAAGCCCCTAGCCGCCCACGGCCGTAACATCCATTGGACGGGGACACATAAGTACCTGGGCGTCACCTTGGACCACAAACTCTCATTTAGGCCCCACGCCAAAATTCTGAAGACTAAGACCTCCAAGGCAATCAATGCCCTCAAGGTTCTCACCAACCATCCAGAAGGTCCCCCCCCCACACACAATGGCGGCCATCCTCAAGATGTCGGTCGGTTCTCTTTTAGAGTATGGGGCCCCAGTCATCACGGAGGCATTCACCATGGCTAGAGACGACATAGCAAAACTCCATGCCCTGGCCACCAGAACCATCCTCAACGCCCCGCATTGGACCAGACTAGAGGATCTATACCTAGCATCGGGCCAGATCCCAACTGCCTATAGGTCCAACAACAGGAAGATGGCCTTCATCGACCGGGTCCTTTGAACCCCTGATCACCCCCTCCGCCCACACCTCATCGGTGCCCTCCCTCCTAACGAGGAGGACAGGGTTGTCCCATGGGCGCGCAGGGCCACAGAGCAATTCGAAAACACTGCCCTCACATCCTCCCCCCCCCTGTATTTCTCCCTCAACTCCCCGCCTTGGGCAACGCCAACCTTCCGCACCTCTGTCATCAGAGATGGGCCCAAGGCTACTCAGGACCCGATCGCCCTCAAAGACAAGCACATGGGAATCATCGACTCCCTGTCGGAGGGTTGCCTAGAGATCTACACGGATGGCTCCAAAATCCCGGGGGAGGGAGCTGCAGCGGCGGCACACTCGAGCCTAGCCAGCTTCTCCTATCGTCTGCCAGCCCACACATCCATCATGGACTGTGAGCTGGTCGCCATACTCATGGCCCTTAAAATGGCGATAGCAGCCAATGTCAAACCCCTCATCATCTCAGACTCCCTCTCATCAATCCAGGCCCTTTCTCACACCCGCTCATCCAATCCTCTGGTGATTCAGGCTCTCAGCCTCCTACCAAAAATCATCCTCCCGGTAATCATTCACTGGGTCCCTTCCCACGTCGGGATCCCTGGCAACGAGAAGGCAGACCAGCTGGCCATGGCCGCCGCCAGAGACCAGCATGCCGAACCTTTCACCCCTCTCATATCTCCTCAGTCCAACAGGCAGCATATCCAGAGGAACATTACCGGGGCATGGACAGACGCGGCCACGATCAAATCCCCAAATGGCCTTTGGATTGCCTCAACTCTCTCCTCCTATCCTCTCAGAGACCTAGCCAATCTCTCCACCAAACTGGCTAAAAACATCAACGCCATCCGCATGGGAGTCCCCCCATCTTTCATCCCCCTCCCCACCTGCCACAGGTGCGGTATCGACATACTCACCCCTCCCCAGGTCCACTACCTTCTGATCTGCGGGGCCACTTCTAAGTGGCGCAACTCCCTCCTGCAGCCACTCTTGCCGGAGGAGCACTCGCTCTCACCAGAAGACCTGGCGGCGGCGGTATTTAGGGCAGACAGCACGCGGGGCTTCCCGGTGCTCTCAGCCATCATCACTCATACCCCCTATATCATGCCCCCCCCATCTTCTTAGAAGAAGGGAGGGCATAGGGGAACATATAAAACTAATCAAAAAGAAAAAAAAATCGTCACAAGACATTCAAGCAACCAAATCGAAGTTAGGGGGAGGATCTACTCACCTGCTCTGGTTCCTCCCCCCCCTCCCTTTCCTTTCCCTATTCCTTCTGGGTCGCCCATACCTCCCGCTTCTCCCTGGGGCGGGCCCTCTGGGCATCTGACTCCGCCTGAGAGGGCTCTCCCCTCGGAGCCTCGGAAATGGTCCCGACCCACAGTGCATTCCACGCGCCAATCAACCTTGCCTCCTCCACATTCAACTGTAACTGATGGCCCGTATACGCATCGCCTAGAACTTGGCCTGACCATTGGTACCAAAGAAGGCCCAGGGTGGTCCGGGGATAGGCTCCCAGACAGATCCCAGGAAAGTTTCAACAACAACAACAACCACACAGGTCAATGCATGGGAATACGCTTGCAAGGAGGTACTAACTGATGATTAAAACCCCTTCACCCTTCCCCTACACCTAACTCCATCTCCCACAACCCCTAACCTTC
Source organism: Sthenelais limicola (assembly GCA_942159475.1). NCBI lineage: Eukaryota > Metazoa > Annelida > Polychaeta > Phyllodocida > Sigalionidae > Sthenelais > Sthenelais limicola. The sequence goes on from OW804102.1 coordinate 7,577,276, forward strand.
CTAAACCCTCTTCTTCTTCCTTTCTCTCTTCCCTCATCCAGCTTAATTACTCTATCCGCCGCTGCCGGTTTTATCACTCTATTCACAGCTTTACTGCTTGGACTTGGATCTACACAACTGTGACTTCATAAAGCTTTACTGCTTGGACTTTTGATTTCCACAACTGTGTTTTCATATAGCTTTACTGCTTGGACTTTGGATCTCCACAACCTCACAACACACTGGAATCTGTTCACAACACACAGGCAAGTCACTGCATGGGAACTAGAGCTTCCTTTATAACAACCACACTTGCGCATGTAAACCCATTCAATAACTCTCACACAAACAATAACTAAGGGTTTATCTGCAACTTCTGCAACTACTGAAAGACTGTAAAACTTCAACCTTCACATCATCATCCCATCTTCACTATAACAGACTTTCACCTCACTATAGACTACATAGACTATAATACAACCATCAGGCCTCAGTACACAGTCCAACTATCTCAACAACCAATTCAAGTAGAACCACACTGAATCTACCTATTCGGAATCTCACTATCCCCTTCTCCCTCTAAATAAATCCATATTTTACCAATTTCCCCAAACCTCTACACAACCTACCTCTCCGAAACAACACAATCCACCACTTTATATTCCAACCATAACCCACTTCAACGCCATTTACGCACGGCCGCTCACCCAAATATCACTATTACATCATCTCTCCCACTCCCCCCAACCTAAACTACAATTGTCGTATCTCCTCCAATAATAATTCCATATACTCCACATTTATACAACATCTCTCCCCCACATTTATCTACCTCCTCCAACCATCCCCTAATTTCTACTCCAATCCTACCCCCTCCCATTTACATTAATCCCCCCACCACTCTTCACCCCCCTACCCCCACAATAATAATCCAATATTTCCAAATTTTTCACCCAACTTTCCTTCTCACTTTCCTACTCACCTATCTACCAAAATATCAACTTCCCACATCCAATTCCAACCCCTCCACACCCTTTCTCCCAACATCCACCCTTTTCCTCTACTCAAAACTGTCCGGTCCTAACAAGCCTTCTGATTGGTCCTCCACGTCGGAGCGCGGACCACAGAGTGAACAGGCACAACACTTCAACCACTCTCTCCCACCCAAACCATAACCTTCATATCTCCCACAATAATTATCCTATCTACTCCATACTTACCTTTCCCCAACATTCCCCCATCCCCTCCACACCAAATATATCTCTCAGCATTTACTTTAATCTCCCACCTACTCTCCACCCCCTCCCCCCTCCATAACATATCTATATTCCCCAAAATTTCACCAAATCTTCCTCCCACCCCCATTTATCACCCACCAAAATACCAAATCCTCACCTTCAATATCAACCCCTCCACAACCATTTACGCATCCCCTCCCCACTCCTTCACTCAATACTGTCCAGTCCAAACAAGCCCTCTCATTGGTCCTCTTCAACATGGCCCTTATAACTCACTTATCAGCCACATCCCCCATCACCACCCCTCTTCCCTCAAACTACGAACTTCACAATACCTTTCCCAATGAAATAAATCAACCCCGCCCCCTTTTTTTTTTTTTTTTCTTTTTCTTCCTCTTTCTTCTCTCTTCCCAAACATTTTTGTGACATACCACAAAATGACACTTGATAATAACTCCGCCACCTCCACTCAGTCCAGCACTTCCAGAAGCAGGAGCAGAAGCATACTCAAGCCTAAACTCACAAGGCCCCAAAACTCCCCACCGGTCAGACGCAGAGCCAACCATGGTTCCACTGCTTCATCTACCGCTGCGAGCCGAGGCACCAACGGCACCAAAGGTTCTGCGGCTTCATCACCGCACGAAACCCACGAACTGATTGAGGCAGGACGCTCTGCCATCAACCTAATAAGCCAACCTACAGGTATAGACGATACTCAGTCAGGCAGTGAGCCTGAAACCCCAGAAGCTGAAGATTCAGACGACACTCAGTCACGCAGTGAGTCTGAAACCCCGGAAGCTGAGGATGCCCTCAGAATGGGCAGCGAGAGCGACCACGTAGAGGTGGACGCGCACAACACCTCACTTGACAACGTAACTGACAATGACAATGACAGCTCCTCTAGTGAGGACGAGGACGCAGCGGACGATGATCAGCATGAGAAAGGCCCAACAAGACCCCATACTACTGCTCAGGCACAGAACATCAACCAAACACCGGAGGGTCTTCTCACTGCAATTCAGCACATACGGAAAGAAGGCAGCAACACTGACAACCAGCATGAGCGGAAACCTCACCACCACTCCGCCTATGTCTTTTCCCCCATTCGATGCTTTGATTGCCTTAAATATGGGCATTACTCCTCCCACTGCGGCAGGCCCCTTAAGTGCAATTTCTGCGCCGGGCCTCACTCCACGATGCAATGCCAGGGAGACAGGCCCGTAAAATGTGACAACTGTGGCGACAACCACCCCGCCAGTTATCGTGGTTGCCCCCACTTTATAATTCAGCTCACACTGGGACATCGGTCATCGGGGCACACAATTGAGACCACCATCACTCCAGGCTTCAACATCAAAAAAGCCAACTGGAGCCAATTCAAGAAAAACACCATCAAGCTGGCAGGCCTACCCATACATAACAACATCGATGAGGAGGCCATCAGACTCACCACCGCTCTCTATGAGGCTACCAAGGGGGCCGTCCCACGCAAACCTGCTGCAAAACCTGTGCGCAAAGATGGCTGGTACAAGAGTGACAGCTTAAGAGCCATGAAAAGGGAGCAAACAGACTCTATAAGAGGTGGAAACTCACAAACAACAAATCTTTCAAGCATTCTCTGCGCAAACTACAGAACAACCTTAAGGAGGCCATACGTCATGCTAGGCAATGTGCCTGGGAGAAGTGGATCACGGAACACAGAGACATCACCACGTCAGACCTCTGGCGAAGAATCAGAGTCATGAGAGGAGGCCGAGCCTCCGCTACCCCCTCAACCACCTCCGTAGCAGACAACCTCATCGCTAGCTTTGCCAGCAAGTCCGATCCAGCAAACCTCACGGAGCACACCGCACGGCTGTCAAGTCACTTTCATAGAGACACTCCTGCAAAGATACATCAAGCCATTGACACCCCTTCCAGGGCTGATAGGCCTTTCACGATCCAAGAGCTACGTAGGGTGGTAGACAGACGTAAGACGGACACTGCTCCGGGGCTAGACATGGTTCCCTATGCCTTCCTCAGGACGCCTCCGATCCCCTTCTGCAAGACTTTCTCAACTTATACAATCGCATCTGGGAAGAAGGTCAAGTACCAAACACGTGGAAAACCGCGATCATTGTCCCAGTCCCGAAGAAGACAGTCCCCCCATCTTATCGTCCCATCTCCCTTATATCATGCCTCCTGAAGACCCTCGAGGCTCTGGTCCTCAACAGAATCAAGTTTACCACCCAGTCAGTACACCCCAGAGCCACGGGCTACACAAATGGCAAATCAACCTCCGACGCACTGGCTGATCTCATCCATCATCTCAGCTATGCCAAGTCGCACAACACCAAAGCCACTGCCCTATTCCTAGATATAAAAGCTGCCTTCGACGTCACGGACCCTCGCACCATACTACTTTCCATGATTCAGAAGGGACACAAGGGACGAACGATAACTTTTGTTCGCTCACTCCTGGAAAATCGGAAAGCCTCAGTCAGGTTCAGAGGACAAACATCGCACGAACTCCCCTTCATATGAGGCACCCCTCAAGGCAGTACAATATCACCTGTACTCTTCAATTTCGCAACTAAGACCATTCTAGGAGCCCCTCTCCCAAAGTATGCCACCTTCTCTGCCTATGCTGACGACATCGTCCTTCTCATCAGGGGAGCCTATCCTCTCTCCTTCATCCAAAAGACCCTAGATACCATCACGAACATAGTTCACAGCATAGGCTTCGATCTCTCCCCCTCAAAGACCAAGGCAATGACTGTTGGTGGCCATCCACCGGATGGTTGCCTTCACATAGATGGACAGCCAGTGCAGTGGGTCAACTCTCACACATTCCTGGGAGTCACCATCGATAGGCGGCTCACCTTCGTACCACATGCCAAGAAGGTTGCCAGGGCAGCCAGTCGCAGTATACAACCGCTAAGAATTCTTGCAGCAACGCCCGGAGGTCCCGGACCTAGACTCCTCAACATCCTGGTCAAGGCTACCATTCTATCAGTCCTGGACTATGGAGGTGCCGTCCTCCCTCTAGCCTGCTACACGGCCAAGAACAAAATACAATCGGTCTACAACAAGGCGACCAAAATGATCTTTACGCTCCCTCCCTGGACCATCACAGATGGCCTCCTTCAGGAGTCTGGGACCATGCCCCTGGCAACACGTCAGGAGCTTCAAGCTATCACCCTGGCGGACAACATACTGCGAGACCAAACTCATCCACTTCACTGGCACGTTTCCACCGAGTATGGCAGAGATCACTCCCTATTCACGAAACAAACCTGGGCACGCATGGCAGCGGCTCACCACCGAGCAGACGTTGGGGTCCTCCCTGGTTACAACATCCCTCCCTGGATTCGATACAACATCGAGGTGCAAATTGATAAACCCTTCGCCAACAAAGCCGTCCAGGATCCCCGGGTCATCAAGGACCATTATCTAGCCCTCATAGACGGATTGCCACAGGACCGACCTCACTACTACACCGACGGCTCCCTCATTCCCGGGGTCGGAGCATCGTCGGCAATGGTGGGTAACGCCTCAACCTTCAGAGCTAAACTGCCAGATGACAGCTCCATAGTGGCATGCGAGCTTCATGCAATAATGATGGCCCTGGCTCATGCGTCACATAAGGGTGTGGCACCCATCATCTTCTCGGACTCACTTTCATCACTGCATCTCCTAAAACAACCACCCACTCATACCTCATCCGTCACCCATCACCAGATAGCGAAAATAGTCGCTACCCTCAACCAGCCTGCCACCCTCCAATGGATTCCAAGCCACATCGGAATACCTGGGAACGAGACGGCTGACCAACTAGCAAACAGCACTGCAAGAGACGACAAGATACAATCCACCCACATCAACAAAACACGCAGAGAAGTCTCCAGAGCGCTTACCAGAAACACCATGGCAGCCTGGGACCAGGCTTGTGCGGCGAGGGACGTCAGATCACAATGGCAAGCCCTCGTCTCACACAAAGACAAAGCCTGGACGGTGTTCCCCCGGACCATCAGCGCCAAATACAGGCCATCAGGATCGGCATTGCTCCGCTTCCGGACACCAACAAACATACATGTCATCGATGTGGCATGGATCACTATTCATCTCATCCGGTCCACTACCTCACTAGCTGTGGTTTCACCCACAGTCATCACAATAAACTTCTACAACCGCTCAAAGAAGAGCAACATTCCCTCGGTCCCATCCACAAAGCGGCGCTCACCTTCGCGGCGGACGAAAAAGCTGGTTTCCCCGTTATCAAACAAATCCTCACCACTGTTCCCTACCTTCCACCCTATAAGCCTAGCTTCACCAACTAATCTGCTTCTGCCCGGGGGCCCTGAACTCATCTTTTCAGGGCAGAAGCTTCCTCACAATCACACTCTTTTCCGAACATCACATCTCCTCTAATTACATCACTAACCAACCAAACTTGCGGCCTCCCAGACCAGTTTGTGGTTCACACTGCTCTGCCTACTACCCCCCCTTCCTGACCTCTGTCGATGACACCAGACTCAGTCAGGCTGGGGACGCCAGAGGGATCTACGGCTGCTGTACATCTAGACTGCTAGACAACCAGCGGGTTCTTATCGGCTTAGGCCGGATTGTTGGGTCGCCCCCCCGCCTTGGGCGGTGGCCGCTCCGGGACGTTTCTCTCTTCCTCTGATCGCTGCATCCACAACCTCTACATCTGCACTCTGCCTCCTAACATCGCCAGACACTCACAAACTCACTATTCTACTGGACCCGGGTGTCAGTATAACCACAAGTACTTGTACTAGACAGACACAATGATCCTAATCAAAAACCACTTAGGGACGGCTGTAAAAGCTAGGGTCCCATAGGGCTTCGCCCTTAAACCTCTGCACTTTTCATACCGACACAACAGTGATCATTAGTCTCCTCCAGGGTACGGGAGGAGCAACACCTATTTCTATCCACTCTTACAAAAGTCTAGTATAAGGCTTTTATCTCAAGATCCAGTACAAGATCATACTCATATCTCCTGTACAGGAAGATATTCAACTCTCACCTCTACTCTCTACAACTCTTAAATATACCCACAAGGTATATACTTCTACTCTACTCTATCCTCTACTTCTTCTCAGCTAGCATACTTCATAGCCATTGCTTAGCTACTAAAACTAAATCAAAATTCCCTTTTATTTTTTTTTTCAGCTAGCATAATTTATATCACTTGTCTAGCTCAACTAAACTCAAAATTTCATCTCTCAGGCGGCTGTTGGTAGTCTCAACTTCTTACCTACCACACTTCCCACCTTGGTTTTCCGGAGAACGGTGCATTTCTCTTTCACTTTATTATATATTATATATTTAGTTTAGCTTTGGCACCACCTTCTCCAACCTCACTCTTTACTTCGTATCCATCTATTCACCGCATTTCTCTCGCTATTACCGATATTAAACTCGCGTTCGTGCTCCGAGGTTGAGAGATAAACCAGGCACAACAAAAAACCTAGAAGCCTTCCGATTGGCTTAAAAGCAGCAAGCACAGCCCTCTCATTGGCTCAAAAAGCGCTCCCCTGATTGGTTTGTTTGAGTTGTACACTCCGCTCCAATCTGATTGGCTCCCGCTTCTCAGATTCTGTCCGACTCAAAAAAAGCCTCCCTATTGGCTTAGAACCAACAAGCGCAGGCCTCTGATTGACCCCGAAAGCGTCCTTCCTATTGGTCTGTTTGAGTCAGACAGTCTGCTCGCTTCTGATTGGCTCCCGCATCTCAGATTCTGTTTGAGTCGGACCCCCCGCCGCCCTCCAACCCCTACCGAAGACGTGGCACTACGCTCGGTAGGATTTGCGGCCGCCGGCTGCCTCCCGCCCTGCTATCAAGGGCGGAATTGGTTTTCTACAAACTACTCTCGTCTATCAACCTAAAATCATTACAAAATTCTCTTTCCAACTTTTGTTAGCCTTCACAAATATCCAACACTCCTTTTAACAACCAACCATTATTTTTTTTATCAAACCATCTCCCCATAATTAACTTAAACATATCAAAATTCACCACTATTCACACCACATTCTCTTTCCCACACCTAACTAATTTCCACCATTTCAATCCCTTTTCCCACCACATTATATATACTCCATCCCAACTCTTAAACCTTACTCTACTAAATTTACTCATCCATTTCTACAATATTTGTATGTATGTATGTATGTATATTGTTTATTTCTGAAAACAGTACATGATAAAAATATACGATAATATACATCGGAAATGGGTCAGTCCTCTTCTGTGGCAGCCACAGCTCTTCCAGAGGGTCCTATTTCTACAATATTCAACCATTACCAGGTCATTTGACCTCACTAAGATAAAGCTAGGTCAGTGACCTGTTTTATCCCTCATTCATTTTTAACCCATTGAGGACGGGGGCAGGTTACACATAATTTGCCTGGTTGACGGGGGCCCTTTTCCCCCTTTTTGGGCTTCAGGATGGGTCTTTAACATGAGGTTTAGGGTATAAAAACATTTTAAGAATATTTTCTTCAAATAATATGTGTCATATGTCCATCATTTAATAGGTGTAAACAGTTATTGATCACACTTTTTCATAATTTCTAGAATTTGGTCTTCAATAATTAAAATAATGGGTCTCAATTGGGTCCAATATGGTGGCAACCTTGCTCCAAATTCACTTTCCAGCATTTACGTATGTTAGTTATGACGTCATCATTATTGTCTCCATGACCACATACCTATAAATATATTTCTAGTGTGTTTGTATACACATATTTTAAATTTCATCAAAATCCGTTTATTTTTTATTGAGTTATGCCCCCTTCAATTTATATAAAAAATGGCTGCCTGCAGGCAGCCTCCCGTCCTCCAGGCCAATTGAAAAGGCTGCCTGCAGGCAGCCTCCCATCCCCAATGGGTTAACCCACACATTACCTACTCAATTAGCCCTACTTCTCAACTACTTTTCCCTTTTATTTAATTAAGCCCACCAAGGCATATCTAGTTCAGTCACATCGCTCAGTTACCTACTCAACCTCATTCACAATTCTAGGGTCAATCAAGGTCAACTGCCCTCCACTCCTAGGTCAGTGACCTCCATCATTGCCCTACACTGGAGGGCAGAACCCAACCCCTACCCAAGTCACCCAAGGTCAATCCTCACTTTCACTAAGGTCATTACTATTTCTAAGGTCAGACAACATCGATTGTCCTTCACTTCCTAGGTCAGTGACCTACATCATCTGCCCAAGGTTACTTCTAGGTCAGTGTTCAATCCTCACATCCCCTTAATTTCATTACTATTTCTAAGGTCAGTCAACATCTATCGACCTTCCAGGTCCCAGGTCAGTGACCTACATCATTTCTCCAACAAGCCCATTAAGCTCATCTAGGTACATCGTTCAGTTGCCTATTCCGCTTTAACCTCATTCCTAATTCTAAGGTTATTTAAGGTCAATAGACCTTCACTACTCAGTGGTCAACCCTCACATCCCCTTAATTCCATTACTATTTCCAACATACATACATACTACATCATTTTCTCATAAGCCCATTAACCCACACTTAACTCAGTTACATCGTTATTCCCCTTTAACCTCACTCATAATTCTAAAGTCATTCAAGGTCAATTGACCTTCACTTCCTAGGTCAGTGACGGCACCATTTGGCCTACACTAGAGGGCATACCCCTTAATAATTCCAGGGTCATCAAGGTCTACTCACCTCCACTACCTAACTCAGTTATATCCATTTCCCATCTTTTTTTCCAATTAACCCCATCAATCACACCTGGGTCACAACCTACCATCCCATTCTATCATGTCTAATCAATCTGACACGTCCTCGATCGATGACCAGGGGACCCCAACCCATTCTCGCCTGTCCATTTAAGGAGCAGCGGTGCATGCACCCCCAGATTCCTCACGAAAAACCCTTCTGGTAAACCCAAAACCAAACCGCGGGACAACAATGAGGGTTCCCGCCTGTTTGGCGATGACGACCTTACCATCGGCCAGGAACAAATCGCAGGGTCTTCTCAAGTCACACAATCTCCCCCGGGGGATACCGACACCCAGGCCAATCAGATTTCTCCCTCGCCGTCCCCAACCCCCTCCAACAGCCCCACCATCCATATGTTAGACGCGGATGGATTCATCCTATCCATGCCTCCCTCACATCCCATATCCATGCACAATCACATCCCGTCCTGGTTCGTACCAACCGGAGTGCACTCGGTGGTTCCAAGCACCCGGGGGACACCTTATCTTACAAAGAAGATAGCGAGTCTTATGGTACCAGCGGGGGGGAGTTTTCGGAAGACTCCTGCACAAGTAGTAAATACAATGATCAAACTCATTTGCCCACTGCCCCATTCCACTACTCGCCCAGGCGCCACAGAGGACACTCGCTCCAACGGTTCCACCCCAGACCATCCTTTTGGCCCCACCCTATCTTCTCCCGGGGATGACAGGGGCTCCATGGTTAATTCATCTTCTGCCGCCAGGCTTCACAGTCCCACTAGGCCTCGCACGGCTACTCCTGACCGTTCGCTCAGTCTTAGCCCCTCTCTCCCCAGGGACGACCAGGGTTTTTTCATCATGACCCCATCTCCCGACAAGCTCCTAAACCCCTCTCGCTCCCCAACCCATCTTTCGGTCTCGCTCGAACACTTGGATCAGCCTCATTTGAGCTCAAATTCATCTCAGGACCCTTCAGGCCCAGCCCATACCCAGGCACCAGGGGACATGAGTACAGACCACGGTTTGCCACCTCAATCACGAGCTATCCCTAAAGATAACAGCCCTGCCCCTCATGGCACGGAACTCCCCCACGATCACTCTGTTACTCAGGTCCAGCCCCTACCCCCCGTGCATTTGCGCCCCCTCGAACCTCCCCAAGGTTCCTCTCCCTGGGCAGTCCCTACCTGTGCCCCAGGCACCTTCCATATCTCTATCCCCCTCCTGGATAACGCCTGGAAAGACAGGCTGCTGGATAAGCAAGTCTATGCCCAGCACCATTTGGAGACGCTTCTCTCCCGAGCGAACCGCCGCCCAAAATTCGCTCCAGCCAGGTGCTACGTCTGTTCCTCATTTAAACACGATTCGCCGGACTGCCCCCGCCTGGAGCAAGAAGCTTTTATCTGCTCATTTTGTGCGGGCCCCCACACTGTCGAGGAGTGCCAGAGAACACTCCCTCCATGATGTGTGAACTGCCCACATAGACCTGTAGGCCATCCAAGCAGTTCCTACTCTTGCCCCACCTTTCTAACGCTCCTAGGAAGGAATAAGCGCAAGTCTGCCAGGGGCCAATCCCTCACGAGCGCAGGGCCCGAGCCAAACAGACTAAATCACGCTCGCCCCCTTCCAAACTCCCTTCTCCTACCCTCCCCCTGCACCAAGCTCACACCGCCAGCAAATCAACGCTCGGCCTAAACCGCAAAACAAGCCCAACCTCAGAGCCCAGCGTGCCTTCCTCAATGCCGTTGCAAATCGGGATAGAGACCATCTCTTCTCCGTCTCCCAGGTTGGAGCCAAGGCTACGCCATCTGGCGAACCCTCCAATAAGGGCCATCCCAGACCGGACCCCCACGGTTCGGGCCCGTTTCAGCGGGGGAACAGGGTCACAAGGACCTTCACCAGCAAATACTATAAACCACAAGGTCACAACTCCTCTAGAACAGAGAATCACGCTCAAAGGCGCCCTCACTCTAAACATCAGGAATCAGACCTCCCTTCTGTTCCCGCACAGGGGCAAAATCCTCTTGTCCCTAACTCTAACGCTAACAAATGTCCTGCCGGACCCCAAGCTATCTTTCACATAGAAACCAGGCTGAAAAACATAGCTGGCTACCCTGATCCAAGAACTGCTCATACAGAACTTCATTCAGAAGCTAGCCGGGGTCCAGGGGATATTTCCCATAGGTTATTAACCATCGCTCACTCTCCTCTTTATCCAGCTTACACTAAATCTATCTCCAACTGTCAGGGTAGCGGCTCCGCCGGCACTGAACCACGTAGGGACAGAGCTGAGGGCAAAGACCAACTCAGGTCCACCCTCACTTCCTCCTACAATCCTTTTCCGGCCCCGACCGGAGGAGACAGCGAAAACTACCTTCGCCTCCCCCGTCCCAGCTACCCTTCCCAGGACAGGGAATACCCACTAGCCTCCTCCACCCCCCGCCCAAACTCATGGGACCGCAACTCCACTAATGGACTGGACCATTTAAACCTCCAACAGGGGAGGGAGGGCACTCCCCCCTGGCACAATACCAAAAAGTCCAACCACCCAGCCTCGGGGACAGGGGACACACAGGGTCAGTATCTCAGCAACAGATACCGCCACCCATCCCCAAACTACAACCGCAGGCCCGGTGGCAGTCACAGGTCCAGCCAATTGAACTGGAGGGACGACTCAGACTGTCTCCCTCGCCAGAACCATCACTCCAAATCTCTCCTGCAATAGAGAGCAACTCGGGTGAATGGGATCTCTCGGAAGCGACGGACGGGGCTCTTTCCCCGCCACAGTCGCAACACAGTCCCTCACCCGCGGCCGCCCCCTCGGCCGAACCCAGGGGGGAAAAAAGGGGGGAAAGAGGGAAAGAGGGCCTTAAAATAGTATCCTGGAACGCAAGGTCCCTCAACGTCTCAGCCAACAGAGCAAGCCTACTTTTGTGTGATTTTCGGGGTACACCCACATCCACCACCAGGCCACCCGCCCCCACCGGGGGCTTATCACTCTTATGAGGAATGGCCTAAGAGGAGACAACGTCTCTAGTCAATTCCATTTTGGTGAAAACGTTCAGTCCCTCTCCACCAGGGTCCCTACCAACGATGGTTCCATCACCCTCCACAACTTATACAACCCCTGTGGTAACTCTCATCTCGATCTAACTCACGCCCTGGAGGACCCCTCCCCCTCTATTATCCTTGGGGATGTAAATGCCCATCATGCAGATTGGGGGGATTTCAATTCAATGGATGCGCTTGGGAAAGAGATTGCCTCTCAAATCCTGGAATCAGAAGCGCATGCCATCCTGAACGACGGAACCCCAACTCATGAATCCGGTACCTCCATAGACCTTACAATAGCCTCAACCCAAATTGCTACTCTGGCCGAGTGGCAGGTGCTGTCCACACCAGCCACTGACCACTTCCCCCACTCTCCACCCGGGGGCGCTGGTATGCAGGGAATCATCCCATATCAGGTCCCCCACCTATCAGACCGCAAATGCAGACTGGCAAACCTTTATCAAATACCTCAACATCCCAGCGGCCCTCCCCGCAGATGTAGACGAGGCATCTCAGCTACTCACCAATGCCATTCTGGGGGCCGCAGACAAGGCTATCCCCCTATCCACCCCTGGCCCACGGAAACCAAGACCATGGTACAACAACCAGGAGATTGCCACTTTAAGAGGTTAGCTAGGAAGGCCCTTGTTAAATGGTCCAAACATAAGGCCAACAACAGGAGAGCCATCCTCAGGCAGGCCCAGTCGGATCTCAGGGAGGCTATAGCCAGGGCCAAATCTGCGGCCTTGAAGGAGTGGCTAGGGAGACACTCTTCCATAAACTCTAGACAACTTTGGCAGAGGATCAATGTCCTTAAAGGTATCAAACCGAGAGTCACCCCACCATCTAACTCTGACACCGCTGACACCCTAGCGGATCTATACAGATCTCGCTCCGATCCCTCGAACCTGTCCAGAGATACCAGGTCCCGTACTGAGGAGTACCACCTGCGCACAAGTAGGCAGATTGCTAGGGCTGCCTCCCATTCTTCACCCCGTGATACTCCATTCACCATTGGGGAATTGGACCAGGCTATAATATCGTGCCGCAAGGACTCAGCCCCTGGAGCAGATAAGATAACCTACTCCATGATCAGGAATCTTCCTGTCTCCTTTAAGGCTGTCCTCCTGCAACTTTACAACATCATATGGTCCGAGGGCGTTGTCCCAACAAAATGGAAGCATGCCACCATTGTTCCAATCCCCAAACCAACTACACCAGTCTCGTACAGGCCCATATCACTCCTCTCGTGCCTCCTCAAGACTATGGAGCTCATGGTCCTTAGAAGAATACGGTCGGTCGCCCCCCAGGTGGACCCCAGAGCCTTTGGCTTTGCTCCGGCCAGGTCTACGGATGATGCCCTGGCCACACTTTATCAGCAAGCCTCCATGGCAGCCAATCAAAAAAACCACAATGCGTGGCTGTCTTCCTAGACATATCGGCTGCCTTCGACATCACTGACCATAAATCCATCCTTAAGCACATGATGGATTCAAAGGGAAAACCATCCCCTTTCTGGCAAACCTCTTCACCTCCCGCACAGCTGTAGTTAGGTTCGAGGGTAGAGATTCTGCTTCCTTCCCTCTCAACAGAGGCACCCCGCAAGGAAGCACTATCTCCCCTCACCTATTCAACTATTCTCTCAGCCGCATTTTTTCCATACGTCTCATGCCCAGTGAGACCATTCTGGCATATGCGGACGACCTTGTCATGCTTGTCCGGGGACGCAATCCCTTCACCAGGGCCCAAAAACTCTTGACCAAACTCGTGGACACGGTATCAGACTGTGGCTTCGATATCTCTGCCAAAAAAACCAAGGCATGGTTTTCAGAGGAAATTTTCGAGGGCAAAGGCCCCTATCAGCCCATGGCAGGGACATTGATTGGACGGGGACCCACAAATACCTGGGCGTTACCTTGGACCACATGCTTTCATTTAGACCCCATGCCAAAATTCTCAAAACAAAGAACTCCAAAGCAATCAACGCCCTCAAGGTCCTCACCAACCACCCAGAAGGTCCCCCGCCCCACACCATGGCAGCCATCCTAAAGATGTCTGTCGGTTCACTTCTCGAGTATGGGGCACCAGTCATCTCGGAGGCTTCCAAAACGGCTCGAGACAGCATCGCCAAACTACATGCGCTGGCCACAAGAACCATCCTCAACGCCCCGCGCATCCTCAACGCCCCGCGCTGGACCAGGCTCGAAGATCTATACTTAGCCTCGGGCCAGATACCAACGGCATTCAGGTCCAACAACAGGATAATGGCCTTCATTGACCGAGTTCTAAGAACACTGGATCACCCCCTCCGCCCACACCTCATCGACGCCCTCCCTCCTAACGAGGAGGACAGGGTTGTCCCATGGGCGCGCAGGGCCACACAGCAATTCAGGAACACTGCCCTCTCACATTCCCCCCCCACCCCCCCGTTTATCTCCCTCAACTCCCCGCCTTGGGCTATGCCAACCTTCCATACTTCTGTCATCAGAGATGGGCCCAAGGCGACTCAGGATCCGGCTGTCCTCAAGGACAAACACATGGGAATCAATGATTCCCTGTCAGAGGGCTGCCTGGAGATATACACGGATGGCTCAAAAATCCCGGGGGAAGGAGCCACAGCGGCTGCGCATTCAAGCCTCGCTAGCTTCTCATATCGCCTGCCATCCTACACATCCATCATGGACTGTGAGCTTGTCGCCATACTCATGGCCCTAAAAATGGCGATAGCAGCCAAGGTCAAACCCCTCATCATGTCTGATTCCCTTTCATCCATTCAGGCCCTTTCTCACACTCACTCATCCATCCCCCTGGTGATCCAGGCTCTCAGCCTCCTCTCAAAAATCATCCTGCCGGTAACCATTCACTGGGTCCCTTCCCATGTCGGGATCCCAGGCAATGAGAAGGCAGACCAGCTGGCCACGGCCGCTGCCAGAGATCAGCACTCTGAACCCTTCATCCCTCTTCTATCTCCTCAATCCAACAGGCAACATATCCAAAGGAACATTACAATTGCTTCAACTCTTTCCTCCTATCCTCTCAGGGACCTAGCCAATCTCTCCACCAGATTGGCAAAAAATATCAACGCCATCCTCATGGGAGTCCCCCCATCCTTCACACCCTTCCCCACCTGTCACAGGTGTAGAATAGACATCCTCACCTACCCCCATGTCCACTACCTTCTGACCTGCGGGGCCACTACTAAGTGGCACAACTCGCTCCTACAGCCACTCTCGCCGGAAGAGCACTCGCTGTCACTACAATACCTGGCGGCGGCTGTCTTTCGGGCAGATAGCATGCGGGGTTTTCCAGTGCTCTCTGCCATCATTACTCATACCCCATACATCATGCCCCCCCCCTCCATCTTCTTAAAAGAAGAGAGGACATAGGGAATATAATCAAAAAAAAAAAAAAAAAATAGCCACAAGACAACCAAGCAACCAAATCGAAGTTAGGGGGAGGAGCTGAAGGATGTACAAACCAAGATGAAATCTAGGTATGATAAAAGGGTGTATGATCCAAAATTACTAGAGGGAGATCATGTATGGCTGTACTGGCCAAGGATCACTGATCCTCAAACTAAGTTGAAGTTGGCCAAACAATTTCATGGGCCATTCTACATAGTAAGATACCATACAGATACCAAGGTTTTCCTCAAGAATTGTCGCAAAGGCCAATACCTAAATAAGCCTGTTACCATCATGCGACTTAAGAAATCTCCACCTAGGGAGACACTGGAGGAAAGATGGAGTGCTGAGATTGAGCAATATGAAGATCCAGTCCAACTCAATGAGGGAGATCTTCCACTGGATAGTTTTGAGATGGACGAGATAGAAGATCAGCCACAGACATATTCCCTGGTCGAGGAAGATGAGAACGAGTCATTTTCCTGCGACAAACATTTATCTGATAGCGACGATGAGACTGAGTTTCTCCATGACAGCTCTCTCGACCACCTTCAAGCAGCCAAGACAATGACACCCACAGAAACTCCTACATATCACAATATCCTAGACATAAGGGATATATGTAAACCAAGAGGGGAAGCGGTGAAATATCTTTTAAGGATGGGGATGAGAGATGGCTGAAAGGAGAGCACTTTAATGAGAAAGCCAAGTCTAAGTTCATTGTGACAGAACGGCAAGTCAGAGAAGTGCCTAGTACTCGGTCTAGGTCTAAGTGAAATTATCAGTCAGATAAATGATATGTGTTGTATATAATTGTATTGTATGTAAAATATGTAGGAGGGAATGCTTTTATATTCTTTGCTAAACATTGGAGTGCCTTTTGTTCCTTTGTACAATACCAACTTGCAAAATATTACTGGCCATCTCTTCAATGGTGCTTATCCGTACGACTCTTCATGGTGCGAGTCAGCCAATATTGCGCAAGACTTGACTACAAATGCCACAGATTATAGACACTAGTAACAACCAATTACAGATACTACAAATCAACAATCTAATACATAAATGGATTCAAGCTATTGAGGATCTGTTCGAAGCTCGCCTCAATACCCACATCATCTCTCCTAATAGTTTTAGAACAGCTTTACACCACTTTTCTATGCATCTTACCACCAAAGGATGGAAGGTGTGCACCAATACTCTTTTGTTTTATTTCAAGGATAGAATTCACCAATTTAAGTACAGTCACTCTCATCTGTACATTGAAGTAACTATCCCTACCTCTACCGAAGACTGTGAGTTTGCTTTGTATAACATTATTCATCTGCCAATTATGTTGACCCCAAAATCGACCCAGGGTTTTACCAAGGTCAGATTATCCTCTAACTATCTTGCCATGTCTAAGAGTGGCCAGGTCTATGGATTACTATCTGAAGGCAATTACAACAGTGCCAGCACACGCACACAGTGGTGTGTGATGATATGTTCTTTAGGAAACCAGTGGAGGCACCATCATGCGAATGGGCCCTCTGGAACGATAATGATATAAAGGAGCAGTGTGATTATTCTGTTGTTTTAAAGGGAAATGTACAGCCCGAGGCGATTCATCTACATGACTCCATATATGTCTTTGTCAATCCTTCTGGACAACTTCTGATCTCTAACACCACCAAGGAGAGGGCCAGATCCATTAAATGTACATATGGCCATCTACAGGTCCCTTGCGGGCATACAGTGTGGCTGGGCAACTTATATATTAGAGCGTCCCATGATTGTTCTAAGCTCAATTATACCGTGACTTTGGAGATGACCAATCTGCCATTACTGCATGCCTTCAATATTTCTTTACCTTGGGTGTCAGGACATCATGCCCCACAGGAATCTATAGACATGATGTTACCCGCCCTTAATTTTTCTAAATATGATGATACCGAGGAGTTGAGCTTGAAATGGCTTGCCCATGATTTAAAGACCACCCAGCTGAAGCCGCTCTATTCTGTTTCTACAATTACTTGGGAAGACGCCAGCCAAAATGGCTGAAAGGGCATCACAAGCAAATGCTCTGAGGAGTAAAAGAAAAGAAAAAAAACGAACTAGATGAAGCACAGAAAGAATTGGCCAAAAAATCGAAGGAGTTCAGATTTAATGAGGAGTGAACTGTTTGTCAATCCTTTTGACAGTGTTACGCGTTCATTGATTTGTTTTAAGAATTATATATAATATGAGTAATTCTCCCAATCGGAGTCATTTGGTTTTCCAGCCTAGGGTGTCTACAACCTGTACTGAGGATAATCACACTTGATTATAACCATTTTATTTGAATTCTTCGGCAAAAACGAGGCAGTGGGAACCCCACTTTCAAAACTCTTATGCCAATATCTCTCGCTGCTATTGTGATAACAGAGCTTTTTCAGGCTAGAAAATTTGTAATAATTATGGAATTTGAACATAATACACAGCCTGATTTAGAAAATATATTACTTCTGCTGAAGAAAAATGTTTTTTACACATATAGACACATTTATCATTATGAAAAAAACACAATATTCATGTAATCTTACATTCACCCAAACTATAATCGTCATATCTCCCACAATAATAACCTGATATACTTGACTTTTATACACCATTTATCCCACACATTTACCCATCTTCTCCAACCATTCCAGATTCCCTACACCAACCACATTCTCTACCATTCACATTATTCCCCCTATTACTCTGGTCTGCCCCCCACCCATAATAAAAATAAATATTGCCCAAAATTTTACCAACTCTCCCCACAAACCTACCCCACCACCAACCGCAATATCTTCTCCCTATCTACAATACAACCACATATTTCTGTGTCAATACCCCAGAAATGTCACCAAGTAAACACACCACTACCTCCACTCAGTCTCACTCCTCCAGCAGCAGGAGCAGAAGCATACTCCAGAAGTAAATCCGCCCAGAATTATATTTTTTCCTGTGATAATTAGTTGCTTGTGAGAAATAGTTAACCTTGCGAATTGTTGAATGACAGCATTGATATGTGCCTGCCATCCCAGCCGCCATACTACCGCTACTATTACCGTAGGAAGCCAGAGACCCGGCCGTTGTTTGTTGCTCAGTCAAGTGTTTTGCCTGGCCATGTCTGCCGCCGATCTTATGCAAGACAGCGCAGACAATTAGATTATATATTTTGGTAGCTTTTTTAATGTGATAATCCTTGCTTCTTTACGTTTGTTGTTGATGCCATTGACGAGATTGAAGCTATGACCTCCTGATCATGTGACAGCCTGCAAGCATTGCATTGGCTGTTGCCTTGACCTTGCTCAGTCATTATAGGGACCACATGATCAGTGTCGTCGTTGGTAGCGTTCCTGAGCCCCCAGAAAGAGGTAAAGAAACGGTAATTTTTGTTCATTTTTCAAATATTGGCATATCCAGCAATTCACCCAGTCCAAGTTGTTCATGTCTAGCAGTAAAGTTGATAGAGAGTAAAAACCGCGGGGTTTTACGGGGAAAAAAGTGCGAAAGAGACAGATCTCCTTGGCGAGTGTTAGTATATGGTATAAAACCAGATTTATCGGGCATCGTTCGAAACGTTCAATCAAAAGCTGGCCAATTCCACCAATTTGACATTTGGTCCCCAACCGTGGAAAGTGATTAAATGGGCTTGATACAAATAAATAACCGTTAATTAGGTAAAAAATTTCGATTGGATGGTTCTACCAACCTGTGGAACCACATTTTTGGCATTTTTACCCCAAATTTTTTATAATTTTTTTTTCAAAATCAGTTTTTGGGGACAAAAATCATTTATTTGAACTGTCATTACATGGTGGAATTGCTAAATTTCTAAATAATCATCAAAATCCAACATTTTTTATTATATGTTGTTATAGTAGGTTACTTGTATATGATTTGTGTCAAAAAATTGAGCAACAAAATTGAAAATTATCCAATTCTAACAAATAATGATAAAATGCATTGGATTTGATATGTAATGAACATTAAATGTATTGGTTAAAGTTTTTCTTGAACCATAGCAGAAAAAATCCATAGTGCCAAGAACCTATAGGAACTGGAGATAGTGTCCACTAACGAACACCCTATTTAAGGCTTTTTATGGTTTTATTAGGCAGTATTTTAAGAATGAACTTTAAATTTGACATTTATTATTGATTTAGTATAATATCAGTTTATATAGATCGATAGTTATTATTTCTGCCTAATTTTCATATGATTTATACAGCAAAATGGCCCATTGTCAATTAACGAACATATTTGTCTATTAACGACCCTATTTGTCTATTAACATCACCTTGTGAGTCAGAAATGAACTAGATTCTGTGGCCATTATTACTAATCGATTTCATTATGAATAATAAACAGATTTCATTCAATATTATGATTTCAGACCTTATTAATATGTTAAAAAATTACTCTCTGATTGTAAGAAAGTGAAGCCTCCATTCAAGCCAGGAATAGTGGATATAATATAGGCGGGGTCATTAAACTTGTCGCTGCCATTATGATTACCATTACTGAATGGTTATTTGGCTCTAACTTTTCTTCTAGTAAGAATATTTTCACAAACTAAAAAGTGTTATCACCCTTATGTCGAGACCTATAAAGTACATAATAGTTCAATATATTATGTGCATATTTGTTTTATTTATTTCTATCTAAATTCTAATTCATGTAGAAATATGAACCATTACCTGACATGCTATTTTTGACATTTTTTTTCATATTTGGGATCTATTTTTCGACCCCCCTGTACAAAGATTACTAATAATCAGAATGATCAACTGATTAATGTAAAATTTATTTTTGGGTACCCAGGGGGGGCCTAGGGGGCCAAATGTTGTCAAATTGGTGGAATTGGCCAGCTACGCTGGACAAACGCGGATGGATGCTGGCCGTCAAGACCAAACATGCCAAATCGCCAAACACAGACTATAAGGTCAGAACAAGATCCATGAGTCTGTCCTCCTTAGTCAGCTCTGAACGCACATCACCACCACCGGTCAGACGCCAAACCAAGCACAGTGCCACCGCATCATCGGCACTAGGAGGCCAAAGCACAAACAGCACCACAGGCTCCCTTGCCCCCTCGTCAAATGAGGAACATGAGCTGATCGAGGTGGGTCACTCTGCTATCAATCTCATCAGCCAACATCGGGACTCAGACGAGACACAGCCGGGTAGCGACCTCAAACCTCATGATGACAATGACGCTCTCAATACAGGCAATACAGACACACGCAGTAAGGCTGACATAGACAACAGCTCACTAGAGGGCGAAACTGACCAGGACAGCTCCTCTAGTGAGGATGAAGATTTACCCTAGGAAGCAGTGAGCAGGCACAACAACACATATCAGGATCCGCAAACAAGTACCCATCAACAATGTGCAAGAGATGAAATGCAGTTTCAGATTAACCAGGTTAAGAATTTCATAGTAAACCATTTATTACAATCTTGCCATTGATAGAATATAGATATGATATAATTTGCTGATGCATACCCCTATCCCTGTCTCATTTACACTTTTAAATTCACTGACAATCATAGAAAGGTTTCATCACAGAATTATATAGTCATAGTGTGTTGATATTTATGTAATTTTTAGTAAGGATATGGTCATGCTTAATATGAAAGAAAAAACATTAGATATATTATATGCATTTTTGTAAATGTCAAATGTCTTTACTGCAGGTTCATTCTTATCACAGCTTTTAGATATTTCCAATAATACACCATCCAGACGCTTGAGTGGATATAATGGTAAAAGACTGAATTGATACTTTAAGCATACCCTCATAGTATTGAACCTTCAAAGACGTTTGGTATATATAATATCGTAATCTTTGCAACCATAATTTCATATTATATAAATAAGTTTTATTAAGTATATTGGGATAGCAACAACTTTCCGCATGCAACTGTATTACTGAATATAATTTGTTCTATTTACCTTATTATAACAGACCTAACTCCCAAACGGACCACCAGTACAGCCCCAAGACAGCTTCGTGAACGGAGCATGGAGGCACCAATCACTAGTAGGTTTCCATGGATTCCTGTTTCTTGCATAGCAATATATTTTCACTTGGAACATTGGCTCCTTTCACAGAAACTTTGTATTGTCTGTATGTTCGAATTTGCTGCAGAGAAAATTATCTGCAATAATGATATAATGATATAATCATTGCTTTCATTTACTTTTCTTCAAATATATTTTCAAATTCAATATATATATGAGTGTGTTTTTGCAATTGTCAAAATTTTAATTTTTCTAAAGGAGCCGATGTTGTTAAGATCTACGGTCTTCTAGAAGACATCAAGATCAAGCAAAAGGAGGCCCAACGTCAGCGGTACTCGATCAACCAAAAACTGACGACAGTGTTAAATTTACTGCAAGGGGCCCCAATCCTCACTGATGAGGCCAATCTTCCAGAGGACCTCAGTCTAGCCATCCAGACTCTGGAGGAGGTGGACAACCTGGAGAAGATTGGCGACCCAGTAATAAAACGAAAACAGGTAAGCACAAATATACTTATATTAAAAAAAGATTGTGGTTATGCTTTCACAAAATACGATTTAATTATATATTAGATTAATTATATTTACAGGTAGATATGTTATACTGTTGTTGTGTTTTTTCTTCATTTTATCATTATATATGAGTTTGTCCATGACAATTAATACATATCTATTTGATATAGATTTTTTGTTCCAAACTATGGTATCCAATTGAAGTTATAATTTCTTATACCTGGTATACATACATTTGTTACCATTATTCCATTATTTTGCTTTTCTTTGCAGGTCAACAAGTTATCCATGGTTGGTGGGGACACCATCGATAGCATGACTAAAAACGTCCTGAGGGCCTTAATGGGCCATGATGTCTCCTTGCAATATTCCTGGGCAGGTGCAGGGAATGGGCCCAAAAAGCAATTTATGGATAGCAAGATCCAAGAACTTGGTTTTGGTAAGTGTTGAAAATGCACATTTGTTTACGCCATGCATAGTTGACTATAAAGCGAACATCATCTATCTCTGAATATATTTGTTGTCCATTTAGAAGAAAACATAGGAATTTGCGATATCATGAAGTATAGTTATTATTATATTTATTAACATATTAACCAACGTAAACTGTAAATATAACGTAAATATTTTATGGAACGATACTTAGATATATACATATCGTAATCACCCAATTTTCCTATAATCTCTGCAATGAATTCAGTATCATAATATAATATTCCTTTTCTTACCAGGATGATAAAAATTGTAGGGATAAATACTCATATATTATACCCATTTAAAGGCTTCCACAGTATATAGATGCTTGAGATACATATTACTACCCCTTCTTATGCAAACCTGTGCGATTTACTTCTAGGTGGTGTGAGAGCCATGGATAAGACAGTCACCAATTCAAAAATTAAGGACGCTATCCAGAGATGGTTAAAAAATGCGAAGGATAGAAATGGGAGTCGAGCAGACAGAAAAAAGAAGAAAAGCAGGCCGTCCTCAATGCAGAGGGATATGAGGTTATCTGCCTGCAAGAAACCAGGCACCAGGCCAACGGAGCAACCCCGCACTTCGAATTCACACCCCTGACAGCATAATGGAGGGATTTGCCTCCAACTCTCACCCGGATGGCCTCTCCCAGCTTACCAGCATGGTTTCTGAACAGTACCACGTCCTCACTGAGGAACAAGTTTGCAAAGCGATACAGGACCCTTCACCTCTGGACACACTGTTCACCAAGGATGAACTCAACAGGGGGATCTCCTCCAAAACCAAGGACTCAGCCCCTGGAGAGGACCTTATCTCCTATGCCTTCCTTAGGAACTCACCTCCAGCAATCCCAAATGCTCAATAGCAAACACCATCCATCTGCTCTCCAAAGACCGTCCCATCATGATCACCTGGATACCAAGCCATGTGGGCATACCAGGGAACAAAAGAGCTGACCACCTAGCTAAAGCTGTTGCCGGCAACCTAGGTACACCTAGGATAGGACTCCCCACCATCACAAAAACCATCAACGATAAAGCTATAGCCAAGAATATCATATCAAACTTCAGACAACAATACAGAGACTCAGACCCTCTATGGTTCTGGCAGAGCCAAATCAACACCAAATCACTCCAACAGCTACACCTTGTCACGATCCATAATGCCATTATATAAGGTTACGTAATATCACCTAATGAAAGACGCAAGTCAAGTTGTACTAAATACAATCCAAACCCTCATGACGAATGTGACCGATGTGTTTTCATATATCTTGATGTAAATCTAATTTTTCCACCAGCTATTACTGAGAACAGTGTGTAACAGCATAATGCCTCTGGCTGAATAAAAACTTTAAAAACAAACAACAGTCTTGGTTCACAATTCAACCGCACCAGTTCACACGCAAAGCGGGACAAGAGAGCCTTCGACACTTTACAACTGTATAAGGCAGTTAACCGTAGGTGGTCTTTTCATGTTTTTTGATATCTTTATCCACAGGAACTATCAATGGTGTATGCCTTAAATATCTCAGTCTTCTCCATGTCCCTGTATGGGATTTCAAATGTAACATGTCAATAGATATCTGTGGTAACGATACTACCCATTTTTCTTGTTTTTATCATTATTATTATTTTCATTAATAGTTTTATTTCTCTATAAGCGTTTAAATAACAGGTTTCAATATTGATCAGATGTATTCATTTAATCTATTACAATTTAAACTTTAAAACAATGGTATTACATACTGTAATACCATCCATACAATATTCCTTATTTAGGAATACACTATTTATTTAAATATAACTAGCTGTTTCTTTTCCATTGGAAAGCAACTGATAAATTGATTGATTCGTTTATTAAAAATATTGTTTTCATGTGCTTTTCAGAGGCGGTGCTCATAGCTAGACCGGAAATGACCGAGGTCCAGTTTCACCAAGCGTTTGGATACCACCTTCGTTTCTGCCCCTATCACAAAGGGGGGCCAAAGCATATGGCCAAATGATAACTTAAGAATTTAGCTGATTGAAGAAATTAGAAAATACTTGGTATCAAAACAGATACTGTTTGCTTTAAAAACATTACGTTAGATATATTGAAATTTTCAAATCAATTATGAAGAGATGAACGACCGATTAATGTATGATTTATGTAGTTATGAGTTAATGATAACTAAGTGGAATAGTGTAATATAACATGTATATTGATGATTGATGTTTTGTTAACGGGTTTTTATTGATAGCATTTCATCATATATAAGGATCTTGAAACGTTAAATGAAGAATGTGACAGTAATAAATCTTTTTAAAATGAAACTGTGTGTTTGTTATATTCTTATATTTGTATCTTGTCCCATTCAATACAATACCTTATGAGAATACAGTCATCTGGCAAAGATAAACGAATTTATCAGACTTGAATATACATTCTGAATACGTTTCAACAAGCCTGTAACCGATGCTTGGGAACTAATATTACTAGTACAGGTAATCTAATGTTAGTGGGATGTTCCAAATGGTATGCCATATAACTTTGGAAGAACGTTTTAAATGAACGTTTTTCAAACGTTTAGAATAAACAGTAGACAAACATTGAGAGAATTGAAGATAAGAACATTGATTCTATGTTAGATGGAAATGTTCTCCTAACATCCTTTGCAACTGTTAGGATAATGTTAGACGAATGTTCCGGTAGTGTTATGAAAAAAACAGTGGAAGAACGTTTGCTAAACAACATAAGCGAAACATAAATGACAAACATTTTCTTAATGTTTGCTGGGAACGTTTCCCTAACACATGTTCCGGGAACATCCAATAAATTTTCACTTTCAAACATTAAGCTAACAAACAACCAAACATTGAGGGAACATTCTAGGAATACAAGTGTGCTACTCGGGTACATAAAGATGGCACAACCAGAAAAAAGAAGATATTAGACACAACTGTCATACCATCTAGTTCTTGTGTGCCAATATCATTAGGATTTTGTGTTGTTGCTAGTGAGACTGGCCAAGTTATTTGTTAAAATAAGGTTTATATTCCGCTCAATATTATAATCTTTCTAGAGATATTCAAGTTCATTTTAGTTTATTGGTACTGTATTGGAATTACCCCCTGGCCGGCGAGGGTCAGGACAAAGGAAAACGGCCAGTTGGTGGTCATTGTCTTAAGGGTAATTTCCAGACAACCTGTCTGGAGAGACAATGGGTTGTCTGGTAGGGGGTCCTTTGTTTCAGTAATTAATATGTGGGGTTCAACCCTTGCTCTATGCCCTTATTTGGGAAAAGTACCAGTATGTAACTTTTGAATTCTCTTTGTTCTATGTATTTCCTGTATTGTTTTACATTGGATTCTGGGATAGGGTTGCCTCTGACATAAAAGAGACAGGCACCCTATGCTCAGCAGTCATTGCTTGAACTGGATTTGAATACACTACACTTACTATAAGCTATTGACTTGACTTCTTCATTTGAACCAGCTAAGCCTAAACAGGGCTAGAATTCTCAGAGATATACCAAGTCGGAGAAATACTTTATTTAATATTGGTGGAGAACCCGGGCATTATATCTGAAAAGGAACAGTTATATTTGCTAAGTTATTTCTTCTGTGAGCATCTCTACCAGCCGATATGTCTATCCAGGAAATTTTGGATAAACTGAAGAGTTTGGACGACAAAGTTGTGTCTCAGAGCGAACAGAACAGAGAAGGGGTAGCAGATGTCTACACCATTCTGACCGAGGACTTGGTCCCCGGAAAGTACAATGGGTCCGTCGGCCCAGGAAAGTTTGCGGCCAGGAAAGGCCAAGATCCGGAAATTTGGATTAAAGAGTACGCGAAAATGGTCAAATACTTCGAGCCGAAGAAGAAGGACGCTGAGAAGAACCAGCTTATGCTGTACTTGGACGGTGCTGCAAAGCGGTGGTATGTGGACCACAAAATTGAACTGTTAGAAGATTGGAAAACGACCGAGGAAAGGTTTATTGCATATTTTGGCGAACTCACTCCAGAACGGCAGGCAGACTACCGTTTTACCCGTATGAATAAGGGTGAGAAAATCGTTGACTTTATCCAGAGAGCTTCAGATGCTTATCGCGCTCTGAAATTATCAGAGGCAGAGAAGTTAGCGCATTTTGTCGACGCGTTGCTTCCTAACTTCAGGGTGGAAGTTTTGAGGATGGCGCCTGCGACAATTGATGAGGCATTGAGACACGCCAAAGCCGCCGAACATGTGCTTCAGGTAACTACTCCAGATAACGATAAATTGGACAGACTAACCGCTACAGTGGCCATGTTAGCCAATTATGTTTCTACCAATGTAGCGGCAGTGAAAACGAACTCTATTTCTTCTGAGGTCGAGGGCCTGCATGAAGAGATTCGCGTGCTAAAACTTAATCAAGCGTCAGGCTGTGATTCCGCTTGTAAGGTGCAAGCAGTAGGAGGACCTGAGACACATTGGGATGTGTTAAAACAAATGTCTACTGTTTTACAAGACATGACCAGAGTGAATTCGGCTAAGGTAGCAAATGTCATGCAAAATATGGATAACCTTAACGCTATGCGGAATGATAGGCAAGTGAAGAAAGATTTTCGCTGTTATAATTGCGATGGAAAAGGCCATTTCGCCAGGGATTGCCCTTCAAATCAGCGCAATCGGAACAATGGGCAACGGCAGCAGAATCGCGGACAAGGCAGGCAGCAGAGGCAAGGTGGTAATGGACATCACCAGGGCAACGGCCCATACCATCAGGGGATCACCTTTCCCTCTGATAATCAGCAGAACGGACAGTGCGGACAAGATTATAGTTATCTACCAGTGAGTGCCACCGCACAGAATTCGGTAAACTAGGCCGTCCTTGGGACAAAAGAGGGACCCCAAGGACAAGTCAGGATTTGAGAACAATTCGGAACGATATGGACAATGTGTTTATAAATGGATGTGATTCAGACGGACTGCAAAAACTTCGACCCACGAGGCATAGGATTTTCCAAATCAGCATGAAGCAGAAGGGTAGGTGCTTATCTTCGCATTCTTTGAGTCGGGAAAATTGTGTCAATGTGTGTGTCGGTTCTGTGTGTACTCCAACGCTTATCGATACTGGGGCAGATAAGTGTTGTATGTCATATTCATTTTATAAACAAATCGAGAGTAATGGAAAAATCATCAGTGTGGTGCCTTCTAGAGCTTTTTGCATTTTTGGCGAGGGAAATATTATAGACGCAGTATGTGACGTGACAGCCTCTATTACTATTGATAATGCCAGATATGTAGCTACTTTTCATGTGATACCCAATCTCCAATTCGGTTGTCTCTTGGGCAGGGATTTCTTGAGGGATTATGGGGTAACCATTTCTTACGATACTGAGTTTACTATGACTACTCACACTCACAAGGTTCAGTTAGATAAGGATTTAAAGATTCCTGGGGAATCAGAATTGTTATTGAGTGTAGGAGTTAGAGAACGATCGGGTCTGGAAAATGGGAGATACATGAAGTTTTCAGGTACTCAATTGGAGGGACAGTCACAACTGATGATGGCTAAGGCTTGTGTGAGAGTGTGTCAAAATACTATACCCGTGAGGTTTGTAAATACTGGCGAAACTGAAGTGTTATTGACAGCTGGTACTATACTTGGGGATTTGAATTACTTGGGGACCGATGAATGTGTAAGGGTCTCGGCGGTAGGAGTCAAACCAGGTAGAACCGAGAAATCTCCAGTAATTGAGGCAGGGCCTGATTTTACCCCAGCTGTTGACTATAGTCAGTCAAATCTCACGATGGACCAGAAGGCACGTATGAATCAAGTATTACGAAAGTATAAACACGCTTTTGTAGGATCTAATGGGGAATTAGGATGCACCCATTGGATTGAGCACGAAATAGATTTGATACCAAATGCAAAACCGATACAACAAATGCCTTTTAGGATGTCTCCTTCTATGCGGGAGGAATTAAAGAAAGCAGTACAAGAACAGGTCGATTTAGATATTGTTGAACCCGCTTATGCAGGTAGTTGGGCTTCCCCTGCATTTTTAGTACTCAAAAGTTCTGGTTCTTATCGTCTTGTCTGTGACTATCGCTCGCTCAATGCGGTCACCGAACCGCAAATCTTATCTATTCCCCGCATAGATGATACCCTAGATGCGGTGGGGCAAGTTAAACCCAAATATATTTCTGTATGTGATTTACAAATGGCATTCCACCAGATACCCCTCAGGGAGTCGGATAAGGATAAGACCGCCTTTCTGACCCCTTTTGGTAAGTTTCGTTACAAAAGAATGAGCATGGGTTTGAAAAACGCCGCTAGATCCTGTCAGATGATTGTAGAGATGGTGTTAAAAGGGTTGCGTTTTAAATCTAGTTTGTGTTACATCGACGATTTAATTACCTTTTCCCATACTTTTGATCAACATTTGGCTGATATGGAGGAGTTACTTAAGCGTATTGCAAACTCAGGGTTAAAATTAAAACCCAGCAAATGTATGATTGCTGCTCAGGAAGTGCCATTTCTGGGTCATATTTTAGGTGAAACTGGGATTCGCCCTAATCCAAAGAAAGTGCAGGGTATTACAGAGATCAGATCTCCCTCTAGTCAGACAGAGGTCAGGAAATTTCTAGGCATGACAGGTTTTTATAGGAAGTTCATAGCAAATTATGCTATGAAAGCTAGACCTTTGTACGCACTTACAAAGAAAGATTGTGTGTTTAACTGGACTCCAGAACATGAGTCTGCTTTCAACGATTTAAAACGGGCTTTAGTAGATGATGTCTTGTTACTTTACCCAGATTTTGAGAAGCAATTCATCGTAACTACGGATGCAAGTGGCTTCGGAATGGGTGGGATCCTTCAACAGAGGAGTTCTGAGGGGGATTTGCGCCCTGTAGCTTTTGCAGCCAAGCTTTTTAATCAGGCACAGAGAAACTACAGTACTTTGGATCGAGAATTGGCAGCGATTGTTTTTGTTTGTCATGAATGGCGAGTGTACTTGGAAGGGAAGGAATTCTTGATCAGAACTGATCATGCCCCTTTAAAATACATCCTAAATCCCCGTAATAAACTGTCCTCTCGTCAGATACGATGGGCAGCTGAGTTACGACAGTTCACTTTTGTCGTGGAACACCTTCAGGGAAAAGATAACATCGTATCGGATGCACTTTCGCGATTGACTACTACTGAGTATGAGCAAGAACAGAATTCAGAATTGTTTAGTACTTTCCCTAAACTACTTTCTACTCAGGTTCAGGAGTTACAGAATCTACCTCTAGCTACCACTTCTCGTGTTCCTAAGAGGGAGAGGCGACTCCTGAGGAAGATAGAGAAGACACAGGAGGAAGATGATGATTTCCTGGAAGAAGAGGAACATATCATTCATACTCCTGGTAGCGGGATAGGGATCAATGCTGTCAATACTCGAGCGTCCAAACCCAACAATGTCAAGAGAAATCGCTATCATGGTATATCCGAAGAGTCAGCTGATGTGTTGGTTACTTCTCTGGGCTTGTCTGTTGAGGCGATACAGAAGGCACAGGAGGAAGACAGGTTCTGTAAGGAAATCACGCTATTTTTGAAGGAACATGTCTTACCCACAGATGATAAAAGAGCAAGAGGGATTCTGTTGCGTGAACAGAATTATGTATTATGTAAAGGTGTGCTCTATCATCTCGACATCAGAATGGGTTCTAAAGCCGGGGTAAAAACACAGCTGGTTATACCTATGAGTTTGCGACCTATGGTACTGGAGGCGCATCATGATAGTCTACAGGGAGGGCATTTGGGTCCTAGCAAAATCTTAGGCCCAATCAAAGATAAGTATTTCTGGCCTACTCTATCTAGAGATGTGTTAGACTATTGTTCTTCCTGTGATTTGTGCGCCCAGACCAAAACTATGACTCATCCTTTCAGACCACCTTTATCAATCAGGGATCCAGCACCTCGAGCATGGGATACCATAAATCTGGATGCTTTAGAACGTCTACCCAAGACTGCTAAGGGCAATCGCCACATATTAGTTATTGTGGACTTCTTTAGTCGTTTTGTGATTTGCATTCCAGTCCCAGATCTCACTGCTCGTACCTTTGCTAGGGTATTCTTTGATAAAGTGTTGTGTCGAGTGGGATGGGTTAGACAGATTCTGAGTGACAACGGTAAGAGTTTTGCCAGCAAACACTTTGAGCAGGTATGTGCACGACTCAAAATATCTTAGTCCTTCACTTCAGTGGCTCATCCTCAGGCCAGCGGGACCGTGGAGCACGCCAATCGCTCAGTCCTAGGAGTCTTGAGAAATTATGTGGAAGCCAAGCAGACGGACTGGGATGAATACTTAGATTCAGTGACTTATGCACTTAACACCACTCCTGCTTATAGTGTTGGTTATTCTCCCTATGAACTCCTTCATGGCCAAGCCCCTAACACCGTAATCGATGCCAATTGTCCTTTTGCACTCGATGGGGACGTGACAGTACAGGAGCAATTTGCTGATATCATCCAACAACAGGAGGTGATGCAAACATATGCTCGGGAGCATTTGGCAAAGGTTCAGACGAATATGAAGGAAAGATATGACCAGAGGGCTTATGACCCTAAGCTTTCTGAGGGAGATAGAGTTTGGTTGTATTGGCCACGCATTCAGGATCCAACGACCAAGCTTAAGCTGGCAAGGCATTATCATGGGCCTTATTATATAGTCAGATTTCATACCCCAAATACAGTATTCCTCAAACATGCTGTATCAGGCAAATACATCAATAAGCCGGTCACCATCATGCGGCTAAAGAAAGGAGCATCACGGGAGGTTTTAGAAGCACGCTGGGCGGAAGATAACGACACTTTTGAGGACCCAGAGCAGTTGACAGAGGGGGATTTGCCTCAGGAGAGTTTTATCCCAGGAGAAAATCCTGCTATTGTCTCAGAAGTGAGAAATACATTGTAGATGAAACGGAGGTGAGGGAAGTTCCTAGGACCAGGGCTCGCAAGAGCTGAGCCTATCGCCTACTGGAAAATCCAGGGAGGAATTCATTCCTTATAACTCACCATTTGTATATATTAGTTATTTTAGTTGACCCGACCTGTATTTATTTTCTGGCCAATTTAAAACTTGGTGCTTTCTCTATCGGTCGCTCCGAAAGAACCCTTATGGTGCGAGCCAGATATCTATTTACTAGGACTGTGACCTTTATTACTTATCTTAGACTAATTTAGATTCTCAGACCCTGACTAGTATTAATTCCTGACAATCATGACAATTTCTACCATTTTTATTATGACATTTTCTGGTCGCTAGCATTTTCACAGCTACACCAGCTGGCGTATGCTAAAGGGAGCTAGCTTTTCGCTGTGAAATGCCGTCAGACACCAATTGATGCGCAGACCAGAGCATGTCGCGCAAATGCCAGGGAACGCATTAAGCAGTGTCAGCGACCACTCATTATGACTCTTTAACACGTCTGGCGCATCAAGGCGAGGAAGCTTTTACAAACCAGAAGACTGCCTCGTGCGTCTAGACAAGCATTTCCTCATTTCTTTTGACACATGCGGGTGATGATGCCAACAGGAGAGGCGCGAATGCCTGCTTCAAGGTATATATGACGCTCCGGGGGAGGTCAGGAGCATTCAATTGTCAGCCAGCAAAGAGACAACATGAAATTCATCTTAGCACTAGGCCTGGTGGCTAGTGTATTGGAAATAGTATGCGGCGAATGGCCATTATTTGTGGAACGCCACAATGTGGGGGTGGTATTTAGGAAAATACACCCAGGCATCATCAACCCTGAAAGAACCAAGACTTTGACATTGGTGATTAATTTACCCGCTAGGCTTGGCAACATGAAGGGAGGGGTAATGAACCCGTGTTCTGGGAACTCCAGTTTATTTAGACGGCAAGAAGTGACGACCTTTTGTAACAGGATTGTTAATTTCACTAAAACGATTAAGGACGCATGGGATGTTCTGCAACGACGAGTAGTATTTAGGGAAGAACAACTTTGGGGAATGCTGAGTGAACCCATCCTCATCACCGCTAGGAAAGCACGATCCGCACCTCTAATGTTTCTGGGAGAACTCTCCAAAACTATTTTCGGAACGGCTACCATCAAGGATGTACAAATTTTGGCCAATATGGTAGGCCAGGTGAACCAGAATATGGTCGGTGTGGTTCAAAACCAAGTTTTCTTAAAGAACAAGACAATGGCTCTTATCCAGGATACTGCAGCCGTAATGAGGAACTTCCATCAACGTTTCAGTCAGGCGGAAACGGTCATGAAAGCAACGCAGAATAGGTTAGGTAGAATTATCACTAGTGTAGGGGCAATGTCTGCGGACATCCGCGTTCATCACCTTTGGAACGCCTATTTCACTCTTTATTCTTCTTATATCAATTATCAAATCGAATTATTATCTTTGTATGACACTGAGTTAGGCGACTGGTTACAGGCTCTGGAGGACTTATATATGGGTAAACTATCAGCCAAACTCATACCTCCTACCGTTATGCAGCGTACTTTGCACCGTTATCAACAGAATGTAATGTCACCTGGATGGAAACTGTGCGTCGCTTCAGCCCAATACTATTATCAAGATCACGTACAGCAATTCCAGTACTCCAACCTACATCTGTTGATTAATCTGAAGGTCCCTATCTCTACCGAAGTGTGTCATTTTGTTCTGTATGAAGTTATGAGTCTACCTATTGCTCTCCGACCTAATTCATCAATCGGATATACTAAAGTACAGGTTCCCACTTCTCATCTAGTCATTAGGAGAGATGGAGCGGAGTACGGAGAAGTAGACCAGAGATTCATACAGAATTGTGTTAGAAGTCATTTTTATTTATGTGAAGAGACATTTGCCAGAGTGGAATCTACATCGATAACTTGTCTATGGGCTCTTTGGAAGAACTCTAGTATTAATGCCAGCTGCGATTATCTTGTGTCTGTCAGAGGAAAGTTTCGACCCAGGATCATAGCTCTAGGGCATGCTAAGTTCATTATCATCAACCCAGGTGGCATTATTCAGGTGGGCAATTCGTCCAAAGCTTTGGCCACTAAGAAAGCCTGCACCTACTGTCATCTAGATTTGCCTTGTGGATATTCGGTTTGGGCAGATGTGTTATATGCCAAATCATCGTTTCATTGTTCTTCCATCGACGCCATTTTTCCTGTGGAAGTACTCAATCTCCCTTTGCTACATGCATTCAATATTTCTCTAAAAGGAATCACAGCAGCAACAGTATTTAACACTACACTGGAATTAGTAATCCCTTCGTTTAACATGTCTGATTCGTCAACCTTTAATGATGCTGAGGTGGATCTTCAACAATTAGCAAATGAGCTCAAGACGAAACAGTTCAATTTAATTCATGCGATCAATTCTTCAAGTATTCACTGGGAGCGTACTCTGGACTTTCTACCATATGTGGGTATTGTTTTAGTAGTGGTGCCAGTCGTGTACCTCTGGCTGAGGGTACAGGGGCTTTCCGCCCAGTTAGCTACCTTAATACTCCAGTCCAGAATCATGCCGATTAAAGCGGCACCGACCAATATGCCACATCTTCCAGACACGATTGATTTACTACCATCTATCGCCCCAATACAAACCAAGTCCAATGGTTTCACCCAGTTGATCTCGGAGATGGAATACAGAGATAGGATCCTTACTGTGATCACTATTTTAATAATTATCTTCCTTATGAGGAAGATTATTTTGAAGGTGGGGAGGGGTATTGCTAATATGTGTCAGTGTTGTTGTTGCGGATTGGATAAACTTTGGAAGGAATGCTGCAGATCCCACTATAAGATTGCAGAACACGAAGGCGCTATATTTTATTATAAAATAGGAATTCCAGAAGATTACATTTGTTTCCCCATTCTTCTGCTTATGGATGGAGCCAATGCGGTCAGGGTACATTCTCTACCGGTTATTTCGGGCCTCCATGTTATTTTGGGATGTTTCAAGACCAAGATTATTGTTCATGGCAGAGGTACTTTTTACTATCAAAGCAGTCTTCTGAAACCTTTGAGGTACCGGTGCCCAGAGCCATACCAGTGGCCAAGGAAGATGGGAAACGCCTGGACAAAATCCTTAGATACAGAGACGTGCCAGAGTTCAAAGAAATTTTTGTGATCAAATTGGGAGAGCTTATGTTAGAAGTAGTCACAGAACCGTTACCCGTATCGCCAACCGAAAAGCCTAGTGGTCAAATGGTTGATATATCTTTAAACGAGACACCACGCAGACCAACGAAAGAAAAAGCAACTCTTCCGGAACCGGTAAAGCTGTTCCCTAAGTCAAGTGTGTTGAAGTTCGACTTAGAGGAGAACAAGAAGGGGAATTCAGAACTCTTGATTTCCTTTAGTAGTAATGTTTCATATTTCTTTTCTGATTGAGGTACATTCAGAATCAATGACACACACAGGGACATGATATTTCTTGACTTATTGAATGCAATGGGGATAACGCACCACACCCAGCGCACGTTGTTTGTTTCTTGGAAATGATTATGTTGACTGTTTCGTATTTTTGTGTGTTTAATTATGCTGAACTTCTTGTTAATGGCCCACCTTGCTTGCAGCCATACAAAAATAGAAACACTAATTTCTATTGTGTTTTAACTCCATCTTTCCCAGAATATGCGGAGCTCTTAGAGGATCTTCTGAAAGTTGCCTCCAAAGGCCTGATCAAATCCATTCAAAAGCAGCTATCCGACTTCTTACCTGGGGGTCAGTATGGCATGCCAGCCCCAGGGGAAGAAGTTAATAAAATCAGGACCCTCCCAAAACATAATCTAGATTCAGAGCACAAGTTTGGCGATCTTGATAGTAGCCAAAAGAAGAGACCGAATTGCACTATGCATCAGCACAGTACTATCCATATTATGAAAAGAAATTGGAACTTACTAAAGAAGTGGTACAAAAGCCTATCAGTTGATGAAAAGTCCAATTTGTGGGCGGATGCACATAAAAATGCCAAGGACCTAAGGAGGAAACATCTTTCTGCTGAAAATGACCATAAAAACTTATTATATGCTGCAGCCATGAACACAAAAGCAAAGCGTCAATCAACCAGTGTAAGAGGAAATGATAGTGCCAATAGTGGTTGTGCAACCCTAGACTGCATTTCTGCCCTGGAGGAAGAACTCAATCAGTTCCTCCCAGTTGATCCTGAAAATACACATCCAGTGGGTAGCTGTTGCATACCAAGACAACTGGTATCCAGGTAATTACAATTAGTAATATTTGCTTTTTTATTTGGTAATAGTATGTTTAAATATATGTTCAGTACCACAAACAAATTATCTAAAAAACAATGTTTTAGATACCTCAAAGAATTATTAACTCATGAAATTAATCATTTCTTTCAGGGAAAGTGGAGAAACTTCTTGATGCGAAGACTGTCTCAGTTAGCTTCATGAGACGCACTGCAAACCCTCACCAATTCAAGTCCCCTGATGGGAAGGATATACAGAATGTGCAACCACTATTTCTTCTTGGAGTTAATCTGGAGCCAGTATCCATTGGTCGTGGCCGTTCTTGGACATTTAATTCCATAGATTATCTTGATGGCATTTATAAAAAGTTCACAGCTGTGCACTTCGTATTTAATTCATGGGGATAATTATATAGTGCTCACCCATTGTCTGGAAGGTGTTCATCATATTTTTATCCAGATATTGACATTCCTATAGTATGTGAATGGCTAGCTTTTTTTAAAAATATTTTTTTATTAAATTCTATTAAATCAATTGATTAATAAGCAATTAATATGCAAATGAGGTATAAATATTCATGATACATGAAAAATAATACTGCCATAATTTTCGCCATGCTCGAAACCCTACTTGTACCAAATCTCATACACATATATCAAATATTTAATAAATAACAGTTAAATATGTACTAAAACCCTGGTTTTGGAGGTCCACCATCAGCCACTCACCACCATTGGATTATGTACCACTTTCTGGTCCTATTCTAATGAAATTAAATTAAGTTTTTCTTTTCATAACTTAGCCCATAATTGGAATTTCTTTTTGATTCAAGTAATGGTTTATTTCTCTTGGGAGGGCGCGTCCAATAGGCTAATTATAGAGAGAGTGGAAGACAATTAAAATTTTCGATTCTCGTTGCTACACCAAGACTAAAATACCAACCCAGAGACCGGCCCCACGCTCTCCAACCACCACTCCATCGTGCAGGGGCATGCGACGCTCACCGCCAATCCACTCGGCGAAAAATAGGTCAGCAAAAGTATGATGGCTGCCGTGGTGAGTGCAATACACAACACCACGCTACCTGTCTGTGTCTAGCTCTGTTTGCCCCAGAATGGCCTCAGTTGTCGCGCTCTCCATACTAGTCATCATGCTTCAAGCAACAACACCGCAACATCTGGGCAACACCTGCAACTACCAACCTATCTCTAAATCAACCTCCTTTTGGCCCATTACCATCAACACTTCACCCTCACCAACATCCCCCTTGGCTGCCTCTCAGTGTAGGGCCCCATGTGAGACTGGGCAAGCCACCCTCCCACCCTCCCAAAACTCTCTCTCTCTCTCTCTCTTGGTAGAGAGTGGAGATGTACCGCTTTTTGTTTTACGTTTAACTCAGTTGTAGATAATGGTAGGGCGGAGGGGAACAAAGCCTCGTGTAGCTCTTGAAAATGTCTTTAGGGTGAAGCCAGTGCGGATAAGATGAGAATGTTGAGAGCGGAAATATTCAGCCATAAAATGAGTTGTAACGGCCGCGCGAAATCACTCTATTATCGTCCACGGCAAGCTAAACATTTACCGATTTTTATAGCCTTTTCCAGAGTTCGAAACTTTGTATAATTAAAACATTGTTTAATCATTGTCTGTCATATTCTAACCTGTTCATATGGGATTATATTATCCTTATTAAGCTTAGGTATATTTCTGAGGCAACTCAAACGGAAGTTAGACAAAGACCCTAACTTCAAGGAGCATTATGTAAAGTTCATGAAGAAAATGCTGGATGGAGGCGAAGCAGAGAGAGCGGGCGACTATCATCCTGGAAAGGTGTGGCGTCTACCATCCCAAGAAGCCGAACAAAATTAAGAGTGGTATTTGACTGTTCAGCAAAATACAAAGGGACTGCTCTAAATGACCACCTTCTCACTGGCCCAGATCTCACCAACAACTTGGTAGGGGTGCTATGTCGCTTCAGAAAGCACCCAATAGCCATCATGTGTGACATCGAGGGTATGTTTCACAGGTTCCACGTCACACCAGAGGATAGAAACTACCTAGTTTCTATGGTGGGAGGATGGTAACAACTGCTCACAACCCCAAGAGTTCCGTATGAACGTACATCTGTTTGGAGCCGCCTCCTCACCAGGCTGCGCCAACTATGGGATGAAATATCTGGCCACTCAGTGCGAGAGAGACTTCTCTCTAGAGGCAGATTTCATGAAAAACAATTTCTACGTCGACGATGGACTCATCAGCGTAGGGTCAGTGGATGAGGCAAAGAGAATAGTCAGAGGAGCACAAGATAGTGCGGTTCGAATCTTGGTTTTCCTGAGTGGAAAATAATGGCAGGAAGGAGGTGAAAAATCCCCCTTGTAGCCTTTTAAAATATCTTCAAAATGGTATCAGGGCGGATATGATGTGTCCACTTGATGGCGGGAAAAATCCCACAAGGGAACCGAAGGTAGAATTACTTGAGATAAAAAAAGCGTTGGTGGTTGAAATAGCGGAAATAATTGGAAATGTGACGCTTTTTGTTTAGCGTTTTACTCTTGGTGGAAATGAAGGTATAGATTATGTAAATAATACCTCGCGGAGGCCTTCAACTTGTCTTTAAAATGGTACCAGGGCGTACAAGATGTGATTGGTGCAAGCTAAGATCATAATGAGTCTGAGTCCCGTACTAGGGTCGTTGGGGGGGGGGGGGGAGGGGGGGGGGGGGGGAGAGGCCTCTCGGAGACGTCACTGTTTGAACTAACCAGTCAATGCAATGCAGTCGAAAATGTAGGTGCGGTATAAGCGGTGGCTGAGAGTGAAAAGAGAGTTTGGGAGACAGAGAGTGGAGAGTATGATGTAAGAGAGATATATTAGGTGTTGCATTGATTGGTGTGGGGTGATTGGCTAACAACAATGCCACGGCATTGACCATGGTAAATGCCAAACAAATGCCAGAAGCCACTGAATGTGCTAATCCCCCTTATACGTACACTTGTTTGTTCAGCGGCTAGCTTTGTCCTGGTTTGGGAATACAATGGCTGTGTTGAGGACAGATGCTGGTGAACAATAGGATTAGAAAATAAGGAAAGCAACCGTTTTGTAGCCAAATAAATGAAATAAATACCTAGTATTGTTTTAACCTAAGGTATATGGTTGTAATGCGGCGGCCAGAAATTGGCTATTTGCGGGGCAAGAAATAATGGTAGAGAGAAGGAAAATATTCCCCTTGAAGCTCTATTTATTAGCTTTAAAATGGTACCAAGGCGGACAAGATTGGTTGGTTTGAAATCTGTGCCTGAGAAAGATGAGTAGAAAATTTGAATAATGTGAGCTGTTGGCACAGACGAAGAAGATATTGGTTTTTTGAATGTAAGGTTGGTGTTTTGGCTGTTGTTTGGTGGCAAACAAGCCTATTATATAAACTAACCAAACATTGCCTCTTGGAGCTCTTGAATAAGGCTTTTAGATGGCACCTGAGCGGATCTGATATGATAAGAAATGACGGAGCTGTGCGTCCGTAAAAACCGGGAGAAATGATATAAAATAAGCCTGAATGAAACATTTGAACCTATGATAGGTAAAGATTAGGTATGCGCTTCGTATTTTGGCTTTTGCTCGGCGGCAAAAAGGCCTATAAAATAACCAACATTTACCATAATTCCTCAGAGCCCTTGAATAAAGCTTTCAGAAAATTCCAGAGCGGACCCAATCGGACGGGAGGTGGCGAGCTATGCGCCTGCGAAACAGAAGAGTGTGAAATCAAAGAAACCTGAATAGAAACCTTTGTACCTATGTTAGGTAATACACCTGGGTTGAAACCTTTGTACCTGTATTAGAGGTAGTACACCTGAGAGTGTGATATGAAACACACTAATAAAGCTTGGTACCTTTGTTAGGTAATAAACAGCACTATATACATATATGTATAGCTCTGGTAATAAACCTGAGTACCTATGTTAAAGGTAGTACGGTTGGATTGAAACCTGTGTTAAACGTAGTACACCTGGAGGCTAGTGAAGGTTCTAGCCTTGAACAAGTACTGTAGAGGAGAGAAATAATATAACGTGTGCTCTCCCCTACCACGGAGTGCTGTGTGATGACCGATGAGAGGCTTCAGTGCGTGCGCTCATGCTATGCGCCTCTGGGTCACTGGAGCGTGAACAATGTGTGGCGCTGGCTCTGGTGGGGCTAGAGGGTCGGGCTTGTCTGGTCGCCCTGGCAACGGCGCTGGTCGGTGGGGCTCTACAGGCGTGACACGCTGACACCAACGGCTCCAAATCTGAAAAGCAGACACAGACACAGATTACTTCATATGCCAGGTAAAGGCAAAATAATTGGAGCAGAATTATTTTTTATACCTGAGTAATTCTTCCAAAAGGGCAGCATTTGATTTCAGGAGGCCATTTTTTTGTTTAGAAAAAATAAAATCCGTCGAATCTCTACAATGTTGGTGTACATTTAGTAGGGAATATCAGCATTATGCAGACGAAGTTTGGGAAGGCTGGGGCAAATATTTCGATTCCTACACCTATGCTTCAGATACCTAATAGCAACAGAGAATGTTCTTATAATAAAAGTTTTCTTTGTCATGTAAAAGGATATACTCCTTGATAATAATAGGGATTAATTTTTTTTAAAACATATTTTATTTCGATAAACAATTCCAAACAATTGGTACGTTTCAAGTCACCGAAAAAAACCCAATATGAGATACTGTGTAATAAACAGAAATGTAATTCTACCAAGGTTAACTTTTTACCATACAAGATAAGGATAGTCAATTTTAACGAAAGAAGAGAACACCTGAGTGCATATACAATATCAGTGTGGATACAGGTAGATATAGGCTTACATACCAGCCACTAAATATCATTACTCCGGACAAGATAGGTTAAAACAAGAACTTTTTTTGTATTTTTTGGCCATACAAAATTGAAATGCATCGAAGCTATCCGCTGAATATAAAACAACGAGGTTTGTACGCAGATTAACCAGTTGGTTATGATAATTCACGTCACATACTAAACATAATAAACAGTACTGCCATCTGTGTAACAGATTGACAATAGAGGTTTGACATGTTCATTGAGTACTAACCTGCTCATATGCAGTATCATAGAGTGTCCTTTAGATAATTTTTATTACAGGCCAGGTTTGCATTTTTATACGTGAAGGAAGCTTATTCCAGAGAATCGGTCCTTGAAAATTATAATGAGGCAACGTATGAGAAACCCCGTTGTACTTGTGATAGGGGATTTGCATGTGCCATTGCGCATGGCTGTCACAGTGCATGCTGGGATGGATTCTGATGAAATCTGACATGTATACAAATATTTGGCAACATTTTCATCGAAAGTTGAAAGAATATTTCCACCAATATCATAGCTTTTATAAATGATCTATGAAAACCAAATGCATGATGGGAAAGATGAAGGCTTGTGCTATGGCAAACATGTATAACACATACATATTGACATTAGAGCATTGATAGATAGTTCATGCTGAACATTGCATGTTTTCTATAGATTTTATACTGTACCATTAGTCCCATGATTCCATGCGAATCAAGATTCAAAATGGCGGTTATGCAACTCCCTTATTAATGACTTGGCCTGTAAATGGAATACAAAATAAGAATTACCCACTCATTGGGCTAGCTGCATAATTAAATGAAAAGTCAAAGCTAGAAGATGGATGTTGGCCGGCAAAAGAAGGCCTGGTTCTAACAAGAAGTTTGACTTGAGTTTGTTAAGAAATATCCATTGGCATTGTATTACTATAAAACCACTGTTTGAACAGGAGGGTCTCTCTATAATAATTATGGCGTAACGGCGACGCTATGGCGTGACGCCGACTTTGCTACACTCTCCTGAACAACATCAGTATTTAATTATAATTATATTTTTTACCAAACATATATCATTAAATACTGAGCACAGATCATCTAAAGGCCACCGTCGCATATCATCACATCAAATCGGCTGACATATATATGTTTAGCTTATTCCAGTGGGAATTCAAATATCAAGAAAAAAATCTTCATTCTTTTTAAAGGTTATGAATGTATTCTATTGACGTTTTTTTTCATACAATTTTAATTTTCAATCTATTTTTGCAGCTGTAAATATTGAATATCTTGAAACCAGAAATTCTGGCGGGAAACCTGATTTTGTCATTAGTTACCCAGTGGGGCAACATATTTTTATTCCTTATTTCGACCACTGAATACCATTTATTTATTTTTAGCGCATACAGTGTTAACACCAGCGTTAACAAATATGTGAAGGTGTTATACTGTTAGTGTTCGGTAATCTTTACCTAAAATATAACAATATCTCTGCCTCTATCGCATCTGGGACAGTTTAATTACAGCATTCATTAATAGCCTTACACATCTGTGACTGTTGTTTCAATGGTTAAGAATTACTAACATGCCTTGTCTGTCAACGCTTTGTGGTTCCCAGACGGTATTAGATGCTAGACAAGCTATGGTCGCCAGCTGGATGCTTATGAATGCAGTGCGAATTTAGCATCTTCCCTTTATCTAAGCCAAGGTAAATTGCTTAAAACACTTACATTACTATGACTTTTACATGAAGGAAAGGATGTTGTCTGATCTGTACACATTATGTAAAATATTAATTCACTGAGAGGGATACCAACACACATACCGGTGGTATTCAATGATAATATGAGAGAGGCGCTTTCAAGCAATTATATTAGGCCTATGTAGCAAGGGAAGCTGCGTGACATACCCTGCCAATTGCTCATTTCCCTCAATCGTTCAAATCAGTATAATATATATTTTATGTAAAACGCATATTTAGCAAGTGGTAGGTCTATAGATATATGTCCGAAAGCTTCCAGCTATTTAAAACAAATATTTCATGTACTTTTAATCAAAAGTAGCTCATATAACTATACACTCCCGCAATGCTATACACATAACACCTTACCTCTATAAGTAAATGAAGTCAAAGCAGGTCTGGGGAATTAAGATTTATTATAGTAATAATAAATGTTTTATTTTATATAAAATGTAAAATATAAAAGAGATGGGTAAATGTAAAATTGTAGATTTTATAAGAAATTGAGTAATAAAATTGTGATTTTGATTATGAAAAGGCCAAACCTGCCATGAATATGTGATGGAGGGGAGGGTGGGGAGTTTTGTATATTTGTGTGTTTATGGGTTAGTAGATGAGGTATTTGGTAGGATAAAATTGAAGTTGTAAAGGAAATAGAGCCGTTATGCGGTTTTGATAAGATTGTATTGTTTGAGTCTAGTTAAGAACATCCCTTTGAGGGAGTTTTATATTGCCTGGTCTACGAGTGCTTGAAGCGGAGGGTTGTGTGAATAAACGAAGAATGAAGTTAAGCTTGTGTTCTGGTTGTTCTTTGCTAAGTCCGAACCTGGGTTGTGTTGGAACAACAGGTTAAATTTAACGAAAATTTACCGCAAAAAAATTCCCAGGTAACTAAGAGATCATTATCAACTAAGAGTAGGCCTATATTAATATTGTACAAAGTGGCAGTCAGACTAATATTAGATTATGGTGACTCTATTTACATGGTAGCCCCACACAAATACTGTACAAACTTCAAACATTGCCAGAATAATTTGTCTGACTGGCGTATAGATTGGCTAAAAGGAACAACGTAATAGGTCTGCAAAAAGTAATTGGTATCCCTCTCCTATCAGAAAGAAGGAAACAACATTTGTTAGAGTTGGCTTTTGGTTTAAGTTTGAAGCAAGAATCTATTAACAATGGAGATCTTAACCTTGGATCCCTATCAAGGGGAAAGAGGATGTATCTAAAACAGGGGGAACAGGAATTTGGACAAGAATACAGGAATTGATGTATAATTGTATGTGGATGAATTCAAGTATGAATGACAATGAAGGCGAGATGCTGAACATCTGTCGGGTTTCGCTTGCGCCTATTTATTCTTTAAAACAAATAAAATAAAGAATATTTTTCCCGATCTGTCCCTTCCAGCTCTACACACAAAACTGCTGTTTAAACCTGGCGGTGGGAAACTCCCCTAGCAACCAGCAGGACCGATACAAATACACAAACAACAAGTAATGTGGCCCAAAACATGTATAGTGGCTCTACTTTTCCAATTATACCCATATCTAATTAATTCAATATACACCATAATAATGTAATGAATTAAATACTCCCATAGAGACAGTAAGGTATTAATATAGAATTTGAAATGTCCATTACATAAGTTACAAACGAAAAATTAAAAATGAAGGGCAGTAAAGTGAAAATGGATGTGGAATCGACACCAGATTCATAAGGCATTGTCAAGGGAATAATATTCCCTTGTCGATGCCGTACAAACAATGGATTGCAGTCAAGGCAGTAACAGTATATCAGATATAACGTGTATTTGGTTCAACTGAGCTATTTCTTCCTCTTCTTCTGTCCAATCTACTACTCCAAATTTTGAAGTAGTTTTTGAGTTGTTTTTGTGACTCAAAAACTACTTCAAAACTTGAAGAGGTAGATTGGACAGATGAAGGATTGGCTCAGTTGAGCCAAATACACGTTACTTAATTGATAACTAGTGTTGGCTTCCCCTATGAGTGGGACCCCCAACTTGTGTCTGA
Source organism: Sthenelais limicola (assembly GCA_942159475.1). Lineage (NCBI taxonomy): Eukaryota > Metazoa > Annelida > Polychaeta > Phyllodocida > Sigalionidae > Sthenelais > Sthenelais limicola. The sequence continues at coordinate 7,621,508 of OW804102.1, forward strand.
AGCAATCCTCAGTAAGTGAAACACCATTTTATTTTTCTCTGGAATATTTCTCTTGAGAGATGAATGATAAACTAATAATTGGAAAGTTACATCAGTCCTCCTTGTTTATGGGTAATACCAGTTCTCTAGATTTAATAATTGGAAAACCTTAGGATCAAGCCGATGTTTAACGTTGATTTATATTACGTATTATATATCCGAGCTAGAATATCTCACTACTATTTAAGGCTGGGTTCCACTGGCCGGCTACTACTCCTGCTACTCTTCCTGCTACTTTCTAAGACAGTGTATCACAGTGGCGGAGAAGTAGCGGGGCAGTGGAACTCAGGTTTTAGTCTACATCTTGGTGCATCGACCCATAGCCAACAAATTGAAATATCATGTCTAACAAAAACTATCACCCATGTATTTTAGATTGCCTTATCGAATGTAATACAAATTTAAATATCTATATGGTATGACATGTACAAAAAAAATAGACGATTATCCCAAATTGATTCTGCTATTGAAAGATATATCAACTGTGTACCGGGTATAAGACGGTGCAAATGTCGATTTAGAGCTATTCTTACCTCCCTGATACACTGCAGGTGCGGATTTACGGTTGATGGGATCAAAAGAACTAAGTTTTATTCTTTAGTGAACCTGGAACCAAAGCATCTCTGGTATACATCTGGAGTAGCAACACCTCGATCTAAAATTTTAGTTCATATTGTGTTCTACTACTTGTCAGGAACCGAATTATATAATCAAGTAATTTAACTAGTTTAATTATGTCTCTGGTTTCCCTTCTGCAGATAGTATTCCCTACTCCCTGACCTAAATACTTCCCTCTAACTATCCCTTTAATAACTGAAGCCATCACATGAAATGATTTCTGGCTTTTGTGAAGCTGTATCAGTCAGGAATTGTTTCATACAGTGGCTTCATTTATTATTGCTAACTGGCACCATTTTCTTCTTTATCAAGTCACATTAAACATATGTAACATATAACAGGGCCAAAGTAAAAAAAAGGTACAAATGACCATATTTCACATGAAATTTTGAATTTTTTTCAAACGCACTTTACAATACCTTCCTTAGGTATTCTGAGAAGAAAAACTAAAGATTAAAGAAATTAGGGCCTGGAGAAAGCAAACAATCTGGTTTGTACATTTTTTTTTACTTTGGCCCAACAACAGCAAAATATTGATACATTCAGCCATATCATGAGTAAATGTTTTGGTCGTAATCCCTAAGGTATGCAGCTTTAAGAATAAATAAAGCTAATTCATATGTTTATCATTGCCTCTTTATTTAAACTAATTTTTCAAAAGATATGATGGAATCAGAAATCCTGTACAGTATGAACTAACATTTCAAGAATACAATAGACAAGTGCAATAAATCGTCATATCTTTAGGTCAAAATACATGTATGAAATTTTATTCACGCAGCTAATGAGACAAAACACACATGTATAAGAGGATGCCTGTAACTATAATATCGGTGCTTTATTTTATTTAATAAATATGAATGCCTCGGCTTCTTGTAGAAGAGATACATATACGTATGATTAAAGCTACTGCCTAGATGGCCGAGACCATGCGATCTGCATCCGGGTCGGGTGTGTGTGGAGTGCTCATGGAGCTTCCGGCTCGTGACGAGGGAGGGCGCTGTACTGATGCTGGTCGTTGTCTGGATGATGGCCGGTCTAGTACCACACCACCTGCTGCCGCTCCACCAGCTCCTCCTGCTCCTCCTGCCTCAGCAAAGGCAATTCTAGAGCCTGAAAAAAAGATAAAAAAAAAGACGTCTTAGTAGCATCTAGATGGCATGTCACTGGTACATAAGGTAACATAAGAAAATTAATCTTACGTCGAATGTCTATATTATACCATCACCCTTTATGTAGTGTTAAAATACATTATAAATGCATCCATCTTGTAAAGTGTTTCCAGCTCGTGCATACAACAGTTAATTTAACCCAAACTCCCAAACTGGGGATGACTATTTCTGTTTCCAAAAAAAAACAAAAAAACATAAGAGAATTCTTTATTTGCCATGAGGTGTAGTTTTGACAGAGGGTCGTGATTATCTCAAGAAGAGGTCTTCCAGACAATGCCTTTCTAGTTTTCTTCTCTTGGTTGCATGCTATCTAGCTCTACTAGTTCCACCACAATCCTCATGTACATGTATTACACAGTATGCATACAATCGTGATAACCGTTGTATGTTCTAAAATGTGAACAATATTGAATAACAATATGAAATATCGATGAGAAATAGATTTTATGATAATCTATATATTAATAAAACAACATCAAATATGTAATTTTTCCCTATCTCCTCCTGACTTTACAACTGAAATTTCTGACTCTACGACTGACTTTTCGGACTTTACAACTGACTGATTACTGATAGGGGAGGAGACAGCCAGAGAGAGGGGGAGAGAGAGAAAGAGAGAGAGAGAGAGAGGAGAGAGAGGAGAGAGAGGAGAGAGAGGAGAAAGAGGAGAGAGAGGAGAGAGAGGAGAGAGAGGAGAGAGAGGAGAGAGAGGAGAGAGAGAGGGAGAAGGGGGTATGAGTGAGAGAGGAGAGAGAGGAGAGAGGAGAGAGGAGAGAGAGGAGGGAGAGAGAGAGGGAGAGGAGAGAGAGAGAGGGAGAAGGAGGGATGAGTGAGAGAGGGGAGAGAGAGGGAAAGGGGGGATGAGTGAGAGAGGGGGAGACAGAGAGGCAAGTTCCATTTAAGGCATGAACAGTAACAAGGGCACTCAATTACAGACAAAAGTTTGAAGATGGCCAAAGAGGAAATGAGGAGAGATGACTATGTGGTTGATAACACCCGACTAGCAAATCCTGTGTGTACCACGGGTATTTGCTAGTGGTAGTTATTGGCAAAGGCTACATGTTTATTGTGATCGGGGGAGGCCTGAGGGAAGCCCTACAATATTTCCATGTGAGCATGTTTAATGCATTAATCAGTAGAATGATAAATACCGGGTACCCCTGAGTTTATTTGGTGTTGCGTTCATTTAAAGTATCTGCTTTGCTATGTTAAACAGTATTTTGAAGCTAATTTCTGTCTTTAATTAGGGTTATTTGAGGTGGTTGGTGAAATTGAATTGTACATTTTCTGAAGATCTGACCCTTAAATGAGAGATATAGGATCGTTTTCAGATGCATCTCCAGATCATAAAACATCCACAAGGTGGACATATTATGTCATTTTTATATGTGACTGTTAAATGTATTTGCCCTTGACAGCAATAAAAATAAAAGTCATTCCCATTTTCATCATTCATTTGGTCAACTCTCTTGGTCAGGAGACTGCAATGGAATTCAATAAAAACGGAAGTTGTGAAAAGGAAATAGCTATAGTCTGTCTTTATGATAAATTTTTAAATGAGTTTTATGTGAAATGATCCCGCTATACACATCAGCATCTGAGTGTGTCGCTTGGTCGAAGACTACTGCACGAAACTGTGCAACGGACCAGGTTGATTGTGATGGAGAAGTGCTTTACGACCTGAGGCCCGGAGTAAGACCCCGTCCCCACACAGCCGATTTGGCACCCGATTGCCTCCCGATTTGGGTCTCCTGATGAATCCTAGGATTTTATTTCCAATCCTGATTGATGTTATTTTAAAAACATGAACCAGGACTTGAAAGGAAATCATAGGATTCATCGGGAGACCCAAATCGGGAGGCAATCGGGTGCCAAATCGGCTGTGTGTGGGCAGGGTTTAACCCCTAAAACAGCACCTTGTGTAAGAAAGGTCCCACCAACCCCCGACACACAGAGAAAAACCCCAACCAATAAAACATGGCTTATACGAAAATGGCATATGCGAATACATTATATTTAGTTCCTCATGTTAAAAAAAAATACCTCAAAGACAAATCTGAAAGGTAAAGTTGATATTTATATGATGAAGAGCCCAACCAAGGCTGGATGCATGTTAGGTCGTACCCAATAAACAACAACTCAAATACAATAAAATCGCATTGTTGTCTTCTTGGATATTGTGTCAATTCCTCCATCTATTCGAACTATATGAAAATAAAATATAATGTTGTTTCCAAATATAGGGATTCATGAAATAGCCTTTTGCAAACCTCGGGAAGAGTAATGTGACTGATCCATTACAGTCTATTTCTCTCTTACACCTGGTTGATGGATACACATGTTATTGGATTGTCTTATTACAATGATATGACATGATATGACGTATGTGGGTTTGAATGGACACTGTGAGATGGGACTGAAAGACGAGGAATCAGTTCACTCTATAAGAAATATGTTATATAAGGGTCAGATCTTCACATCTTCATCTACACATTTAGTAAATTCTGAAAAATAAGGCGGGAAAATGGTCAATACTACGTATATCTGAGTATATTTGACATTGTCTTGATTTAACCAATGTGTTCGGTTATGTTAAACTAATCTTTGAACCTCATTTTTGTTTTAAATTTGTGTAATTTGAGAGGATTGGTGAGGACGAATTGTATGTTTTCTGGTGACTTCACCCTTATGCTCCAATCCTCTTATAAATGTGTGTTTATTCTATTGGGGAATCACCGACACCCTCTCACACCTTTATATATAGAAGAGCCTCGAAATTACCAGAATAGTCTCATCCAATTCATTTCATCTCATTAATCTCACATTATCTTGTTGTAACTGTATATTAATATGATTTGATATTAATATGCCTTAGTTTGATTTTCTAGGTTTCATTACTCATACCTCTCTGTAATCGTTTAAACCATGTTTATATTCTCAGGGTGGGGCAGTGTTATGTTACATTACGTAACATTGTGTAACCTCATTATATTTATATTAATCATCACCCATTTATGGATATTATCCTATTACTTTTTTTTATATAAAAATTTTATAGGTCAAAGTTTCACATCAAATGCAATAATTCTCATTTGCCAATCTGAAAAATCTAGTCGTACCTTAGTATCTACTTTAACATTAATTTGTATAGTTCACTGTTCTCTACGTATTAATAATACAATCAATTTTTACCAGTGGATCTTATTACTTCATATTATATAATTCTTGCTTTACAATCTTTTTATACATCTTTAAATTATCGTTCTTTCATTCATTCGGTGTGACAGTTTCACAGCCAAATTAATGCTTAGTAATTATCCTTTAAATTATCATATTACAATTAATCTTTGTCTCATACATCTTTCACATTTTCTACATTTTTTTGTGGCCTAATAAAAACAGTATACATAAATTGTTCGCGGATTAAAATATGTGTAGTATCATTGCACCTTCTGTAATTTAATAATTACCATCTAGTCTAGTTCATGTATTCCGTACAGATACTAAAATCGCTCATTATGCTTAGCTACTCAGTACTGTGCAAATCTACTTATTCATGCTATGACAGGGATATTACATAATGGGTTCCGCCCCCTATTCCATTCCCACATCCTAGTGAAACATCTGTACTTAACTAGATTATGAAATTAGTTGGTTATCACTTCTTACGAAGAACAAACGTGTTCCAGTGTTCCTTCCATCACACCTTAACACACAACAAAGACCATCTACGGATGAGCGTGCTGTAGCATGTTAACATCCTGAATAAAAGAAAATTATATAACAAATAAAAGAAGGAAGCCTCACCTCTTTGTGAAGGCGGCATTTGTTCCTCCTCTTCGTTTGGTTCAGGAGTTCCTGCTGCCACTGCAGATTCACGCTTTGAGCCTGCAATAGATGGAAGTATACTGCCTGTGAATATCAGTTTAACTGGTTAATAACACATGCAATGGATGGAAGTATACTGCCTGTGAATATAAGCTTAACTGGTTAATAACACATGCAATGGATGGAAGTATACTGCCAGTGAATATTAGCTTAACATGGTTAGTAACACATGCAATAGATGGAAGTATACTGCCTGTGAATATTAGCTTAACTGGTTAATAACACATGCAATAGATGGAAGTATACTGCCTGTGAATATTAGCTTAACTGGTTAGTAACACATGCAATAGATGGAAGTACACTGCCTGTGAATATTAGCTTAACATGGTTAATAACACATGCAATAGATGGAAGTATACTGCCTGTGAATATTAGCTTAACATGGTTAGTAAAACATACAAAATAGTCAAAGCAAAGAAATGCTGACTTATAGGCAACACATTACCCAACATAATAATAAAGTCATAAAATGTATGTAATACAACTATGTTACAGATGGTGCTGATATTTATAGTTCTAATATTCAATTCAATTCAAGAATGCTTTATTGCTGATGTTTTTACAATAAGGTGGTCCAACAATCTAAATAAACATGCGTCTAAATAGGTCTTCCATTGGATGCCTGAATATCACTCTCAAGTTCTCAACACTACAAATGTTAATGACTCTCAAGTTCTCAACACTACAACTATTAATGACTCTCAAGTTCTCAACACTACAAATGTTAATGACTCTCAAGTTCTCAACACTACAAATATTAATGACTCTCAAGTTCTCAACACTACAAATATTAATGACTCTCAAGTTCTCAACACTACAAATATTAATTACTCTCAAGTTCTCAACACTACAAATATTAATGACTCTCAAGTTCTCAACACTACAAATATTAATGACTCTCGAGTTCTCAACAATATAAATGGTTGTCAGTATATGAGGCATGAGTACTTACACTTCCAGCAGAGGATACAGATGAGGATGATCATGATGAGGAAGAGTAGTATTACCACTATAATCACTATGATCCACCACCAGCGGAATCCAGGCTCAAAGCTCTTCTGCAAAACGAGATTATCAAATTAACCACACAAGTATATCACTAAATATTGATAACTTATTTTTTCAAACATAAAAAAAATCAAACTTAAAATACAGAAGTACTTTTAAGATGTCCTATTGTTTACTATCATTGGAATCCGCTTGATCTCATCTTTTCAAATATGATGATATCTCAAAATCCATTTTCTGCGAGTTGTGACTTGGAAATTCCCTTACTCCTACAGCTAATTCTGAGACAATTCTGTAATCATTGAATAATAACCAATACAGAGTCTGTATTGCCCCCATATTTCAATACAAGGCTCACTGCTTAGGCCTGTGGGAGAATCATACCAAATCCACCAAAGGTATAATAAATAAATATATCATTCTGCGGAGTTGGTCTTTTCATCCATAGTTATCCCTAATCGTCTTATTTAGAGCTAGACATATTACCTTAGATATAATGTCCACGCCATTTATCTTGAGTAGTCCCTCTACGAGGATCCTTTCGCCATCTTGTGTGATGATTAGGGACCTATCCTTGATCCTCTGCATTAGATCCAGAATGTAGTCGTCCATGATGTCTTCCTGTCCCACCATATTGAACCTCAGGTAAACTAGACAAATGTGTCATATTCTTTTAGAAAAATGAGTCACAAGTTGCAAAATTGATATTTCTCAAAGTGATTTATTCACAAGATGTCTGGGTGACTTTGTCCACACACTGAGAGCTAGGTTGTTTGATGCAGGCACTATAATACCCTGTCACCTGCAAACACATGGTGAACTGCTAGTGCTATACTCACAGTCTACAAAAACCTGCAGTTATATGATTAGACCGGCTGCTATACTTACAGTCCTCAAATGATAGGTCAGAGATGGAAGACAAAGGGTAGTAGTCGATGAGTTGGCCCTGGATTTCCGCCTGAATCTGGGTGGAATCACTCAGTTCCCGTCTCTTCCGCAGGTGGAGAGCTGACAGGGGAGCAGCTCTTATTGAGAGCTCATCTGAAATTGATAGATTAATTAACTGAGTGATTGATTGACTGGTTGATTGACTGATTGATTGACTGGTTGGTTGATTAACTGGTTGGTTGATTAACTGGTTGGTTAATTAACTGGTTGGTTAATTAACTGGTTGGTTGATTAACTGGTTGAATGAATGATTGATTGACTAACTGAATGCTTGATCAACTAATTAATTAATTGACCGAATAATTAATTGATTAACTGACTGATTAATTAATTAACTGATCAATTGATTAATTGATTGATTTAATGTTTTGATTGATTAACTGACTGATTGGCTTGATAGGAGATTTCCTAATATGTAATGTGTATTATTATATCATTATATCATGTAATATCTATTGTAAACAATATGAACTTGAAAAAGTAATTAAGATCGTTAGTTGGATTTCTTGGCGACGCACGAAAGAAAACTACGTTTGTTAGTCATGCGTATTTTCTAACTCTTAAAGATCAGTGATGTTAAATTTAAGGCCAATAAAAAAATATTTAAAAAAACAACAACTGAATTTTCTAATTCCCGTACCACAAAAAAAGACATAAAGTATCTTTATTTTGAACTGAGTGATTAAATAGAATCCAAGAAGAACGATTCAAGGGAGTTGTAGTGGTGAATATTAATAATAGATATTCTATAGGCGCCAGTTTCTATCCAATCTACACTTTTTCATCAAGACACAGATGAACAACTTTTAAAAGAGCTTTTGCTGGAATACTTATCAAATTCTATGGTCTACAAGGTTGTCTAGTTATATCCGTCCAAACGTCTATGAATGTGCCGACGCCAGATGCAGTAGATAATACACTTGGTCTCATGGAGACCTTTTGTAGGGGTACTTCCGTCGGTCACCATAAGACCGAAAAATTGGGTAATAAAATATTAAAAGCAACTCACCAAAAGATCGGCGTTTATACGGTTATTTCTCACTTATTTACATAAACAACCACTGTATATGAGATGTGTTTAAGGATAATGAGTCACAGTTGCAAAATTGATATTTAACGCTGTTTGTAGCATGAATATATATATTTCTTAATCTTATTCTTACCGGAGACATCTCTGGTACCTCTATTCTTGCCTTTTCTGCCTGCCCGTCCCCTAGTTAAGGTATATATGTCAATGAGCACGTTAATCATCTTCACTAAGTGGTTGTTGCCCCCCTTTTTGGCGCACTTTGGTATGTTGATGTCTTCACTAGCCTTGTATTCGTCCTATAGATCATAAAAAGTATATGAGACACCAGAAGATCAGACAAATCGTACATCAATATAGACAAATGACTCATTCACAGCAATAGGTCATCATGGAGGTAAATTCCATACACCATTATTTTGATATCAGGAAGTACTGGCGTATTACTACCCGCTGTAATGTGTATCCCCCGCCTTGTGTATATATGGGTGGGAGTGTAATATAGTGGCCATGCGTTCATTTTCGTAAAAAAAAATGTCCCGATCGTGACTTATAACTCAGCTACATTTATGAAATGATTTCAGATTCTGAAACGGGAGAGTTGAACACATGTGTAATATTTTTAGTTCTATTAAGATCAATTCGTTTTAATTTAGCTGTGGGTAATCTATGTACTAAAGTTAGAAACCATTGCAATACACTTTGGACCATTTTTAAGCTACATTCAGTGACAGCAAATTAGGTTCATATATATATAATCGATCATAACTCTGGTTAAAATCAATGGATTTGGAATTTCTTTTTAAAGAATCCTTATAATCTCCAGAATGTTTTAATTATATCATCGTTTTTGGCATAAACACATTGGTTTTATTTTGAGATACCAAATTTTGAAGCGCTGTAATTCAAAAATGAGCACGGCGACCCATGGATTTTTTCCCATTGTTATGACCAGAAAGCTTAAATTAAGCTAAACTAAAGCTGAAATTTGGTCAATACTAGGTAAATTCGAGTATATTTGGCATTGCATTGATTCTAGCAATCTGTTTGGTTAGCTTGAACTGTATTTTGTAATCTGTAATCTTACCCTGTAATCTTACCCTCAAATGGTCGTACAATCAATAGTACTGATAGTATTTCTCTAATAATAGTAGTAGCGACTTTGCCACTTAGACCTAGAGTAGATGGAGTGTTAGTGGTCTTGTATGGAATTCTAGTTTCAGGGCAGTGATAATAAGATACAAAAGTAATAACCTCTTTGCCACTAAGATAACAGGTAGGTCAAGTGATTTGTGTAAATCTTTTTATGTAAATTTAGTTAGGGACATGTTGAATACCTTCCCGGCTGAAAGTGGTCCCTGATATAGTCAGGGACATGTGTAATACCTACCCGGCTGAAAGTGGTTCCTGATATAGTCAGGGACATGTTGAATACCTACCCCGCTGAAAGTGGTTCCTGATATAGTCAGGGACATGTTGAATACCTACCCCGCTGAAAGTGGTCCCTGATATAGTCAGGGACATGTTGAATACCTACCCCGCTGAAAGTGGTTCCTGATATAGTCAGGAACATGTTGAATACCTACCCCGCTGAAAGTGGTTCCTGATATGGACAATGTGGCCAGTATTTGAGGCATAGCTTTGTTGACCAGGATGCGGGCGGATGTACGGCTACCATTTAAGCTTGGTGAGGGTGAGTAGGTTATCCTCTTCACCTGCCGAGCAGTCAGGGACACCACGAGAGCAGCTCGCCATTCTATGTCATTCTGACAAGTAAAACACAATGGTCTGATATATTGTTATGTTATGTACAGCGTCTCCGCGCTTTGGCTGAGAACAGAGCACCTTTGAAAATTTCCAGATAATTTAATAGATTGCAACAGAATCCAAAGCCCATGAAATTATATTCCAAGCCCTTCAAGTTAAGGAACGAATATATAATATTTAACAATGGAGTTGTTTCCCAGTATTGCGTAGCTTTATGTCTCAGTCTTCCCTGTGTGGACATGAACTGCAATGTTAAAGGCTTTAATAATCAAATTCACTACGTCACAGATCAGAGTAAACAGACCTCTGAGGTCGCAAATGGACAAGAGAAAGAATAATGAGAGTTTTTTTTTCTAAAATTCCTAACACTGGCTCAACTTTTACATCTATATTTGCACCAATACTTGTGTATTGTAAGATAACCATAGTGTCTAGTATGAGATTATATTTGCCAAGTAAGCTCAGAAACAAAGAGGCCGTAGCAGGGCGAGTTACTTCTGGGCTTACGAGGCGAATATTGTCCACCGAGGACTTGACACTGTGGTCATCTTACTTTTATTCCCTGATTTCATGTAAAATTACTAAAATAAATTCGACACTTTTGCATTTTTTTATTTGGAACTATACACTGCCACTTCACATTGCAATATCCCTATCCCACATTCAGTAACAAATCCAACAGCCAAATCAAGGAATAAACACATGTGGTGTTATTGGGTTTAGGTGGCCGCTGAGGGTTAGTTCATCCGAACCTCCCCAGTGGTCACTACTGGTCCGCGGGACTTTTTAGTCTTATGTTACCTTTTTGCCTGTTTGCCTTTTATATTTAACAGTAGTCAGCTGTTGGTTGCTAGTAACCGCGACCCGGGTTTCAACCATTTTATGTGATCTGTAGAGGCCGTGATAAGCCTCTCAGTCTTGATAGTGTTACTTACATCGCCGAATGTGAAGTGTTGATTATTCTTATGCATGTCTGTCAGACACCTTTGGATAAGGGTTACCTGGCTGGCCAGGTGATCCGAAATCCCAAGTCTGAATCAGGTCTGGAAGCGAACTGATGCTCAGTTCCGAACACCTCATGTGAATAAAACCCAAGTGAACAGGTAGCGCCTGCCTTTGTTCCTTTTGTTCTATAAACTCTCGTTAATAAGCTTTGGATACGCCAAGGGAAACGAACCTGCGACTACAAATCACTACACACATATATATTATGACTAGTTGTGTACTGTATAGTCGGTCGGGTAGAGAGAGAGGAGATGTTGATCGAGCAGCAGTCTATTATTTGTCTGGGTGAAATAGGACACGTAATGATGCTTACCCGCCACGTGAGGTTCTTGGCAATATATCCATTCTCCAGGAGGGTAGCATTGATAGTGAACTGCTTCTTCGTATTGAAACAGTCCGGAACATCAACTTGCAGTGTGAATTTTCTCCTCGACACAATGAACGAAAGAGATTTACCACTGAAAGGATGAGAGAAAGAGTTATATGTTACAACTTACATTGTGGCGCCACCCCTGAAAACATCCTTCAAGGATAGTGCGTTGTTCTGTAATTGTTTAAACATCGTATTGGCCTCAAATGAAATATTTTTGTTAAAAAATCAAATATATTGTACATGATATATATACAAAACAAATTCAAATTACTTATTTCAAAACTTTTGGATACTTTTAGATAGATTAGGGGAAATAAGAATAAACACTTTATTGTTCGACGTTGTTCGATGCTGTGGAGATAAATATGATAAATGTTGAATGGAACTTGACACTTGTAATTTGATATTGGACTTGATTCAAAAGCTAGGAATCTCATGAATGTAATATTTGGATTCAGTCACTGCTTTGAACGATGCTTGGGCAATAACCATCTTTTCAAATAAATATGGTGATATTTCAAAATCCTCAACATTCTTTGCAACTTGTGACTCATTTTCCTAAAACCCATCACATACTAAACAAAGGGAGTTACCTTATTGGCTGACACAACGTTGGGCTTTTGACGTCACACTTGAGATATACAGTGACGCCCCCCTGCGGGACGCGGATGTGTGTCAGGTTAGTCTGCCCCCTGGTGGGATCGAGGCACATGTCAATCTGCCCCTGTACAGCCTCATCCGTGTCAATGTTAAGTAGTTTACACACCAGACACCAGGGGTCAGTCAGCGTCCCTGCCGGCACACGCTGCAACACAAATCACACAATTGTCATTAACAACATAACATCAGCAACAATTGTTTAATGAATATTAGTAGATTGATTCCCTTTTAACCTCTGGCCATAACAGATATATGGGTCAGATTTTCAGAAAATGTACAATTGGCAGCTCTACACATTTAGTAAATTCTGCAAAATTAGGCTGCAATTAGGTCAATACTAGGTAAATCCGAGTATATTCAACATTGTATTGATTCTAGCAATCGGTTTGGTAAGTGAACTGTATTTTGAACTTTATTTTCGTCTGAAATGTAGGTTATCTGAGAAGATTGGCGAAGTTGAATTGTACATTTTCTGAAAATCCGACCCACATACAAGGTAATTCACCAGTTGGTTGAAGGAGCGTGAATATTGCAAGAGTTGCATAGCAACTAATGCAATATTCCTAGTGAGTGAAACCAATGAGTTAGTTAACTTATTTATTATATTATATGATTTTGATAATATAAATAGAAAACTCTTATTACTCATCAAGTTGAATTTTGGCCATAAACTTGGTTTAAAACCATTGAATGGTTGCAAGAGCTGCTTATATATATGGCAGAAACTGTAAACCTATTTCTTAGGAAATAAAAGTTATATCTATTATATATAAAACGCATTAGTTGCCATGACTACCTCCCGTAACCCCCTAATGATATACGCACTGTGCATAACCACTCCATGCAGATACGTTGTTCTCAGAGCAATGCATATATATAATAAACAGTGATATCTACTTCTATTCCCGACAGAAATCACAATCGTTGTGGTTCCTGTCATTAAATATAGTTGTCATGAAATCTCTTGAAATGTTATCAGATTAACCATATAGGATTATACTTGAAATAGAACCACATCATGATGGAGGATCTATTGGAGAAATCACCTTTTTTCAGGCAACATTGAATGGATACCCCCTCCCCCTCATCAATATCTTAAAATATTGAATGGCTATAAAAGAGGGTGTCCAGATTTGTTTGAATAACGTCGGCCAACCGCCTGAAATACCCTAAAGAATAAATACGATGAAATTAAACTAATACAACCACATATATGTCTACTATAGTCGGAATAAAGAGGGAAAGAGTTAAAACACCAACACTTGTACTGAGAGCAGACAAATACATAAATCTAAGAACCTACCTCGGGTACATTGATGGCTATAGCCACCTGTGCCAGTGTATCTCCCTCCTCTATACGCACCGGTGTAACGATAGAGAGCTCTGTTATCTGCCTGTATACGTGGGGGTCGGGGGCCATCTGCTGTGCCAGCTGGGTTTGGTTCAGCAAGCTCAGACTCTCCTAAAAATACATATTGTTACCATAATGTTATTGGCCCACAATGCAGGCGTCACATTGCATATTATGGTAAGAACAATAAAGTAGGGAATATCAGATAGTAATCAGCTACTGTAAACGTATTTATTTTCACGCCGATACATTTTGCGCACTAAGTACTTTGACACCTTTTCACAGGATTTAAATTCGCGTAGCCAGGAAGTCTCACTTCTTCTTTATGCAATAATTATACCTTTCGCACAGGATTTATGTTCGCGCACACGGGTGGGTGCACAAAATAGCGAAAATAAATACTGCGCAAAGATTAATAAGTTTACAGTATATAGTTAGAGCAGTGTATTTATTAGCACATTGTTCCCCCATTGGTCAATATGGGTGCAATGAGCGGTTGGTCAGCTGGAGGACGCTACCCATGCCAGGCCACTCCAGTGTGTCTAGAAGGAAAAGAGCAGTAGAAGTAAAAATAAAAATGAATGAAAAAAAAAATGAATTAAAAAATATTAATATAAAAAAAAGAGATTATCATTTTAATTATTCTCGTTCCTTGATATTTAAACTCTACATATTCAGAATCCATTGATTGAATTTTTATTCATTTTTATTTTTACTTAATGATAATCTTTATATTAATTTTGTGCTCAATAATAGCAATCAGTCAGCAAGAAACAGCTGTTTTGGGAGAACAAGGGTTTTATTTTTAAAAGAATACAATGATTTACATCAGCTAAGATTCAAAGTATATTATGATCAATATAAGTCCATATAACTTTAAAACTATCATAGTTTTATGGAAGTTTACAGGTTATTTCAAATGAAGAACACAGTCAGCAAAATATCATTACTACAGTTAAAGGCAAGGAAGTAAATACATTCATCAGACAAGCATACATAATTCTCATGTGTTGAATGGTATCATCAGAAGAACTGCAGATTCCGATGATGAAGTTTCAAACCTAAAATGGGGAGAGAGTCAAACCTAATTCATAAGAAAAGGTCTTGTGTATGGTGAAATAGGTAAACAAGGTAGCCCCTCACCTGTATGGTGGAATAGGTAAACAAGGTAGCCCCTCACCTGTATGGTGGAATAGGTAAACAAGGTAGCCTGTATGGTGGAATAGGTAAACAAGGCAGTCCCTCACCTGTATGGTGGAATAGGTAAACAAGGTAGCACCTGTATGGTGGAATAGGTAAACAAGGTAACCCCTCACCTGTATGGTGGAATAGGTAAACAAGGTGGCCCCTCACCTGTACGGTGGAATAGGTAAACAAGGTAGTCCCTCACCTGTATGGTGGAATAGGTAAACAAGGTAACCTGTATGGTGGAATAGGTAAACAAGGTTGCCCCTCACCTGTATGGAATAGCCTGTAGAGTCAGCCACATCTGGTATAATTGAGGAAATGTCAGTACATAGGACTTTAGCCTTAAAGGTTGCTGTAGCCCGCTGTATCACCTCTAGTGCCTCCTCCAGTCGCACAGTGTTGGGCTATAGTTGTGTGGTATAGATGGAGTTGAGAAGTTATAAATGTAATGTAACGATTAATTTGTTGTTTAATAAGAATTGTTTAATTGCACAGGGTTGAAAACACTAATACTTTAATTATGATGTTATGTTATAGGAAAATGAGCCACAAGTCACAAAATGGATACTTTTCAAAGTTTTAAGCCTGGGTTCCACTGCCCGGCTACTTCTCCTGCTATTGCTCCCGCTTCTTGATTAAAAAGTGGGAGCAGTAATTTGGGAGTAACGGGGATGGGTGCTATTGGCTCCCGCTACATAGCCACAATACTTCCTGCTTCTTTTGGCGGATTTTAGAAGTGAGTGAGTAGAAGTGAGATATAAATAAATCGAGGTAAAAAATTGAGACTCGGGTGTTGTACTTTTGGCTGCATAAAGTTTGTTGTCCTCAAAGTGACCATGAACTTGTTGACTGGCCCTTTAATGGGTCAGATTTTCAGAAAATGTACAATTCACCTTCACCAATCTTTTCAAATAACCAAAATTTCAGACGAAAAAAAGGTTCAAAATACAGTTCAACCTACCCAAACAGACAGCTAGAATCAATGCAATGCCAAATATACTTGAATTTACCAAGAGTATTGGCCAAATTGCAGCCTAATTTAGCAGAATTTACTAAATGTGTACAGCTGCCAATTGTACATTTTCTGAAGATCTGACCCAAATAGTGGGCGAATACACTTACTGGGGGTGACAGAGAGAGGCATTGTCGGTGGCCTTCACATTTTCCAATATGAATGAAGTGTTCTGGGATGTCTGCAACCATGGCTATGGCATCTATGTACGCTCGGCCTCCGTTGGCTACTGGGCAATTCTGAAATTAGGATACAATATATAGTTTTAAAACAGATCATCAGGATCACTTGTTTATAAAGCAAATTCTGGGTCAGATCATCAAAAAATGTACAATTGTCAGTTCTACACATTTAGTAAATGAGGCTAAATGAGGCTAAATGAGGCTAAATTAGGCTAAAAAATGATGAATACTGGGTATATCGAAGTATATTTGGGACTGTTTTGTTTTAAAGTATCAATTATGTTATGTTATACTCCATTTTGTAAGTCATTCTGTCTTAAATGTGAGTTATTTGAGAGGATTGGTGAAGGTGAACTGTATAATTTCTGGCGATCTGACCCTTCTGTTGAATTGGAGGAACTTGACCAGAAGTATATTACGTATAATCTAACCATGAAGGAATCAAATTCTGAAAAAGCTAGAGACTATGATTCATGTTCATGAAATTTTGCATGTATTACTGCGACTAAAGTATCATCATAGGAAAGTTGAGAGCGTAGAAAATGTTGAATAAAAAGAATAGTTACAAGGATATGACCCCATTTAGAGACAATAGAAATAATTTAATGAGGTGAATAGTACCCAAAGCTCAGCAACGACAAATATAATAATATAATCATTGAAGAATATCAAGTCATAAGCATGTACAACATATCGACGAACAAATAATGATGAATATATAGAGACATATACAGGCTGGTATTCATCTATATAGCATCGTCATATTACCTTGCATAGATTGGTAAGGGACTGTTAATTTTTAACCACTGGGGGGGGGGGGGGGGAGGAGAATTTTCAGGGGACATTTGTTTTGCACAGACTCTGAAGGGGGTTCCATTTTTTTGCACAGACTCTGAAGGGTGGGGGTACCTTTTTTTGCGCGCTCTAAAAGTGTGTGTGTGGGGTGGGGGAGGGGGGGGGGGGGGTGGAGGATATTTTTTCGCACCGACTCAGAACTACAATGATGCAGGGGGTAACCAAATTTTGCACAAACTTTCAAGGGGGGCAATACATTTTGAACAAGACTTTAAGGGGGGTCATTCAATTTTGCACAACAATTTTTCGCTAATTCTCGCCCCCCCCCCCCCAGTGGTTATTTATGAACGGTCCCTAAAGTGCTTTAATTTCATCTTTATATCGGTAATTTACACATGTGTAAGCATAACATCAAGGTATGCATAGGATACATGAACATGGATGATGGAAAAGGTTCTATGTTATCAATTGAGATACAGAAGTAAAATACTCCTGTTTCATTGATTTCTTTTGAACATCAAGCAAACTATTCTCAACTATCAGAACTTTCAGAGCTGATGAGTCTGAACAGTAAAAACATTTTGTTTCTTAATGTGATAATCAGAAGAAACACAGGTTAAGAATGTAAAATGTTTTGAACAATAACATCAATTTGCAACAACATGGGGATTGGGGGAAAGCGAAGAAATCTTTGGTTGCACCATGGATGATAACACATGCGTTATCAAATGTGTTTGTGTGCAAGATTCTGACCTGTTCCGTCTGTCAAGAGACAATACAGTGTAACAACGAGAAATAATATTAAAGCTGCCGTCTCAGACATTATGACAAAACGAATCTTACCAGATTTACTCATATTATGACTTATAGGACTGGATTTATCAATATTCTGCTGCTGTTATATATGTTTATACAAGAGTTACTAATAATATGACTTATAGGACTGGATTTATCAATATTCTGCTGCTGTTATATGTTTATAGAAGTATTACTCATATTATGATTTATATGACTGAATTTATCAATATTCTGCTGTTGTTATATGTTTATAGAAGTATTACTCATGTTATGAATTTTAGGACTGGTTTTATCAATTTTCTGCTTCTGTTATATATTTATAATTATAAGAATTTGAAATAAATTGGCCGAGAGAAAGAGGCTGAGTCATCATAGGAAGAGATTCGGGCGGCTCTTCCAAATGCAAATGAGGACGTTTTAGAAGCCCTATAGGAAAAAAGAACTGCAAAATTCTCCAAAATGTTGGTCAAACAACTTTTAGATGGGTTTGAAAAGAATGGGGAAAAAAGTAGAAAATGTTCAGTTTTTGACTGACGTTAACTGAACGTGCGATTCCACTGGATCGCTCCTTTGGCCCGCTCTTCATCCGCTCTTTTATTTTCCCAGAGTGCCTAACAAGCGAAGTCAGAGCGAAACCAGAGTGGTCTAATAGATTCGGTAACTATGCTCTCTATACGCTCTTAAAAAGTGGTATGTGCGCTTCTTTGGGAGAGCCCAGGACGTTGCACTCATATTCGTTGTGTTTAAGGTGCGATTCCACCAGATCGCTTCTATATGTGCTCATGGCTCGCTCTTGCTGCACTCATTTATATTGCGCTTGTCATTTGCTCTTTCATCTGCTAATATCTTTAGTGCAATACAAGCGCAGAGCGATTCTACTGGTCCGCTTGTTTCCTTCTGAATTCAATAGCAAATGCATTGGTGCGCTCTCACTGCGCTCTTGGACTGCTAGTTTAATAGGCAGAAAGAGCGTTGTGTTGCTGCGCTCAAATCAAACACGGCAGATATTAGCGCAACGTCAAAAAGAAGCGCCAACGTCAAATTTTATGAGCGTATAGCGCAGTAACCTATTCTATTAGACCACTCTGGCTTCACCCAAACTTCGCTTGTTAGGCGCTCTTGGAAAATGAAAGAGCGTATGAAGAGCGGGGCAAAAGAGCGAGCCAGTGGAATCGCAGCCTAAATATGAGCGCAACTACATGACGCTCTTACTGCCTGTAGAAGTAGCGGTCTAAGAGCGCAATGAGAGCAGACCAAGTGATTTACCAATGATTTTATAAGGAAACAAGCAAACCAGTAGAATCGCTTGGCGCTTACAAGTATTGCGCTAAAAATATTAGCGGATAAAGAGCGAATGACAAACGCACTATAAACAAGCGCAGGAAGAGCGAGCCATGAGCACATATATACAAGAGATCCAGTGGAAACGCACCCTGAGAGTGCAACTCTAAAGGCCCTCTATGGCCTCTCAGCAAATGGGTCAGATAGTCAGAAAATGTTCAATTGGCAGCTCAACACATTTAGAATTATCTTGCTGAATTAAGTCGAAACATGCTAAATACTCGATGTATCTGAGTATATTTAGTATGGAGGTGTTTTAAAATATATGTTTTGCTATGTTCAAGTGCATCTTTTTTCTTCTTAAATGTGGGTTATTTGAGAGGATTGGTGAAGGCGAATTGTACATTTTCTGACGGTATTACCCAAATAGAAACAAAGAACACAGCAGATGTTATTCAGGAATAACTTTCGGCATGGATCAAGTTTCAACGTATTCTTTGGTGGCTTATATATGATCTTTCAATGATTGAGACCAATTAGAAATAAATAGTTACAAAAGTCATGGATGTTTCATTATAACGTTGGCTATTTCGATAAATTATTTCTATATTCTTTGTTTTTTTTAACCGTATGGTTATTTTGATCATGAGAATGCAAACAACATACTGTTTTAGGTAAAAGAAAGTTTAAAGCATTAAAAATGCAATCAAAACAAAGTAAAATGAGACTTTTTAGTGGCTTTGATAAAGTATAGACAGATAGATCTATTAATCCATAGCAATCATTTCATAAATTTTCACCCGTATTACCATGTGTGACAATATTCCATACAAATGTTGTCTTGTCCTAATCTTCCTGCCCTATACCTTCAGAATTCAACAACAACAATGGTCCTGTAGAGAGAATGGTATTATAGTCTAAAGACCCTAGTACACTAAGCCGATTCCCATGCAATTTTGCGCCACAGACACACTTTTCCACTAAATTCTGTGAAAATCATGTGAGAATCAGCTTAGTGGACAAGGGCCTTTATTTCCTCTATAGTCTGTCCAAAAAGTAGTTAACGCGTGATTCCATAGTCCCTTTAAGAAGAGATACAAGGGGGGACTTTTGACATCAAAACTTGCGACCGACCATGGCCAAATAGGCCTATACAGCTGTATTGTATTACCCTGCCTCTGTTCTATGTGCAGCTGCTGTTGTTTTGTTTAGAAGGAAGGACAAGCTGGTTATACTGGCCCTGTTTCCCCATGGTTGATTGCAAACAGTGGCTCATGTTATGTAACATTATGTAACATTGTGTAACCTCATTATATTTATATTATTATTAATTATCACCTATTATCACATTACTTAAAATCGCTAATTATACTTAACTAGCTAGGACTGTGCAAGTCTACTTATACATGCTATGCCATGGATATTACGTAAGGGCTCCGCCCGCTCATTACTATTCATGTAATCTCTGGGCAAAGCGTTGACGGGACTTTGTCATGAATAGATGTCAAAAGTCCCCCACTTTCCCCCCTTCTTAAAGGGACTAAGGAATCCCGTGTCAACTACTCTTTGGACAGATTATAAAGAGCCTAGTCCACCTAGCCGATTCTCATGCGACTTTGCGCCGCAGAGGACTCTTTTGCACTATAAATTCCGTGAGAATCGCGTTAGAATCGGCTTAGTGGCCAAGGCCCTTAACCACTGTTATAAAGCTATATAAGGAGAAGGTGCTCACCATATTATGTACGACACATATTTCAGTGCTTGGACGTTGTACAAGGAACACCGGGGCTTCCCCTGTCACGATTACACACAGATACTTCGTGTTCTTGTCAAAATAGTTGCTGGCGATGGGGTGGTTCAGAGACTCTAAGGCCGTTGACTGAGGGCTCACGTAGTTGTCCTGTGTGTGTGCATGTAGGTAGACATCATACTTCTGCGGGTACGGATAGTACACACATACCTTCACTTTCTCATAGGTGGCGGCACATTCGTAGTTCAGTTCTAAGACGGTCAAGGGATGTGTCTTGAAGGCAACTTTACTTATGGTGCCTAGAACAAAGTGTAAAAGGATGTATGTGATGTGTTCTAGGAAAATCAGTCACAAAATAATCATATTTGAAAAGATGAGATCTAGCCGATTCTAATGATGGTGAACAGTAGGACATAGGAAATAGGTTTTTCTATATTTTAGATTTAATATCTTTATTTTTGAAAAAAAATGTTTGCAATATTTCTGGGTGGACATTTACTAGTAAAGAAGCCAAATATACTCTATAAGATGACCTTAGAAATGCATGGATATATTTAACACACAGTCTCGGAGTTGGTACCTGTATTCATACAACTGAAGGCGTTAGATACCCAAAGTAGTAATTCCTAGTAAGAGATCTTGTGACTAAATCACTTTTTAAAATATCAATTTTGCGACTTGTGACTCATTTTCCTGTAACATTACATATAATATATCGATAACTAGTAATTATAATGAACAATTGTCTGGATAAATGTGGATAAAGCATGTACCAATAGGGAGGTTAAGCAAATCTACCACATACGTAAACGTATCCG
Source organism: Sthenelais limicola (assembly GCA_942159475.1). Taxonomy (NCBI): domain Eukaryota; kingdom Metazoa; phylum Annelida; class Polychaeta; order Phyllodocida; family Sigalionidae; genus Sthenelais; species Sthenelais limicola. The sequence goes on from OW804102.1 coordinate 7,643,188, forward strand.
TGATATACAAACATATGCGTTAAGGAAGAAAGAGGTTCAGTAAAACATGGCAGGAAAAACGTAACGTAACACATCAAGCAAAATATTACATGTCACAATTTATTTTTATGCATAATAATGCGACGTAATTCATAAAAAAGATACAGTTACGGTTACGTAATTGAGATAGGTTTGCTTGCGGAACGTCCCTAATAACTAGTTTACCATTCCTTAATGGCTGCCTGAACACAGGATCTCTGTCCTGCACGCATGTGTCCTGTCCTGGTGCTCTGGGTCCCTTAATGAAGTCGGCGAACTTCCTGTCCGGGTTCTCATCAGCGTATGTGACAATGCTCACGGGACTCAGGCACTGGCTTCGTGCATTCTGCGCGTTCTGCGCGGGGCTGCGTAATGAGAGTTCGCGGTACTTGAAGGTTGTACTGGGACACTTGTATGCCTTGCTCTCTGACAGATGAACACAGTCTATTCCTACAAACTTTCCATCTGGAATAATAGGAGTTGATGTTATGAGACAGTACATAACATAACCTCATTATATGCATTTATTATTATTATTATTAGTGTAGTGGTCCTGGTGGTTGAACTTGGGATTGTGACCTGCTGAAGTTGTGCTTGCCGCAATAGCTCAGTGGTAGAGCATTGGAGCGTCAATCCAAAGGTCTGGGGTTCGGTTCCCCGTCAAGGCAATGGCATTTTTCAGCAGGTTCACTACAATTAGTATATATATATATATGTGCGTTCTACAACCGGGAGTTCCATATCTGTGAACTGAATCGATGCGACTTTTTTATGACGTCACTTTGCGCACACGCTAACTAACAATGCACTTTTATCGACGATCATACCTCATGATTCCTCTGGTAATAATCCACACACATGAGCAATGGAAGTATGTATGGCAAGAGGAGAGTCAGATCTACAAGTGCATCATGCGTCTATCAATGTGAATTAAATGTGTCTGCATAAACTGTTGATTGTTTACATTTTAATCTTTCCGCGGCATATTTCCGCAGCATATTTCCGAATTAAAACATCAAAAAGAACGGAAATATTTACTTTTAACAACATATTAGGCATATATATATAATAAACTTATGGTACTTGTTTTACGCGCGGAACTTGTTTTCCGGCGGTTATTTAACACTGAGCCTTTGGCTTTATGTTGTATAACTGCGCCTCCAAACTCGTTCTTCATTTTTACCGTGCAGCAATTCTCGCCCCATAAGTAATTATTGTATGGGTGTTCTAGTTTAAGTAGTAGTCTATTTGTGATGTGTTTAAGGAAAATGTGTCATAAGTCGCAAAATTGATATTTTTTAAAGTGTTTTTTTCACAAGATCCCATTATTGGAATTTGACTTTATTTGGCTTTGAAGAGTTTGTCACTCATAGTTATGTCAATCGATGTATCAAATTTCAGGACAATCTATGTAATATATCCTTTCATTTTAAAGGTCCTCATATGGACTACATTTAGTTAGTTTACTGTTAAGTGACACCCAGAAATATTGGAAACTTTATTTTTTAAAAACGAAAATATCAGACTTAAAATCTAGAAATACTTATTATTTTATTAGACTGTTTACTATCATTGGAATCAGCTTGATTTCATCTTTTCAAATATAATAGTATCTCCATTTTTTGCGACTTATGACTCATTTTCCTGAAACACATCACATTTGTAAGTACACACATTTTAGGCTTAAACAACTACTATTTATGTTTATTTTATATTTATTTATTAAGTACTAAATGACGGATTACATTGATTGAAGCCCTTGAGGTTCAACAAAGGTCTTTCTACCTTTAAGGGGTAGATACATTCACAGTATTATCTAGACACATAAATGCACTCATAAAAATGCTAGATTTATAGGAAGAACATTAAACTCACAATATTGCGGCATTTCTTGCTTGTGTTCATCATGAATGTACTCGTTATACTTGGCGGCAGGCCATGATGATGGATCCATGGGTAGGTATGTTACATCACCCAATGACATAATGGTCTTACGATTACTGTCGCATGGAGTCTTCCCACAGGTGACGCTGGCATGAAAGAAATAATTTGCGGGTTATGATTATAAAGCAATTGTGATGTGTTTCAGGAAAATGACTCACCAATCGCGAAATTAATGTTTAATAGGGCGACTCCACTATAGAAAAAAACGGCGCCGACAGGCAAAACGTGTCGCCGACATGCCTATTTGGCGCACATAAATCACTAGTGGAAGAGGGGTAAAATAGGTTGTCGGCAACACATTTATTTGTTGCCAACAATTGCAAAATATCTAACTTGATTAGATATTTCATCGCAAAAAATTCGTCGCAGCCGTTTTTGCCGTTTTTCCCATAGTGGAGTCCCTGCATAACAATGGGTTTTATTTACAAGATACCTTCGTAGGAATGTTGTCATTGTTGGGGTGCTTAACAATGTTTGTACAGATTAGTCGCAAACTATGTGTCAATGCATGACTGCGTTTTCCTTGGCTCAGCAACAAACCCCAAAGGGTCAACGACTTCTGTGCACACCCAAACCGTGGTCGTCAGAAAATGTACAATTCACCTCCACCAATCATCTCAAATAACCAAAATTTAAGACAAAAGATAGGTTCAACATACAGTTTAACATAAATATATATATATATGCACACAGATTCTTTAAATCATCGCATTTCCAAATATACTCGTCAAATCTGGATTTCATCGTTTTTCAGACAATTTTAGCAGAATTTACCAAATTCATAGGCCTGCAGATTGTACATCACGAGAAAGGCCGAGATGGAGGCGAGGTCGAGGCTTTTGGGGCGTGTCATAAACATTTCAAAAGTCATGTATATATATCTAAAAGGACATTCAAAATAGTACTTTTTTAGAAAATTACATGAGTGTATGACAATTTTTCACCTTTATATTTAGTTATTTACCTACATGCATTTTCATCTTTTGAGAAATCACCATTGTTTACAAAAAATATTGGTTTCCAAGGTAACCTCAAATATAAATAGGCAGATTTTTCCAAAGTCACACCAAATCACAAAATTTCAATATCAGATGTTCATCGGGGAGGGTCTTGGTTTGGTTCAATTTGGTATAATACGGTGGTGGTGTTATATCATGCGAGCTGACCTCTATTTTCTGCCCTCCTTGCTGCAGCATTACACTATATGATTTATCTTTTAGGGTGGTCAAAATCATAAACGATTTTTGATTAATAATCACTATCACATTCCTAATGAATTCTAGGCATTTACATATATATATATTATCTGATCTTTTTAAAAATATTTTTGGGTGAAAAACAGCGGCATGTCATGTCCGACGCATGGTTATGATATAGGGGTCACCAACGCTGTAGTCCCCAAGTGGGGTGCCGTCAGTGGGGGTTTCCCAAACTAGCTGTAAACGTATTTATTTTCGCGCAGATAAATTTTCGCGCACTAAGTACTTTGACACCTTTTCGCGCGTATTTATATTCTCCCAGCAAGAAAGTCTCACACTTTGTTAATGCAATAGTTATACCTTTCGCGCAGGATTTATTTTCATGCACAAAGGTGGGTGCGCTAAAATAGCGAAAATAAATACTGCGCGAACATTAATACGTTTATACAGCAGTTAGAAGGAGGCCACAAGACTTGCATGCCCCTATACACTCTGTCGGAGACCTACATCAAAGCGACCCAATGGTAACCCTACGGCGAGCCACTCCAAGTAGATGTGAAATAGAGTGTACTAACCCATCGCCCTCAGGGTTGAAGTAGGCCACGTTAGAGGGCTGGGCTGTGTACTGGATGTCCTGCATCAGGATGTTCTGCGGGAGGTCGGCCGTGCTGCCCTGGCATGCCAGCATGTAGTCCCTCTTCCCCCCGCACCTCCCACTCTGGAACTTGTAGAACTTGGAACCTGAAATTGTACATGTAGTTGGGTTGTCTGAAAACATTTTAATATATGTGACTGGGATCGCTTTTACATGTTACCCCTTACATTTTGCTGCCCAAGTATGCGCATGCGATTTTGCATTGCAGAGGACCCTTTTCCACTAAATTCTATAATGAGTTGCTTGAGAATCGCCTTAGCGACAAGTGCCTTTGGAAATACTTGTTCATGCATATATGAAGTGCGATATGGGAAGTTGGTTACATAAATCAACATTGCCATAGATGTAACTACACGTACTGTTATTACCAACCATGAGTTGTCATTCTATTTTTATGCCACAATGCTATTTAAAATTAAAGGAGGAAATTATGGGAGAATACCTCCGCTCTTTTCTGTCCTTTTAAAGGCTCTAAGGAATCACGTGTCAACTACTTCTCAGACAGACTATATACGCTCTCACTTACAATCAGTGTATACAATGCATCGTGGAGTAACAACTAACGCATCACATACCTTTTACTTTGAATTTTCCAGCCTTGTTGCGCTTTTTATTGGTGGGTAGGCAGTTGGCTCCCAGTCCCAACGCTTCTGGTTCTTCCTGGAAGGTGGGACATGCTATACCCACGTGCTGAACCATGCGGTCAGTAGACTTGGGTTCGCAGGACAATCCACCTGTAACACAATATCAACGTCTAGTCACTGTGTATTCTGGCAACGTGCTGAGAACAGGATCACTGCATTTAAAGCAACATTCCCAGCTATGATGACAAAACAGAGCCTAACAAATTTACTAAAATTACTGTATTTCCCCATGCATAAGCCGGGTCCCGTACATAAACCTGCCCCGTTTGGGGGGAGCGGGGGAAACACATTCTCATGGTAAAATAAGCACTTACCCCAAATATAAGCCTGGTCTATCATCATTTGAAATTAATATAAGCCGGGCTTATAAACGGGGGAATCTCAGACAAATCTGGATTTCTCCCTTTTCCAGATAAGTATGACTTATAGAACTGAACCCATCAATATTCAGCTGCTGTTATATGTCTATACAGGAATTTGAACTAAAGACAATCAAGTAAAAACGGGCCCCGTATACATAGATTCCACTGACGTCACGGTCGTTGCCATTGCTGGGGGCTCGTTAGATGTATATGTATGCTGCGATGCTTGAAAATACCGTTTTCTGTCTGTTTTATTCTTTATGAGTTTTAATGTGCCTAAACAAATCCTTCTTGATAGGTTAGATGATCTTCCTTTAGCCCCCTGAAAATTCTCCCCCCCCCCAGTGGTTAGAAATAAACAGTCCCTAAACAACTCACTTGAGGACTCATCACATTCATGGCTGTCAGTGGTTCCATCAAACACACTGTCAGTGACAGTGACACTGGGTGCATCCTCCTCACCCTGACTGCATGGTGGAGGTTGGTCGGTGCAGCCGTACACCTGTGGGGAGAGTGACAGCTTGTTGTCCACCAGCCACAGGTTGTCCAGGCGGGCCTGGCACTCCACCCTGGCCAGCAGCCCCATCTGGGAGGAGCGGCTGATGGTGAACGAGTGTAGTCTGGAACATGGGGTGCTGCTGGCCTTGCTGCCTGTAATAGGGTGGCACAATTTATACATGGCAGCCATTGATATATAATATTGGCACTATTTATACATGGCAGCCATTGATATATAATAATATTGGCACTATTTATACATGGCAGCCATTGCTATATAATAATATTGGTACTATTATACATGGCAGCCATTGATATATGATAATATTGGCACTATTTATACATGGCAGCCATTGATATATAATAATATTGCACTATTTATACATGGCAGCCATTGATATATAATAATATTGCACTATTTATACATGGCAGCCATTGATATAATAGTGTTGAGACTATTTATACATGGCAGCCATTAACAAAATAATAACAAAACAATAACAAAATAATAACAAGAATTGCCTCACCGTGTGTAGTGGAGGGTTGTGCTAATAGATAGACCCCGATGTTGGCTGCCTCCACCTTGTTGTTGGACATGGTGACACTATAGGGATTAGAGCCCGCAGTGGAGCTACAGTCCTCCCCATTCAGCACCATTCCATACTCTAAACTGCCAACCACTCTATTGTCTCTCAGCTCTACATTCAGGCATGCCTTCCTCAAATCTATACCTGGAAACAATAGAAATATAGAAATAAGTAAAGGGTTAACACATGTATACATTGTAATGACTTGTGTCTTGTCTTTATCAACTCTTATTGTTAGATCCATAGTGTAAAATCCCAGTCCTTATTATAATTTTTCTACAGATCAAGTGAGAAAAGAAATAAATCATACATAAATCAATCATGCATGCATTCACTTCATATAAATCAAGCGGACATAAAGAAATCCAAATCTAAATCCAATTCTTCAATCTCAGCAATCTTTAATATATAAGTGACTTTAAGGTTGATTGTGCCTCAAATTACACAATTCCTTTGTCAATTGCCCAGTTCATATCTCAACTGCACAAAAGTGGGCTTATGTTAAGTTGGATTGCACCTTGATCTAAATGTTCATATTTGAAGTCAGTCAGTCCATCAGTCAGTCCATCAGTCAGTCCATCAGTCAGCCCATCAGTCAGTCCATCAGTCAGTCCATCAGTCAGCCCATCAGTCAGCCCATCAGTCAGTCCATCAGTCAGTCCATCAGTCAGCCCATCAGTCCATCAGTCAGCCCATCAGTCAGCCCATCAGCCCATCAGTCAGTCCATCAGTCAGTCCATCAGTCAGCCCATCAGTCCATCAGTCCATCAGTCAGCCCATCAGTCCATCAGTCAGTCCATCAGTCCATCAGTCCATCAGTCAGTCCATCAGTCCATCAGTCCATCAGTCAGTCCATCAGTCAGTCCATCAGTCAGTCCATCAGTCAGTCCATCAGTCAGTCCATCAGTCAGTCCATCAGCCCATCAGTCAGCCCATGCCTACTTACCTACTCTCCAGAGTGAGAGTGTGTGACAGGAGGTGGTGCAGCTTGCACTGGTGGTGGCGGGTGGTGGTGGTGGTGGTGCTGGCTCACTTATGCTCACTATCAGGAGGCCTTCCACCTTCACATCTTCCACGTGCTCTAAATACACACCTGCAAACAATCATATATGATACAAATAGCTTTTCATTTTTCACAGAGCATCATGCAATTCTTTACAGACAATTACATTTATTACATTACATTTATATAATTGTTCTGATGTCTCCTACTAACATTAATTGGTCAATATGTGCCCTTGGGCCCCTTTATGATAATAACAATAGATTTTTCCCCATATCATAATTAAGAATCATGTCATACAGTGAAAGGTCAAAGTAAAGAACATACATCAGAGAAAAAATGGAAAAAGGAATGCTCTCTGTGAATGTCACAGGTCTTTGGAGTATCCCTGGAATTATGACTACTTACAGGTAAAAACGAATGGCAAGAAACAATATAGAATAAACAAGTCAAGTAAAAGTAAGTGAAGTAAAGTGAGCAAAGTGGCACAGTGGTGTCACCTTATCACCTTAATTCGAATTACAGTGGTACAATGGCAGAAGGGGAGTCTAGACTTGATTCATAAACACATTATTATGGCCTTCTGTTGCCATTATTTGGTGTTCTAACACTGCATTTGTAAAGATTGTGTCTACACCTACGGTGGGGAATCATGGGGAATATGTTCTGGGAGTAGTTATTGTGATACCCCCGTAATAAAGTTACATGAACATAGGGCCGGTACCATGGTAATTCTGGTCGTGCTGACTCGAGGTACCAACATTGAATTACAGTGGTACCACTGATATATTTAATGCATCAATACATCAATTACAGTGGTACCACCGATATATTTAATGCATCAATACATCAATTACAGTGGTACCACCGATATATTTAATGCATCAATACATCAATTACAGTGGTACCACCGATATATTTAATGCATCAATACATCAATTACAGTGGTACCACCGATATATTTAATGCATCAATAACAAGGGAACAATAAGTTTCAGTTCTTAATTATGCATAACAGTGCTAAACAACAAAGCAAGATATCTTCTGATTCAGATTTTAGATAAACGCTTTCTTCTAGCTATAGTAGAAAGAAAACACCAAGGTGCTAAACTCCCCTTCCGCCATTGTATCACTATGAATGGGGCAGAGATGTTATCAAAGTCCATAGCTATAGCTACAGTTAATAATACCATATCTGTGAGTACAAAGAGAAGATGTCTACACAGTGTATTTATAACCAGTATAATCAACAATATCTATAATAATACTAATGACATTGTTAGAATATCATACATAGTCTCACAGTCATGAAAAGTTTAGACTTAATTAATATCATTCTCGGAATAATTTTTCATGAGATATCATTGAAAAGGCGTTCCAACCTACCAGTAGAAGCCTTGTATATAACTAACTGCTGGAGTTTAATACGTTTAGAGTTGGAGATCTCTATAGCAGAGTTCTTGTTCTCCCAGAACACACAGTCCTTCACCACTGAGTACTCCGGGTGGTTATCCACATTGCAGAAGCTGAGGGTGGGGTAGGATTTGTCCACACCTTTCTCTGGTTCATTCTGTCCTCCCCGCCACACCTCTACATTAGACATTAGCATCAATCCTGAAACAAAACACATTAATGAGTAAAATCGTCAGAAAATGTACAAATCCCCTTCAGCAATTGTCTCAAATAACCCATAATTATTTAAGGCAAAAATGAGGTTCCAAATTCAGTTCAACATAACCAAACTGACTGTTTGAATGAGGGCAATATGAGATATATTCAGATATACCAAGTATAGGCCATTTAGAAGCCTAATTTAGAAGCATTTCCTAAATGTGTAGAGCTGCCGATTGTACCTTTTCTGAAGAGTTTTAACTTACCTGAGAAGGTTTCTCCATTTTTGGTTTCCTGCCCTACGAGAATACGGACACCTTCCTTCTGGTCATTAGAATTGGGCTTGATGATTATCTTACGATTCAGTATACAGTGCATAGGGTAGGATTTCTTAGTCGGATCTCCAGACCTTTGTACTGCAGGCCATTAAAAGATGAACATGATAAAAGTAACGGACGTGAATAATCACATGTGAATAATGCATTTACTTGTTCTAATCTTTTCTTAATGTAGTTAATCATACTACTTAGGATAACCTCAGCTATGCATGATATATTCAATACACATCTTTATTTATCATTTGGTACTGTTGTTTATGCTAAAAGCTAGCACTAAGCATCCAGAAAAATGAGAACATTACAACAAAGAGATCTTGTGAATAAATCCCTTCTCTTTCCTGTGACACATTACAATTGGTTCTTTTAGATAAATCATTTTCTAAAACAAATAATTATAAAGTGATCTATCATTAGGCGCATGCAAACATAACAACAGGGAATCTACGAATGGTAGTTTACCTTTTCACTGGAGCTCATATTATCCTAAAGTTACTTTACTTTTCTAGATCTTTCAAATAGGGGGATTTGCATAGCCGCCATTTTGAATCCTGATTTGCATGGAATTATGGGACTAATTGTACAGTGTCAAATCTATAGAAATCATGTCATGTGTAGCATGGGATACTTATCGGTACTCCAATGTGAATGTCCACATGTTATACATGTGATCATAACACACGCCTCCACTTTTCCCATCATGCATTTGGTTTTCATCGATCAAACTACACAAGCTACCCTATTAGTGACAGTATTCTTGCAATTTTAAATCGAAATAATGCCAAATATTTGTATGTCAAATTTCAACAGAATCCATCCCGGGATGCACTGTAACCGACATATGCAGTGGCACATGCAAGTCCCCTATTGTACATCCCATGATGTGCAGTGGCACATGCAAGTCCCCTATTGTAAATAAAACAGATGAACTTACTTCTGTGGTTATTTTTAAGGTTGTTGTTGAGCGTGCAGGTCTGGGCGGTACAGGTGGACTCCTTCTGCTCTGTGCCAGACCAACTGTTGGTGGTGCAGTAACGGCACAGTAACATGGAAGAAAGAGATTGACAGAGATTGAGATTGAAAGAAATTGTTAATGAACAGGTAGGAGATGTGTTACATGAAAACGAGTCACAAGTCACATAATTGATACTTTAAAAAGGATATATTCACAAGATCTCTTTGGGGAAATTTCTTTATTTTTGGAGTATCTATCACTTCCCGTCGTATCCCGAATGTACCAAATTCAGTTTAGAATAATAATTATAAAGACAGTGTATTAAATATATCTATGTGTTTTAAGGTCATCTTATGAAGGGTATTTAGCTACTTTACTAGTAATTGGATAATCTATAGTGAGGCCCCAAAAATAGGAGTGTTTCCGATGTATCTGGCTGAAAACTAGGTAGTGGAGTGGTAACCTTTTTTTTCATTTTTAGGAAACCACCTTCCAGGAACTGAATAAAATGTCTCCTTTATAACAATCGTTGTTTTAAACAGGGGAAATGTGCTTTTGGACAGTTCAATTCAAGAATTCTTTTATTGCAACAGATGTTTTTTTACAGTGAGGTTATCCAACATTCTAAATAGACAATAGTCTAGGTAGGTCTTCCGCTGGGTGCCAAATATGTTCCTGGTTAGGAAAACCTGTTTTCCTCCTTTTATTAGTTTATTTGTTAAAAAATCCAAAAGAGATAAAAGGGTTGAAATAGAGACATAAGCACTAACCTGTATGAAGTAGAGGTTATGAATGAGTCTAGGTTTTTGGTTTTCCCCTCAGAGTTCTCACAAGCACTGATATCGTCCGCCACGTCCAGTTGTTTGGTCTTCTTTAGGGCATCGTTAGTCAGCGGTGAACAGCAGTGCATCACCTTGCCATGCACAGACCACACGCCAAATATAGCTGGAAATTATATTGTGATGTGTTAGAGGAAAATGAGTCACAAGTCACAAAAATTCGATTTTGAGATATCATCATATTTGAAAAGATAAGATCAAGCCGATTCCAACGATAGTAAACAGTAGGAAATCTGATAAATATTTTTATATTTTAAGTTTGATATTTTAATTTTTGAAAAAAAGTTTGTAATATTTCTGGGTGGACAATTACCAGTAAAGTAGTTAAAAGTACTCAACAGCTTGACCTTAGAAATGCATAGATATCAATCTTGACATTTGATACGTGTACTTATATGACGTGTAGTGTGAAGTACCTCAACAATGGAAAGATTCCCACAAAGAGATCCTGTGAATAAAACACTTTGAAAAATAGCAATTTTGCAACTTGTGAGTCATTTTCCTGTAAGACATATGTTGGAGAGACAGTTAACTAACCTATGTGAGGTCCCTTGAACCTGAAGCAGCTTTCGTCTGTATCATGTGTATGCTTGAGTTGTATGACCAGGTTGCCCCTGTGTGGGTCGGCCTCTGTACCGGCTATAAACACTCCTGTGTTCTCCACCACTATACATCGCGCCTTCACCGTCGTCTGTGCAATAAACACGCAACTTATATTATATTAAACTATGTACTACTATGTAATAGACACCTTTTAGAGATAGTCTGTGATTGTTATCCTCATGCATCATTATTATATGCTATGTATTTACCCATGTCAATGTTGATATGCTATGTCTTTATTTCTCATCCATCGGCACATAAAGCCACTGCCATTAATTACTCATGCTACACTAAAACTAAAAGCACCCAGTATGTGTTATGCAAAATGTGTTATTCAAAATAACATTCGTTATCGTTACTCTTAAGTAACATTTATCACAGGTACTATGAGATTTATAAATATGTTACTGGCCCGCCTGGAAGACCTGTGTCACAGAGGGTGTCAGCCTTATTTCTGTACATTGATATTTTTATGGAAATAAAAACGACTATATATATACACACGGGTCAGATTTTCAGAACGTGTACAATTGGCAGCTCTACACATTTAGTAAACTCTGCTAAATTAGGCTAAAAAATGGTGAATACCGGGTATACCTGACTATATTCGGTATCACGTTGATTTAAGATATCTGTTTTGCTATGTTAAAACATTTTAAAGCTGATTTTAGTCTTAAATGTGGGTTATTTGTGAGGATTAGTGAAGGCCAATTGTTAACCTTTTACAATTTCCCTGCAGACTTCCAACTTAATGTATCTGTTCTCTTTAGCTGAACTTTCAGTTAACCTGAACTTTTTCTGATTTCCCCTTGAGTTCAAGTGAAACATAGTGTATATATGTTGAAGTAATTTTAAAAGAAGTACTAACAATTAATAACGCATCTCAAGAGGCTATTTGTGAAATATTCTAGGAAAATGAGTCACATGTCGCAAAATTGCTATTTTTCAAAGTAATATATTCCCAAGAGTTCTTCATTGGATTCTTCTCATTTTGAGAGAGTTTAACGCTTCTACTCAGATGGATTCATGCAGCAAATCTCAAGACAGTGAATTATTTATATTCTTGTGTTCCGAAGGTCATCCCATGGACTACTGTAAACATATGAGATCCGCTCCATCAAAATGAGTCCCATGTCGGCCAAATCGATTTTGGAGTTAGCTATTGGATGGGTAAGCAGCAGGAAAGAGCTTTCCAATGATGTATAGAGCTTAATTTTAGGCCTATTGGGTATAATTCTATGGTTGCGGTGAGTATTTAAGGGACGCGGTTACTGGAGGAGCCGGAAACTGAGATACAGCCTGTTTAAGTTCGGCGAGTGACCTTCGGCGCGCCATCCTTGGTTACGGGCATTTGTTATCAAGCGATTTCTATGAAATTTGGGACACACTTTACTAACTGCCATAGCCATAACATATACCAAATTCAGTTCATTTACTTAGTAACTTATCATTTTATCGCGCGATGAAAATTGGGTGAAATTTGGGCAAAATACATTTCTAGGAGACTTTTGTGGGATTTATGTCGGACGCGTCGTCATGCAAAATGACCAGTTCATATGATTGGATTTTTCTCAGATTTGGGGCAGGTATTATAGACTAGTAGGGCCACAATATATAAAAAAATCAGTGCATTTCATTTAATATTTTTTATTTTATTACCCTGTTAACACGAGTATAATAATTCTGTACAAAATTCTTTGGTGCAGTGCTTGCAATATATACATGATAACACACCTATTCATTCTAACAAAACAAAATGTACAACAGTATTCACCAGTAATAAAATCAGTAATAAAATCAGTAATAAAATCAATAAAATAGCAGTCAGCCCCTACCCCTACCCCTACCCCTACCCCTCCCTGGCCGGCGTTGCTCAACATTTCCCCTCCCCCTCCCCCTACCTCTCTTTGCTGGAGGAGGTGCAACCTCCCCATCCGAAGAAGATTCTGAAGATTCCCTTACCCTGCCCCTTCCCCTTACTGTTCCTCTACCCCTACCCCTACCCCTACCCCTACCCCTACCCCTAGCTTGAGGTTCCTCTTGAGGTTCCTCCTCCTCCTCCTCCTCAGAAGATTCATCACCACCTAATTCTAATGATTCATCAGAAGAAGATTCCATCTCCCTTCCCCTTCCCCTTCCCCTTCCTCTACCCCTCCCTCTTCCTCTAGCCCTTCCACTTCCCCTCCCTCTACCTCTTACTGGGGCGACTGCAGGAGCCTGTACAATGTAGCCATCCCCCCCCCTCCCTGGCCCTTCTTCAGGTACAGTTGGTTTGGGGCACATAATGTCTTTGGTTTCTTCGGTACAAAAATCACGAATAGAATTAAAAAGATACCACTGTCTGTATGCAGACAGTCCAGGAGAAGGTACAATGGGTGGGTTGTCCTGAGGGACATCACCCACATCAACAGTAAGCATTTTAAAAGTACCACTATCTTCAGGGCCTACAAATGGCCTGAAAGAAATAACACCAGGTTTGTCACTAGAAAATTCAAAATGATGATACCCTTTGATACCTGGAAAAGATTTGGAGAAAGGTGACAGGAATGCCTGCCAGTCGTACAATGGAACAAAAACAGTACCCCTTTCATCACCTACAAGTTGGGCCTGGTTGACCCCCCCTGGCGTACTGCGCTGCACACTGGCTTTTAATTGCTGAAGAGAAGAAACGTTGTCCCGACGAAATTGTTTTTTCAAGAGACCAAAGCACCAGTCGGGGGCAAACTTAGTGTGCCCAGTAATCAAAAAGTTAAGTGTAATAGACCTGTGCCTTCCAGTAAGGACACGCCACATCAAATAGGCCAAAACATACCGGTTCTTGTTCTGGCCACTACAATTGTCACAGTTAAGATCTAAATCTTTCTCCCCCAGACCATAGTTTTCAAAGTAATGATTCAGATAAGAAATAACTGCATTTGACCCCTTACTGGTGCAATGGCTCTCATCTATAAGGTAGTTAACTTGTCTAGGCATTCCTTCCATGCAAATACCGAACAGGCCTACCTTCCTCGGGGTGAGAAAATAAAGGGGACCTGGTTGCATCGGGTAAGAAGGTAAATGCACTTGTTGTGCAAAGTCAAAACTGAGATGTACTCGAATGTCACATGAGCAAGGGGCATGTTTGCCAAGGGGGGGTTCACCATTGTCTCTGTACGCTTCTTTTGCATCAGCACAAAATTTCTGATAAAGAGTTCTTTCGGCGGTTACACTGTCTAAATGTTTCTGCTGTTTCTTTAACTTGGCAGCTTTCACAACATCAGGTAAATTACTACTACAGGAAATGTCTCTGTTATTACGCTGGCACTCCCAGCAGAGGTCTGTCATGGGACGACTTGTGACTATTTTAGGAAGATACTTGCGCCATAAATGACCAAAAGTGGAGTAGGCAACAGCCCTATTGCCAGTCTCTTGCATGGCTTGTGTGTAAAGACGATGAACTTCAGCTTTTGTAGAACGGCAGGGGAGAATTAAGATGTCGTCTCTGTGGTGAGAAGATACTCTGCCTGGCAAGACAAGAGCATGTGTTTCGGCATAAGATGTGATGAAGTTGATAGTGTTCTTCAGGTCATCTATTGGCAAAGACCTCACAGCACGGTGACCACCACCCTGTCGTGAACGAGTGACCAGACCATCCTCAGCGAAGGATTTTAGCAAAACTGTCAGCAAGTTTTGGCTAATCCTAGAAGTGAAGGGAGAGAAAAGAAATAGAAAAAATAATTAATAATAATTTAATCGTTGACAAAGGAAGAAATTGAACATAATGCAGGATCTTAAAATGACAATACCAAAATATTGATTCTTAGCAAATAATCATGTTATTATGAATAGCTATCTAATGTTCAGTATTAATGGGCACCACAAGATTCATGATAACACTCACTTGTAAAGGAATTTAAAGGTAGCTTTGCAAATAGGCTTGTTATGCATCCTGTAGTGGCTCTTTGGGTGTTTTCTCTCTCCCTTCCACTGGCGCCCCTTCTTGGTTGGACTGCATCGATCACTGTTGTCAGTAACAGTATTGAAAACGCCAAAGAGTGCCATGTCGAGCTCATCTGAAACGACAGTATAACAATAATGTAAAAATGAATTTGTGACTGACTAATATCACCGACACCAATCTTAGTCTGAGCCCCTACAGTTATCCTACGTAATTAGTTATCCTATGTAATTGGGTAGGACGTGTCCTCATTATTTAACAAGCTACAGCTTAAAATACTGATTAAAATACTGAATGAGTATTATACAGGCATGTATGGGCAATGAGGCAATAGAGAAAAACATTATTTTGAAATTACCTCGATGGATTTGGTCATGTTCCGACCGATGAGAGATGCGCTGTTCCACAGTGAACTGGTCTATGCATGGCCCGCCGTTAAACAATCGGCAGTTACATCTGAAATGGACAAAATCCTAGATTTTAATTTGCCCATAATGACACAAACAAACAATGTATTTTTAACCCTACATTCCACACGAGACGAGTAAGGAATCTCAGACGTCCCAAGTAAATAGCTACTCCCCAGATCTCGAGGGCCTTAAACTCCCCACGCACGAACAACACCATGCGACTTAAAACATACACCAATTAAATTTTAGAACCTCTAAATATACCCACAAGGTATCTAGCACATATAACAGCATTGGATTATAGATTTGGAATGATTTCCAGGGATGTACATAGCATAGTTTTCAGATCGCGTCCCCCAGCATGTCAACACACACGATAGAAAAGATGGCTGCAGAGCACCAACACTTACCGAAACGTGGAGCACTTTTCCCGTTCCTTGTCCACGACTGCCTGCATGTGATCAATAATAAGAATAGGTTCTGATGCTTCCTCAACTTCTTCTTCGTTCGTCTCCGGAGTTTCAGGCTGATCAGGGACGTCTGGTTCTCCATCTGAGTCAGATTCCACCGTCTCTGTTTCCTCGTTGAACACAAAATACTCTTCGATGAGGTTACGCCATTCGGCGTTGTCGACAACACCTCCCAAATTGGCTCGAGCGATGCCATTAAGAGCTTCTGCGACGGTGGCCTCAGCTTCCATGTTTAAATAATAAACCTTGGTCCATTTAAAACTTTGTTGGAGAGTAAAACACGTCTTGTATCGTCTGGAATCGAGGAATAACTGGTCGCTTCGATTCAAATCCAAGACCACGCTAGAAGATGGCGTCAGCCGGAAGTTGATCTTTCGGAGCGGCTGGACCAATCACAGGGCTGTATCGACCCCTCGTGGGCTCCCTTGACGACCCTAGCAACCATTGTTTACGCCGAATGCACTTGGAGAGAGCTCTGTGATTGGTTTACTTACGCGGCGATTCAAAAGGGAAGAATCCCATTGGCTAGAGGAGATTCGCGGCTTTCCGAGGATACCAAATGTGCTGGGGTACCCTACGATCAAATGTCCACGGCGTACGAGTGAATTTAGTGAAAAATAGCCTTCGGCTCCTTTGTTTAAACCCATCCAACCATGTTAGGAAAATGTTTACCGGCCGTTATGAAGCGTAAATAATTGTTTTTGGTACAAAATATTTTCCAGTCTAAAAAAAAACATAATAAAGATTAATATTACGGGAAAAAAAGTTTTCGACCGAAAAAGTCCTATACCACCTTTGGAGCCCTATATCTCAAAATGAAAGTTGCCGACATGGGACTCTTTTTGATGAATCGCCTCACATATTTATTTTCGTGCAGATACATTTTCGCGCACTAAGTTCTTTGACACCTTTTCGCGGGGATTTAAATTCGCGCAGCAAGGTAGTCTCACACATTGTTTATGCAATACTTATACCTTTCGCGTAGGATTTATTTTCACGCACAAAGGTGGGTGCGCGAAAATAGCGAAAATAAATACTGCGCGAACATTAATACGTTTACAGTATACGTTAGTTACTTTACTGCTAATTACCTGCCTTGAAATATTGCAAACTTAAAAATATCAAACTTAGAATATAGAAATACTTATTAGATGTTTCATTGTTTACTACCATTGGAATCGGCTAGATCTAATCTTTTCAAATATGATGATATCTCAGAATCCATTCTTTGCGACCTGTGACTCATTTTTCTAAAAATACATCACATGTGTGCCTTTTGTGTGCACGCAATACACCCGGTACTACTTACACTGGCATCATCTTCAAGAACTAAAATCCCTTTCACAACGATACAGTCAAACTCGTATTTAACTCCGTCCCTCAAGCAGTACGTGTCCGCTGAAAAGAGAGAAGAGAACTGGTATTTAGCCATCGATGCAACAAGAGTTAAACCCTGCCCACACACAGCCGATTTGTCTCCCGACTGCCCCCCGATGAATCCTATGATCTCATTTCAAATCCTGTTTTATGTTTTTGAAATAACATAAATCAGGTTTGGAAATGAAACGTTTCTATTCAATATTTTATTCGGTACATCTCGATATTTCTTTATCTTTATAATAATGTTCTTATAAATTATTAACAGCTTTATTTTAATTTGTACGGTAGTTCAAAGGTCAGAAATGGTGTGAATGTATGTTACTTACATCTATATAGATGTTATTACAAACTTATTTCTTTTACATTTCTAACATTAATGATTTATTGTAAATATCGTATTAATTGAACATTAAATATGCCAAGTCATGTTTGTTTGTATCTTAGTTATGCATGAATGACCCTGAAGATATATATATTATATAATTATATGATATGCAGTATATACATTCCTGACACAATATTCACGTTAGAGGTTTTGTGAACGGATAAGAACCCGTATGTGGACAGAAATGTACCCACTGTGTAGTTTATCAATATAAGGGATTTGCATAGCCGCCATTTTGAATCCTGATTCATATGGAATTATGGGACTAATGTTACCGTGTAAATTCGATGGAAAACATGTTCAGCATTTATTAATGCTTTGATGTAAATATCCATGAGTTTCACAGGATTCCATGAAACAAGACTTCATCTTTCCCTTCATGCATTTGGTTAACATAGATCAATTAAACAAATTATGATATTGGGGAAAAGATCCTGGTAATCTTGGTTAAAAATGTTGCTGATATTTGTATGTCACAATTGAACTGATTCAGCATGCTCTGTAATGGACATGCGCAGTGAGACATGCAAATCCCCTATTAATCGACTGTATTTTATATCCTCTCTCAATAAAGGCATAATAGCATTCTTGCACAAAATTTTGGAGAAAAATGTTGCCAAATATTTGTATGCCAGATTTCAACAGAATCCATCCCAGGATACACTGTAAGAGACATACGCAGTGGCACCTGCAAATCCCCTATTAATCTTCTGTCAATAATGAATAATAGACCAACCAACTCACCCTCATTTATGGTGAAGTTTTTGTTTTTATAATTTTTGGGCGCATCGTCACAGGAGGAGGTGCGCACCTGTTGTCTGATTCTGTCCAGATTGTGCACCTGTGGGCTGGAGGTGGAGACACTTGTCCGCACCTGGAACTTGGCCTGATGAGTACCTTGTGCCGTCACTGCAGTTAACATAGAGTAGTTTAAAGTGGTGTAAAGAAAAGACCCTTCTCGTGGTGAAAGAGCTAATTTTGGAATGTGTAATGTATACATAGATGGGATCCACCCTCTTGGAATATTTGTATAAGACACAACGCTGGGGCTGGTTTTTATGATTTTATTAATACTTCTTAAACACTCTTCTATTTGTTATTATCTCATGTTAAAACTGTCTAATGTGCGAGGCTCTTAATATTACTCTCATCCATATTGATTTGTTTCAAGAGAGAGAGAGAGAGAGAGAGAGAGAGAGAGAAAATGACTCTGACAACTGACATTCTGTTACCTTTTTGTAATTAAATCAGCACGTACTGAGAATAGTGTAACTGTTACATAATGTTCAATTGCTGAATACAAATCTTAAATACAAAAATTATCTCATAATTATATCTTATATAAATCCTTGAGTGGATGGGGTTAGGCCCAAAACAGAGTGGACAGGAGATGGGGAATTGTGTTTGGTTTTACCTTTATTTGGGTCCGTCGTTTCAAGCTACATTAGCCCTTCATCAGGGATTTTGTATATTTATATTTATCGTGAGAAATTGAGAAGAAACTGTTAAAATCTTTAAAAACTCCAATGAATGAGAGAAAATTATTAGAAAAAAAAAATACCATAAAAATAAGGGAGACTGCATATTTGTTGTCGTAGAAATGTAAGAGCCACGATGGCAGGATATGTTTGAATAAAACCTTTTTTTTTTTAAAAAACAACAAAAAAACTCCAATGAAATTTAATGTAAGAACAACATCATGTTTATAAAATATTGCTATGTTTCTAAAATGTATGTTCGTATGATTGAAACGAATTACAGATTGTGAAATATCTACGACATAAAATTGGTTAAAAATGATAAAATTGTAGTGTATTATATATGAGATGTGTTACAGATAAAATGTGCTTTTGTCTTCATAAAGATTTCATTTTTTTGAAAGTTTTTCGCCGATTAAAATACAAAAGTACAATATAAAAAAATACAAATACATCCACAAGAATAAAACAACAATTTCGTTAATCAGGGAGACCCGCTGGTCGGTACCAAGTTATCATTCGTGCTGTGTTTCAGGAAAATAAGTCATAAGTCGCAAAAAAGAGATTTTGAGATATTATACTTGAAAAGATGAGGTCAAGCCGATTCCAATGATAGTAAACAGTCTAATGAAAATAATAAGTATTTCTAGATTTTGAGTTTAATATTTTCGTTTTTGAAAAAAAATAGTTTCCAATATTTCTGGGGATCACTAAACAGTAAAGTAACTAAATGTAGTCCATATGAGGACCTTTAAAACGAAAGGATATATTACATAGATTGTCCTGAAATTTGATTCATCGATTGATATAACTACAAGTGACAAACTTCCCAAGAATCAGAACATTCCAATAATGTGAACTTGTGAAAAGAACACTTTGAAAAATATCAATTTTGCGACTTGTGACTCATTTTCCTTTAACACATCACATTTAGAATCATCGAAGCCCTGATATTTATCCAGGTACAAGAAATCGCACAGGGCCATTCGGAAGGAATAAATGCAGCCAAGGGTTTTGTGTAACTACAGCACGTAAATTTATGGATAGACATACAATCTCGAAACATGGCACATATAAAGTAAAGTGATGATTGATATATCGATAATTGGGAAGGAATTTATTGTGTATGCTGAGGGCATAGGGTGGATCATTGTATTTGACAAAGCTGGGAAATATGACTAGGGAGGGTGAGGAGAGGAGGATGGAATCTGGCATAGGGAAGAAATGGTGCCCAAAAGATAATAAGTAGTAGGAGAATTTGGTGTAAATGTTTGTGCTGTACCTGTGTAGTTGTACTGGGTGATTCCCTCAGTGGGCAGCTGTTCCATGTCTGATTGGCTTATGTCTCCGCTGGTATGCACTTCTGCCCACAGGTTCAGCTCAGTCGTCAGGTAATACTTGCTCTAAACATGTATATAAAGTGTTTGATTATAATTTTGGAATTGTCTGTAGGTAAAGTCTGTCCGAAAAGTAGTTGACACAGGATTCTTTCGTTCCTGTTTGTAGAGGGAAAAGTTGGGGATATTTGACTTCTATTTATGAAAAGGACTCGTCAACCCTTTGCCCAGCGAACTTCTCTTTGCAATCAACTTGAACTCAACCATGGGGCAACAGGGCGAGTATAACTACCTCTTCCTTCCATCTAAGCAAAATAATGGCTGCTGCACATGGAATAGAAACAGCGCATTACAATACAGCGGTATATGTGGCCAAGGTCGATTGTAAACGGCAACTCAGGCGGCAAAGGTCCCCCCTTTTTCTCTCTTCTCAAATGAATCCTGTGTCAACTAATTTTTGGATGGACTATAGTACCATGTTGGCGAGCCACTGAGTAGGTTTAGGTGGTAGTAATCTGCAGTGGCAGAGAGCACCTCACAACATGCATCACTTGGTTCAACATATTTGTAGTGACTGGACGAGTCACGATAACCATTTCCACCGAAAATAAACACAAACTTATATAGTACTGCCACCCATACCTCTATTCCAGAGAACTAATACATCCCAGAAACACATTCAACTCACTTTTCTTGCTTAATTTGATCTTGGCCTTTCTAATTCCTTCACCAATCGAAAGGGAATGATATCAATAACTAAATGTGTGAGTTGAAAATGAGACAGATGTAAAAATGCCAATCACTTATACATCTACAAAGATAACAAACAATATTTACTGCTCAAAGCTCACTCAAAACATGGACCAGTCTAATACCCTTTTGTTTGTTTCTATGGAGTGGATAGAATGTTTGTAAATTGTGCTTTATAGTAGAGGCATAAAGTACATACCGGTAGATTAGTAGTTTGACAATCTATGTTTATTTGCTGCACCTTAGTGTCGGTCTTTAGTGTGTAAGTATCAAGTGGTTTTATCCATGCAGACAAAGCACCCTGTAGACAGAAATACATCATATTGGTGTAAAGGGGTCTGATCATCAGAAAATGTACAATTGGACTTCACCAATCCTTTCAAATAACCCACATTTAAGACAAAAATGAGCTTCAAAATGCAGTTTAACATAACAGAACTGATACTTTAAATCGATGTGATACCAAATGTACTCAGATATACGGTACCCAGTATTCATAATTTTTCAGCAGAATTTAGCAGAATTTACTAAATGTGTAGAGCTGCCAATTGTACATTTTCTGAAGATCCGTACCATAGACGTTTTGAACCACTGGAAACGTTTTGGAGGAAAGGTCCACAAAATGGCTTTAAAACGTTCCTTTAAGTTCATTTAAGACATATAATCAGTTGGCAAACTTGTGGGTTACACGGCTTAGAATTGCTACTACAAGACATGCTTGAACTTTGATACAATAGGAAGGTTCCGCAAGCAAACCGATTTCAATTCAATAACTGTATCCGTATCTTTTTGTCAATAACGTCACATTTTTATGTATGAAAAATAAATTATGACATGAAACATTTTGCTTGATATGTTACGTTACGTTTTTCCCGCCATGTTTTCCCGAACTTCTGTCTTCATTTTAACGTAAGTTTCTATATAAGCGATACGGATAAGGTTAGGTTTAAGTATACGTTAAATTTGCTGAACCTCACTATTACTACACCACTGGAAAGCAGTCTTAGTGAAGAATCTTAATGATTCCATCATTTATTAAGTTAATAGACCTCAGGTAAGTATACGTCTGACCTTGAATATTTTGTTCTGGTCATCCGTAGTGCTCTTCCACTCTGCCTCCAGGCGTTGGTTACCTTGCATCAGGTAGAATGGGTGTTTAGAGGTACAGGTGAGACATGCCAGCTGTACTGTATGGTCACACGTGTACAGTTCTCTCCCCTTTATCTCCTCCTCCAACATATAGCTTCCATGGCCTTTTTTGCAGTCCGTGCTCTATTTGGATATTAATTCATAAATTATCAAATGTAAATCATGGAGGATGTATTGGAATTGATCGGACCAGAGAGCTACAAATGCATAGACACAAGTCATGATTCTAAAACACCAACTGGTAGAGACTAAGGAATGTCGTGGTTTTAAAACCTTATGCGGACTGGTTATGCATTGTTTTTAGCACGGCCAAAAATCCAAAAACATGTTATAATACTGTAATGTAACCGTACTGGATAAATTTTCTCGTAGAGTAAAGTGTTGTTTTTGTGTAGCTTATACTATCAATGTATAACCTTTGTTGCATGTGGACTTTCGAAAACTTGAAACGTACCATAACCTTTATGGAATTGTCTTTCGAAATAAAATATGTTTAAAAAAATATGCTGTCAAGCATCTGTGTGTAGCTATAAAGGATCATCATAGATTTAAGAGCTTTAATAGTATAACCGCCGATAGGAAATATACGAGAAGTACCGTGGGTTAAGGGTGGTCTCCACTGGCTGCGGTAAGCTCTGTGGTAAGCCCTGCGGTAAGCATTGCGATGGTGCTGTGTTGGTGAGGAGTGGCTAGTTCCTGCCTACATTGTTCACTGACCATGTAGGCACGGACCTCGTCGCTCCTCACCGCCTACAGAACCAGCACAAACCGTCGCAAGGCTTACTGCAGAGCTTATCGCAGCCAGTGGCGACCACCCTTTAATATCAATAGGTTATTATTTTTTTTAATTACAACTTAGGCTGTACATATAGTAACAAAAAATATAGTAACAAAAAACGCCTGTCCACCCACCACGTGGATGTTTTCTTGCGTCGCCGCCTCTATGTATCCTTAACTTGATTATTAGACTACTGACAACAATAATAGTCAGCTTTCCTGCATACCAATACATTACAAATTCTTATAGACAAGTCCCGACCTTTCCATATGGTCAATTTAACTCATATATTACAAATATATCAAATATTACAATTTGTTATTCAGAGAATTGCAATACATCTACATAACCTTCATCATATTCATTCATTCATTTCATCAGAATGAGATGATTGAATGAATATGTAGGAGTGATATTGCCACATTAGTATGTTGCTAAGTGAATATGTGTTTACAAGATGCACGGCGGTTTTACATCTTGTATGTCACCACTAGGTATCATTGTATCATCTTGTATTCTCACTGATAAATACCAACAATATTTTATAGGTTAATATTATCTCAAAAGTTAGTCTGATGGAATAGTAGTCTAATATTGATGTTATTATTTGCTAACTTGATCTTGTAGATCTCTGGTAGTTTCCAATAATTTTTTCATGTAACTTATAATCATAAGCAGAGAATAGCAATGTAAATTGTGAGCTTACTGAAATATAAGATAAACAAACAAATAATATGGAGTGATTAATGTTAGTATTATTAGTACATATTATTTGATACCGTGCATTTTGAAAGATGTGTTTGAGTAGTTTGAGATACTCATGCAGAATTGTAAGCAACATTGAATACTTTAATATTTGGGACGTTTTACACGTCTGAAATCACTACATGGAAGTAAGGTGTAGCAGTCAGGTGCAAATTGTGATGTATTTTAGGAAAATGAGACACAATTCGCAAAAAATGGATTTTGAGATATCATAATATTTTAAAAGATGAGAATGAGAAAAGACATCTAAAAAGTATTTCTATATTTTAAATTTGATATTTGTATTTTTGAAGTTGCAAAAGTTTGCTTTATTTCTGGGTGGAGTGACTAGTAAAGTAGCCCAGTTCACTCTATATGATAACCTTAGATTTGCATGAATATGTTTAATACACTGTCTGTCTGGTGCATTGATGCATTGATGCTACAAACAGCGTTAAGCACGCCAAAATGAAAACATTCCCACAAAGGGATCTTGTGAATAAACCACTTTGGAAAATATCAATTTTGCGACTTGTGACGCATTTTCCTGGAACACATCACACATGATGAGGCTTATTTACATAATGTTTCTCAAGGACTCTCTTCAAGGCGGGCCCGGCCATGGTTAGCCACTCCTGTGGTGCACCTTGTGCTGACTCAAGCTCAAATATAGCTGTAGATCCACCAATATTATATAAAGGTCGACTCCTACAGAACTCCACACCCCTCAGTGTGTACTTCTCACATCCTGCCTTCCCCTGGGTTTTCCCGTCCATAACCCCGATTGCAGCTCTTCCCGACTGCTCGAAATTGATGAATTTGACATTGCAGACTTTCAGCGTATAACCCTTCGGCATGAGGAGTCCATACTTGGTAGATCTCTCTGGGTGTGTTTGAGTTTGTCCTACTATTTGCACATCTTCGATGTTACATGATATGCCAGAGGTATCGCAGATACCAGGCAGGAGTTTCTGGTTGAATTCTATGCCAGAAAATGCATTGGAGATCAATTTAAAGTTTTGGAACCTGGTGTTGCAACAGTCTAAACAGACAGCTCCCTGACCACACAGCCAGGCGGTCAAGTGTTCAAAGGTATTCACCTCAGGAGAGCCGGAATGTGCAGACTCACAAGATCCACCTTGCTGAGGTCGATACTCTACCACCCGCAGTCCAGCACTATGAAGGGAATGTGCCAAATTATTGGTAAAGGCCTTCAATTTACTATTCCTTGGGCACTGGTCGTATGTCATACAACTCTGCTGGGAAAACTCATAAACAAAGCCATGACACTGGCTTCCTGCCACTACATTGTGGTCTACCTTGTCCAGAGGTGACTTTAGATAGAATCCAGCCGGGCACGCATCTTCAGTGTTCACACTGGAGGATTTCTTCACCAGCGTTACCAAGTTTCGGTAGAAAGTGTTCATGGTTTCAAGGCCAGTGGCTGTGGCCACCGCGGGACCCACAGTGGAGAAGAAGACTGTGTTCTCCACCATTACATTCCCTGTGCCGCTTATTGTTACACCTCGATAGAAAGTCCTATGGATGGAGCATCTAATCATACGACATTCTGTACATAAAGCATCCTGAAAATATACAGAAGGGTATTTCGGTTCAGTCTGACCTGACTGGACTATTTCAACATCAGTCAACAGTAATTTTGCAGCTTGCTTGACATGGATTGCTGCACCCGCTGACTGAAGGCCAGCCCTAATTATGATGTTATGAGTGAGTAGTCCAACTTCTGCGTTATAATTAACGCCTATATTTGTTGGACATCCTTTAGTTTCCCCAGGCTCGCCCAGATGCCTGTAAGTAAGTGGTTTATCCAGAGTTAAAGCAGAGGTTGAAGATCCAAGTGACACTGCTGTTATCCTTCTTGTTTCTGTTTCCATTGAACTGTCGAATATGCCCGTGGTGGCTATGACTATCTGGTCTCCCACTTGCCAGTTAACCACAGTTTGTAGGGTGATCTGTATTGCTCCTTTGTCTGCAGTTATGTCGAGATGAGTCCATACTGAGCGTTCTGTTCCTGTGTAATGTAAATGAAGTAAAAGATGAATGCTGGGATTAGATAGTATAGGGCTATAATCAACCATTTTAAATTCATGCTAATACAAATCCCACAGCTGATAATCCAACAGCATATATTTTATTTTCGTTTATAAACAATGGATCACCTGGTTATTTATGTTAGTGACCCAGTTCGCAAATGCCTTCATGTCCAGTCAAATATGAATAGGGGAGTTGCATAGCCGCCATTTTGAATCTTGATTCGCATGGAATTATGGGACTAATGGTACAGTATAAAAGCTACAGAAAACATGCCATGTTCAGCATGGAATATTTATCAATGCTTTAGTGTCAATATCCTAGTGTTATACATGTTTCCATAACACAGGTCCCAATCTTTCCCATCATGCTTTGATTTTCATAGATCATTTATAAAAAAACATGATATTGAAGAAAACATTCTTGCAATTTTTGATGAAAATGTTGCCAAATATTTGTATGTCAGATTTTATCAAAATCCATCCCAGCATACACTGTAACAGACATGCGCAGTGGCACATGCAACTCCCCTATTGGTTGAACCATTCATTGAGGGCTGCACTCACTTTGCCACTATGTATTTAATCCCAGGAAAAGAGATCCTGATAGGGGGCAGCGGGTTCCTGTGTTGATTACTATCGATTTGTCCCGCTAAGGATGAGCAGTTGTCCCTTGTCCCTTAAAATCCCATGTCAATTTGTCGCTCTAAAAAAGGTCTATCTCGTTTGTTGACTTTAGGGATCAGGACCCCTAGAAGATTAACGTTAGATGTGTTTACCTTTCATGTGAAGGATACCTTCTAAGTCCACAAGGCCAGACCCCCTGCCTCGTCCTCCATACAGTGTGATGATGGCTTGACGGTCTGTCTCTACCTACAGTACAATAGATAAAGCATCAGAAGCAGCTTAGGTACTTACCTTAAAGCCTCAAGTCCTTAGACAAGGATCTCTATTAAGGTATTTGACTATGTGGGTCAGATTTTCAGAAAATGTACAATTCACTTTCAACAATGCTCTCAAATAACCCAAATTTCAGACGAAAATAAAATTTAAAATACAGTTCAACCTAACCAAACAGATTGCTAGAATCAATGCAATGCCGAATATACTCGAATTTACCTAATAATTCCATCTTCTAGAGGTATGTAAATCCTGATTGTTCAAGATCGATATAATGATGTTCTGACAATGTTCTGTATTCACTTTTACAACTGAACTGTCTCTTGTGTCTTTTGTGCGCGCTGTAGTTGGTGAATTTAGGGAGTTTAGGGAATCTGGGGCTTGAATTTACTATAGCTGTATTAGAGGTATCTGCTGTAAATACTATTATTCATCAAATTAGCCATTTATTTATTACTGATTGTAATTACTTTGTCAATACATGGTTAAAGGTCGAGCTAGAAAAACTGCACTGCAGAAGCTATTGACCATTTCCTGTACTTTTTACTGGGATAAAAATACTTATATTATATAAGTATATATATATAGTATTATATATATACTTACATTATATAAGTATATGTATAGTATTATATATAGCACTGAGAGTTATTGTATATCAATTGTGCAAAATGTCGTCGCTGAATAAAAATCTTAAAACAAAACAAGTCACTATTGTGATGTGTTTCAGGGAAATGAGTCACAAGTCGCGAAATATGGATTTTGAGATATCATCATACATGAAAAGAAGAGATTCCAATGACAATAAATAGTAGGGCTTCTAATAACTATTTCTATATTCTAAGTTTGATATTTTCATTTTTGAAAAAAAGTTTTCAACATTTCTGAGTGGAAATTTATGTAAATCAGCTAAATATACTATATAAGATGACCGTAGATATATTTAATACACTGTCCTGAAATTTGGTAAATGTATTCATGTTAATTAATGACTTGGCCTTAAATGGAATAAAAAAAAAAAGTTTCTAGCAGCGCTTAGCACTCCAAAAGTGAGAGTATTTTCCAAAGATATCCTATAAATAAATCACTTTGAAAAATATCAATTTAGCAACTTGTGACTCATTTTCCTGAAACACATCACAAATATACTCTATTCCAGAGTTGAACTATGTTATATTTGGGCACCCAACGGAAGACCTATTTAGACAACTGTTTATTTAGAATGTTGGGCAACCTTACTGTAAAACATCTTCAGCAATAAAAGAATCCTTGAATTGAATTGAATATTTAGATCTGCCAAGGCGTTTACCTTGAGCTTTCCACACGGGGGAATTTCGATTCTTTCTGCCCGCAATTCCACGTCCATGTCGGGAGAGAAAATAAGATGACCTGAGAAAAAGTATTGACATCATATCACAGTCAGACCTCGAATCATTATTGCCACTCTAATTGCTCCAATTAAGCAATTATAATTGCGCTAATTTAGCAATATGTAATAACTTATGATTAATGTTGTTTTTCAGTTAGTTGCAGTTTAATAGGTGTAATATTATATGAAATATGTCAAACAGTGCGTTATAGTCTATGTGTATGCTTGTTATGTAACATTACGTAATATATGTAACATTGCTCAACCTAATTATATATATTAGTTACCACCCTTTATTATTATATCATATTTCAAAAATACCTCCAGCATCACGGGCTACGCCCCCGTCTCACACTCCTAAGAATGTATAAGTTTCTACAAAATAGGGAGATTTAGCCCCGACACAACACTAACGCATCCATTAACTTTTAATACATTATTACCATTGTGGGGATATCTTGAGAGACCTGCAATGCAGATGCTCTCAGCCTAGCGCCTCTTGAGATATCCCCACTGCGGTAGTGATGTACTAATAGTTAGTGGATGCGTTAGTGTTGCGTTGGTGCGTTGTGGTTGCTATATCTCCCTATTAAAGTCAGTCTAGTGATTGATCCACGTCAGATCGCAAGTGCCTCAGTGTTACTCTCTCCATATAGCATCATCGTTAGTTAACATGCGGACAAGATGTATAAAATCTGCTAGCTATGTACTGCCATACATTATGTCCACTTTTCATATACTTCTCACTATTATTCTATAATACTATATGTACAAATAGGTGCGCAAGTTGCGCGCACTTCTCTGCACAAATGTTATTTCTATTTAACAACCACAAGGGCGCATTTTGTTCCAGTATACTTTATTATTGTATTGCCTCCTATTACCTTTTATTACACTTCTACTACACTATATACACTTTGGGTTCTGTGCTGCTGATTCTATCTTGCTTCTCCTCGCCAACGATTGAAAGGGTCACTACATATTCACTCCATAATAAGATTCACCTTTAACGGTTAACGTCTTCACTAGCGGTGTTTGCTCCAGGTTGAGTAGAACCATGGTGTCCTGTGCTATAGTTGCATCCTCTCCCTGCCCCGGTACCTTGCCACTCAGCCAGGCGGAGGGTGAACTCCACGCGTGCAGGCAGTAAAACAGGTCCGACAGCTAAACACGGCCGAAAAGAGGCACAGATCAAATAATAGCTAATAATAGGGAGGTTCCACAAGCAAACGTATCTCAATTGTATGATCGTATCCGTATCTTTTTTGTGTGAATTACGTCGCATTTTTATGTATAAAATGAATTGTGACATCGAATATTTTGCTTGACATGTTGCGTTGCATTTTCCCGCCATGTTTTGCTTAACCACTTTCATCCTTGTAATGTATGTTTGTATCTCAGAGAAACGGATACGTTTACGTATACACTCCTACCTATTACCGCGTTTGAGCAACCAAATTTGGGGGTTAAATTGGTCTGTGGTAAGAAGGGACCATATAGCGGCCGGTCCCTCGCCGGCTCTTAACCACTAACACATGTTTGGAGCATGAGGCCCTCTATGAGTAGGGTGTTTAGGTCAAAATTAGATATAGCTGAATATAATTAAGTTCAAACAATAATGCAATAATGCGAACTAGACGCACAGTGGATTCAAATGCAAAAATCCGAATTAAAATATCTTTATTAAAAAAAAAGTTATGCCATGTCAAAGGTAAGAAAGTTGGGAGAAAATGACCCTCCTTAACTTCAAGAGCCCCAGTCTCAGTAACCCTACACCGTGTGGTGACAGCCTAAGAGATTTTATTGGTAAAGGGCGATCAAGCGCGCAGGGGGTAAGGGAGATGCTATCTGGACCCTGCGGAAGTAGGTAGGAGTGTATAGGTTAGACCTCCCTAATTAGAACCTCCCTAATTAGGTCAGTATCACGTAACTTTCGCTCAGCTTAGTGAAAGTTGGGCAAAGGGTAAACATGGAGAACCGAAAGGATGTTGGACACTAAAACCAAAGCGGTTTTAGTCCGATATTAAAGTAAATAATGGACGTAGAAGTTGTTTAAATCCTGTTAATGAAATTACTTCTATGGTGTTCTTATGATTCGGAATAAAACGGACAAGGCAAAAGCTTTCCCCAAACCGTAGAGAAGATATATAATTACCTCAACTTTGAAGAGGCCATATTCGTTGGTAATAATGATGTTAGGTGCATTTGGGCTGTCTCCAATGCACGGAGTGTCCTGCGCAGCGGGCTCAAAGTGTTCCTTGGGCTTGGTGACGCAGGTAAAGCTTGTATCGGTATCGTCAAGGTAGACCACCTCCTCACACATCACACATCCCAAATCCACTGTCACTTCACCATTGCTGAAAGTCACCAATTATTCCTTATCTTTAAGTCTTCACAACTTGCACATACATGTGATTCAATGGAACTTCTAATATAAGTCAAGATGCTGAATGCATGTCCCTTTTCTACGATGAATAAAAGAATGGTCAATAAACCATTGCTATAATTGAACATTTCATTTAGTAAGGATCATAGTGCGGCAGCTTTAGTAAGGAGTATAGGGGATTTGCATGTCTGACTGCGCATATCTGTTACAGTGCATCCTGGGATGGATTCTGATGAAATCTGACATATAAATATTTTGCAACATTTTTATCGATAATTGCAAGAATATACCGACATTGTAGCTTGTGTAAATGATCTATGTTAACCAAATATATGATGAGAAAGATGGGGGCTTGGTGTGTGGAAACATGTATAACACATAAATATTGACATTAGAGCATTAATACATAGTCCATGCTGAACATGACATGTTTTCTATAGCTTTTAGACTCTATAATTAGTCCCATAATTCCTTGCGAATCTAGATTCAAATAGGGCGGCTATGCAAGTCCCCTATTGCGCTGACGGATCAACATTTCAGGTCAGGGGCTGGTTTGGTGGCTGGAAGGCTGTATATAAGCAGGACATCAGTCCCTCTCTAATGGTGGGGGATCCTGGCAGCTAACCTATCTCTGTGGCATTTTGTTTGTATGTAAGACATTTTATTTGCATTACAATTTCGGGAGACCCAATATTCTCATGTACCCAAGAAAACAGTAGCAATTACAAAATTTAATCAACATTTAAAGAGTATAGATCAGCTTGATACATATTTAAGATGTAGTAAATGCTTTGAAAACACGCGCTTGCCACTCAGACCTCGGAAAGAGGTGGAATATTATTGTTGGTTCAAAGATGATAGGCTCACATGCTGGTAGCTAACTTATCTCCCTAATAGCGGAGTTGCATTTGCACCTAGGCATGTCTGTTATAGTGGATCATGGGGTGGATTCTGATAAAATCTGACATACGAATATTTGGCAAAATCTTTTTCGAAAATTCCAAGAATGTTTTCACCATTATAGCTTTTATAAATGATGTATGAAAACCAAATGCATGATGGGAAGGATGGGGACGTGTGCCATGGAACATGTATATTGACGTTAGTCATAGTCCATGCTGAACATGGCATATTTTCTATAGATTTTAGTCCATATCATTAGTCCCATAATTCCATGCGAATCAAGATTCAAAATGGCGGTCATGAAAATCCCCTATTACCACAATTTTATAGCAGTTTATTGAGTTATTACAGAGAGAAATATCATCAAAAAGTACCAACAACCAGGAGTGAGCCCTGTATCCCTGTATTTTTTTATTTTATTTCAACTGGGAAAGACATCTCCCAGTAAACTGGGTTATTCCTATGCGCCCAGCTTTGGGTAACAGTGATTAAATTTTAGCAAGATAAACAATGATCATTTTAGTAAGTCATTTCAACTTATATGAAATTCCCTGATATGTATTCCCTGCTGAAAGTAACTATAATCTCACACAAGGCACCTGAGACTTACCGCAGATTGGTTCCA
The DNA here is from genome assembly GCA_942159475.1 of Sthenelais limicola. Taxonomy (NCBI): domain Eukaryota; kingdom Metazoa; phylum Annelida; class Polychaeta; order Phyllodocida; family Sigalionidae; genus Sthenelais; species Sthenelais limicola. Next base: position 7,675,493 of record OW804102.1, read on the forward strand.
GAGACTGTGACGGTCTCCCCTCCCTGGCTGCTTATAAACATGGGCAATATTTGCCTTACGTGGCCCTGGGTGTCGCCATATGTGTAGGTAAGCGATGGTGTGTATTCAGTGTACACAGCATCATCCTCAAGAGCCTTAGAGAAGATCTTAACACTGCAAATCCCTGAAATAATGTGAATTTATCTAGTCATAATAATGCAGATTATAAAAACACAAACATACTGTGGTAACTGAAGTGTAAACTTAATGACTTAGCTAGACTGATTGATTACAGAGGAAAGATTTTATAAGAAGTAATGAGGGCAAGAAATGTTGCACAAGATTTAAGGGAGGAGTCATACAACTTTGCAAAAGAATCTTTCGCAAATTCTACCCTTTCCTCCCAGTTGTTACATATATATATGGGCCAGATTTTCAGAAAATGTGCAATTCGCCTTCACCAATCCTCTCAAATAACCCCCATTAAAGACATTTTTATATAAATGACTTTCAAAATACAGTTTAACATAACAGAACTGATACTATAAATATATGCAATATCAAATATACTCAGATATACCCGGTATTCATCATTTTCAGCCAAATTTGACAGAATTGACTAAATCTGTAAATCTGCTGATTGTACATTTTCTGAAAATCTGACCCATATGAAGAGTCCCTATTAAAAGGCTTTGGACACGAACCTATAGAATAGATTGGTTTGATATTTGCTGGTATCTATTTATAAATGGTGAAATGCGTCACTTTTACCAACATTTCTGCTTTGTGTTCACTATTGAAAATCAGTGGATCATGAGAGGCACAACGGGCCTTCCCTCTTCCGAATTGTCCACACAATTATATTACATAACTCTTTCATATATAAACCCTCTCGCCTTCCATTCAAACCACACTTTCCGATTTCGCTTCCACCCCCCCCCCCTTTCCCTACAATAATAAAAATCATATCCTTTTATCCTTATTTTATTCATAATTCCTCAACCAATAATCTTTTATCAATTAAAAATCAATTTCTTTTATTCAATATCCACCTTCATGTATAACTTTTAACTTTAACAACTTATAACTACAAAAAGTTCATTTACCAACTGTCAAAATAAAATACATTTATTCATACCGTTGTTGTTCTCTCATGATTATAGAATGCACATACCCGCATCAGGTTTAGGAGGTGTGGTGATGACTATATGTGTGGTAACATCAGAGATCTTCCAGTGAATGGGGGCGTCCACACCACATATACTCACAGTCATGAACGCGGAGAAACCGCTCCCGAGGATAGTCACTGTCTGCTTCCCTAGTTTACTTCCTACATAATGTGATAATGTTGTGGTAAAATGAGTCACAAATCGTAAATTGGATATTTGTCAAAGTGTTTTCCTCACACGATGTCTTTGTGGGAATGTTTTCATTCTTTGAGTGTTTAACCTTGTTCCTAGCATAAATAGATTTACCAAATGCCACGGCATTGCATTAGATATATCCATGGATTTCTAAGGTCATCTTATAGAGTATATTTGGGTTCGAGTAAATGTCGGCTCAGAAATATATTGTGCAAACATTTTTTTCAAAAATAAAAATATCGAAGTTAAAATATAGAAAAACCTATGTCCTACTGTTTGTTATCATGAGAATCGGCTTGATTTCATCCTTTCAAATATGATTATATCTCAAAAATAATTTGCGACTTGTAACAGTCATTGTAACAATCATTGTAACAGTCATTGTTGTAGTTATATGGTAGATATTCATCGAGATGCCAGTGTTATAATATCAGAAGGAACCTATTTCAATTGCATATTTCCGTGATTGTTTTTTGAAATTGTAATTAGTATTTTTTCCCCGGCATATTTCCGTCTTTTTATTGTTCAAGACATCCTATTTTCGGGTTTTTTTTATATTAAGATCTTATTTGTCTGTAGTGGTCCATTTTTCGGTGTGTGACATACATGACAGGGCCAAGTCCCATGCTCTCTGTCAGACGGTCAGCTAGGCCAGCTAGAGTCTCCTCTTACTAACCTAGCCAATGCCTGCCTAGGTGGGTGATGGTATACTTTCCACCATTCCCCCTTACCCCCGATAATGGACAAGTGCATAAAGGTGAAGTACTGAAGTAGATCAGTTCTAAAGACGAGTTCATTCAATACATACAGGTGATGTACTATATGTATACCCGATGAACTGTTACTTTAATTTGTAAATATAATACTGTATGATATCCTACTGAAAGTCTTTCATTTAGTTTATTGTCATTTTGTTTAATGGACTATACACCACCTGGAGCAATAGCGGATAATCCATGGCAAATTGACTAAAGAACATAATTTCTAAGAAGTGACAGTTGTGCCAAACTGTTCGCCACATTGCAAGCTTTGATATCATATATAGAGAGAGAATGGAACGGGCCGGCAATAATCGAAAACTTATTGGACGAGATTCGTCCACTCAAACACGATGCCGTAAGCAGCGTGCTTATGCGAGAACTGCATCTATTCAGATGGGAACACAATTTATCGCTATGTACAGTTCTTAAAGTAAGATCATGAGCAAAATTTGAAATATAATTACACAAATAGAACTATGTATTTCAACACTGTGTTGATCTTCATATGCAAGGTTAAAACAAAGGTAATCGGGACTAGGAAACTATGACAAAAAGCTTGAAGTCAATTGGAATAATGTTCTACCAGACCTGTAATTATTGCACGGAATATCACAGAATATAATGACATTATTTTTTATGAAATCATAAAGCATTATTTGTGCGTTTCTTCATTCTCAAAATCAAAATCGTCCAATAACCGATAGCTAAGATTCAAATAATAAAAGGATTAAGCGAAGAGAATCCTGGTTAATTTTGTAGCAAACGCAGCTTATATACGCTGTTCAGCCTATTTCCTATAGATGTTCACAGGGTGATTTGGGCCATTTTGGGCCATTATAATTTGTATTACATCAATTTGTTCAAAACTTAATTCATCTTACCAGTGTTTGGTGTAATGGCAGTAACATCCGGGTTACAGGTCCATGTAGCACTGCTAGAATAACCGTCGTTGTCTCGTTTCAACCTAACCAAGTTGTTTCCAGCATACAATGGACGTTGCAATGTACAAGGCATTGAACTATCCGTGAATCCACTTGCTGGATAACACCACACACCACCTATTGTTAAGGGACTTCCCCAACGGCCATATGCTGAAAAGCCTGATCCACTGATTACAAAGCCTCTTGCTTGGCAATCCTCATTAGGTGTAATTGTAATTTGGGGGGTTAGTGCCTCAAGGTAGGTAAAACTGGAGTAGGTGTCTGTATGTGATGTGCCTGGTGGGGTTGTGATTCTGATGGCTATGGCACCTGGGTTATACGGTTTTGTTATGAAGATGACTGAACTCCCTGTGACGTCCAAAACCTCAGCTGCAATATTAACGTCAGTTTTATCCTTGCCTTCTGCAAATCCATTGCCTTCACATGTCACTGTAGTTCCGCCATGTTTACTTCCAGAAGTAGGGGAGCAAGTGTCTATCACAAACCTACTAGTTAGAGTATAATCGGAAGCTAGGATTTTGGCATTTCCAAACTGGTAAGACCAAACCTTGATATTATAGTTTCCAGCATACATATGACTGATATCGCATTTGATCAAGTTGTCTTGTACTTGGGTTACTTTACATGTATGATCCGCAAAGCCAGGCCTTCTCAAATACACATATATACCCTGATCATCATCTAAGAAGTTAGCGCCTAAAATGTACAAAGTCCTGGGTGCCACCAAGTCAGTGCTAACGTCAAACATGTAGTCTACCACTGGCGTAGCATCTTCTGTTGTCACAAACATACACTCTGGACTCACAATCTCCTGCTCCACTTCACCACCAGCTTCTGTTGTGACTTTGACAGTGAGAGTAATTGAGTATGGACTGTCTTGATCCAGCCCGGGTGGTGACAGAAACACAATAACCCGTGAAGTCACCTCAACTATGTCACATTCATATGCACCAATGGTCACCTTAATGGCGTCATCAACTCCATCATCATCAACATCAATATCGATATCATACCCTGTGAAACCTTGTCCTCTGCATATGATGAGGGTTCCCCCTTCAGTGGAGCCCTGTGGTGGAGAGCAGGAGTCTATTTTGGGCAGGATACACACTCTGGTGTCATAGTGGCTATCTATTGAGGCAATGCCCAGGTTGTGAACCCGGACTTTGAGCGTGTGGCCACACCCAGACTTACAGAGACCCACGTCTGACACCTCACATTGCAGCTCCACTGGTGTTGCTGATACAATGTGGCAAGGATTTGCGCAGATTAGTATCTGTTGGGGGAAATAAAACATTGATTAAAAATGTATTATTTGATGAAAATATTGATTTATATCAACTGATATACGGACAGCAAGAATTGTCTTCATTTTTCAGTTGAATAAAACATAGATCAACGAGTATGATGCAGTTACAAATTTTCATGGGCTTAAATACCGCGAGTTCCACGAAATAATTTCTGGCACTGCAACAATTTATTCTCCCTGGGGTTTCACTTATCAGTTCTATGGCATAGAGGCACTCAACTGCACACATTTTTCTCTCCCCGAAACTGTTTTGAAATGCCCTACAGTGAAATATTGGCCCGCGAAAGATTTTAGCTGCATGGTATTTGATTTACAAGACATTTGGGGATTTTTTAATTTTTTATTTATTTATTTATTTTTTCTTAAAAAAAAAATGTTACATGTTACAAAGACAAACCAAGGCAAAACAAGGCAAACCCACGGTATGTGAAAAAAAAGGTGTTCATCAGAATGCAACCACCTACCGTGTGTTCTTGAAATAAATACTAGACAATATATGTAATACAACATCTCATTGCATAAAACCATAAGGAAGTGTCCCTACAAAAGCCTAAGTGATTATACTAAAAACTGACAATAATAGGTATATTATAAGGTAGAAGGGATCCCCTGGAAGAGCTAAGGCCACCTTAGAAAGGGACACCCATTTCCAGAATCATTATTATTATTATCATTATTTTGTACTTGTTATGTTATATCTGGAAATAAACACTATACAATACAAGAGAAGTTGGAAGAGACAGATGGTGGGAGAGGGAACAAGGAGAGATAAAGATGTGGGCCCGACTGTCCCACTAGCAAATCCAGTGTGTAGCACAGGTATTTGCTAGTTGCTAGTTAATATAGATATAATGAGGTTACACAATGTTATGTAATGTCTCATATCAACATTGATTTGATTTAAATACGTTTTATTGCAGTCGGCTGCCATCTGAGGGGACTGGCCAGCACAAGGGAGGTTTTCAGCCCCTCAGTAGCATGTAAACAGTAGTTCCTTGTGTAGGGTACATGACTTCTTAGTCATTCACTGTTAAAGTCACACTACAAAATTGTTTTAAACATTATATAACTTTAGACAATATGGCACTATGGTAAATATATAATCATTTCTACAATTTTTAGGCAACTTGATTCATACAGTGTTTATAATAAATAGTCAGCATTCCTGACATACGTGGTTTTGACTCTTATCGTAAATACTTTTGGAGATCTATTGTGTTATGGGCCACCGTTGGGAGTTTATGCCAGGAATAAGGCATTTGATTAAAAACCGGTTTCCGTATGTGTTCAACTTACCTCATTGTAACAAGGAAGCTGGCAGAAACCTTGGCCAGTGATGGTGATGATGGTGCCAGCTTGTACATGCAGTGGGTAGGGGAAGATATTGGACACTGTAGGAGTGGAGCAGATGCCCAGCATTACCCCGGTGAAAGTGTTAGGGGCATAAGCGGGCGGAGGAAGGGTCGCGTCTGTAATGGGGCAGTTACCGCCTTCCAGGGTTTCACTTCTCCCGGCACACACCTGGTACAATTCTGGCACTTTCTCTACAATAGGAGAAACATCATCTATTGAATTGTTATTTCATTAAACAGACACATGGAACTAGACATGACTTCTATAATGTAGGTCTTCCATTCTGTCCAAGAAAATAAATAAATTAGGATAATGTACAATATTCAAATACAGTAAATGGTATAGTATTAGTATCTATAATTGTACAATTCGTGGCCAGAGGAGTATTATTAATTCCATATTTTCACCTTTACTGGTGACAGAAATGGTTATTATTCACACCTTTACTAGTAACATTTAGGATTAATATACACTAGTATAGTGGGTATACTATATGCCATATTGTTGAATTGAAAACATTGGACTGAGAGTGAATATATTTGTGACAATGGACTCAGCAAATGTGTTTAATTCTCCTCATCTCATAGATACAAGTCTAAGTATGTTTGATGGTTTAATAAAAACTTCTTTATTGAGGAGATTTAAAGATATTCAGAACGTTTGGCAAATGAACAAAATCAATTCAAGGTCATCGCTACCTCAGATTTAACTTGATAGGTGCAATACAATGAAAATAAAGAATCTTAGTCCACTCAACAGATTCTCATGCGATTCTCACAGAATATAGTGGAAAAGAGTCCTCTGCAGCACAAAATCACATGTGAATCGGCTTAGTGGACTAGGGCCTTAAGCTAAAAGTGATCTTACTGAGACCAGGTATCTCCAGTTTGTATTCACATGTAAAGCCGGCTGAGTCCTCATAATGGCCGGCTGTGTACTGTATGAGGAGGTATGCAGTCCTCTGTGTCACTGGTGCTGGCCTCTCCGTCCCACACACAACCACCCTGGACAAATTATCGTATAAATATAAGTATTTTGTATTGATGTAAAAAGTACAGGAAATGGTCAAAGCCTTCTGCAGTGCAGTTCCTCCAGCTCGACCTTCAACCAAGTATTGAAAGAATAATTACAATCAGTTTCAATCAGTTACAGATAAAAGGCATGGTTAATTAGATGATTAGTAGTATTTACTGCAGATACCTTTGATACAGCTATAGTAAAATCAAGCCCCAGATTCCCTAAATCCCCTAGTACAGCATGTACAGAAAACACAATAGACAGTTCAGTTGTGTATATGAATACAGAACATTGTCAGAACATGTTCATTTAAACATGCATTCTCAGCTATGACAACAAAACAAATCTTACCAAATTCAATCACATTATCATACCCAATGGCACAATGGAGGTTTGTAATAGATCGAGATTGAGGGTCAAATCACACAACATCCCGAAGGGGTGGAGTGAGATTTTACCTCCGTCAAGATCAATTACAAACTATACAGAGTGCCATTGGGTATTTATTACATACTGATTTATTGACTCATTTGTTATATTTACCTTCTTAGTAATGTTTTTCTGACAAATTATTGGGAAAATGTCTGAAAACTTTAAAAACATGCAAAGCAGAGCTACGCATCAGCTGCTAAGAAGTTCAATGTCATGAACCAAACAAATTACGTTATTTGGGTCATGTGCTTCCATGATAACCCGCAGCTATGCGTAATCGCATTGGTATGTGATTTTGAGTTATGAGATGGCACCCCTGTATCACTTCTACAAAATCACATATATGTATGTAATAAAGACTTAAACAACTTGACTTATCAATATCCTGCAGCTGGGATACGTTTAGATAAGAATTTAAAGAGTAAACACCAAGAGGAAAATGGCACCAGTGTGCGATAATAAGTGATGTCATCTCATGAAAGGATTTGGGTGGGTTCTCCAAATACAAATGAGGACGTTTTAGAAGCCCATTAGCAAACCAACTGGCCGAAATCCTCCAAAAGGTTGGTCAAATGACTTTTAGATGGGTAGGAAAAGAATGGAAGAAGAGGTACAAAATGTTTTTGACTAACGTTTTTGACTGATGATGTATGTCATAAAATAGGATACAATGGCAGATACAATAAACTATAATGATTAGGGGTAACTTACTTAAGCTGTGGGAATATCATATTTATATGAATGGAGATGCTGTCTCCTTCATCACAGTCTCCCAGGTCAAACTTGGGGAAGGAGAGGGTGATCTCATAGTCTCTCTCTCTGTCTATTATCCACGTACATGTGGAGCCTGGCTTTAACGTGGCAATGTTGTCAGGTGAAGCAAACATACCCTGGGTGTCTGTTAACACGCTGTTACACCCTGAAACAGTCAGATGGGGCAGATTTTCAGAAAAGTACAATTGGCAGAGCAACACATTTAGTAAATTTGACTGGGAAATTGTATAGGGATATCTGAGTATATTAATTTTGGTATTGTCTTGATTCAACCAATCTGTTAGGTTATGTTTGAATCTGATTTTTGTCCTAAATCTGGGTTATTTGAGAGGATTGGTCGAGATGAATCGTACATATTCTGGTGTTTTCACCCATTAAGTCCATTATTGGTATTGCAATAGCCCTATGTCAGGCCATCTGAACAATTTTTTTTTTTTTTAAATACTTTGATTCTTCAAATGCATTATGCAAAATAAATTATTCTCAGCACAGCTGTCCCCAATAATATTTTTAGAAAAGTATAACATCTAGATAATATCTTACTTTACTCTGACAAAAAGTATTGTATTTATTTAAAGAATAAATAAAATTTACATATAAACATATCTTCATAGTTATGCTCTTATTTACCGTCATTCAAAACCAAAATAATAAGAACATATTAAATCAAGATAAAACCTCACACCAGGGAATTTGTCCACAGACGCATGACAGACAAATTAATCATTAATCATTTGATTGCAGGGGTTTCTACGGGCATAGTGATGCATAGCATTGACATTTCATTATCATTGATACATTTGATTTTCTCCATAAACATTTATAATTAGTCTTACAATGTCTTGCAGCACACAAGTCTTATTCTCTGTGTCATATTCTGTCTCTGTCTTCTAAATATGCCAGACAAATCAAGTATTGATGAATTTGTGTTGTGTACGAATATGATCTTTTAACAAATTATATTACAGAAGTTTGGTCTAATTGATCTTAACCTAAAGCGTTGTCAACATTTGTTCATTCATGACGACTTATTGGTCCAGTTTAAATACACTTGTGAGTTTGCAATTGTAACATTTACTTGTCCGTTCTTGACTGAGCATTACGTCAATTTGGTGGTCAATATGTGTCTTGTAGGAAGCCTCTGCAACTCAGCCTATGGCCTCATTGCTACAGCCTCCTACTCAACATGTATTGACCACCTCATACGCCACACTATACTAATCTTGTTATAATACTATATTTTCTATTAAGAGAGTAAGTGCCTCAACAATGGTAAATTCAATTATATATTCACCACCTGGTTGTTTCTTGACGAATACAGCCCTGAAGCCCTTTCTCTCAGGCCGATCTTCATGGGTGACAAACTTTATTATTGCAGCATCTGTAACCTCTATGGTGTACATAGCATTGCCACATAGTCTGGGTCGTTCAGTATTGGTCTGCGTTCCTTCATATACCTGGTAAAGATGAATATGGTTGAACGTAAAATGTTTGTTGTTTGTTTGTTTTACTTTATTTGGCTAATGCCCTGTCAGCGAGTCTTAATCTCTCCAGTAGTGGGAGGTTTCCAGACTCTGCTGGACTCGGTGGTAAAAAGAACATAATAAATAAGGGAACAATCTACTACTAAATCATCGCCTTAGCAGCAGCCCTTATTTTGACGTTTGTTTTTATTCTATATTCAATATATGAAATGAACAGTGTATGTAGTAATGTAGGGCAATGGTTGAACAGTGTATGTTGTATAATGTAGGACAATGGTTGAACAGTGTATGTAGTATAATGTAGGACAATGGTTGAACAGTGTATATAGTAATGTAGGGCAATGGTTGAACAGTGTATGTAGTAATGTAGGACAATGGTTGAACAGTGTATGTAGTAATGTAGGACAATGGTTGAACAGTGTATGTAGTATAATGTAGGGCAATGGTTGAACAGTGTATGTAGTAATGTAGGACAATGGTTGATCAGTGTATGTAGTATAATGTAGGACAATGGTTGAACAGTGTATGTAGTATAATGTAGGACAATGGTTGAACAGTGTATGTAGTAATGTAGGACAATGGTTGAACAGTGTATGTAGTAATGTAGGACAATGGTTGAACAGTGTATGTAGTAATGTAGGACAATGGTTGAACAGTGTATGTAGTAATGTAGGACAATGGTTGAACAGTGTATGTAGTATAATGTAGGGCAATGGTTGAACAGTGTATGTAGTAATGTAGGACAATGGTTGGTCAGTGTATGTAGTATAATGTAGGACAATGGTTGAACAGTGTATGTAGTATAATGTAGTACAATGGTTGAACAGTGTATGTAGTATAATGTAGGACAATGGTAGAACAGTGTATGTAGTAATGTAGGACAATGGTTGAACAGTGTATGTAGTATAATGTAGTACAATGGTTGAACAGTGTATGTAGTATAATGTAGGACAATGGTAGAACAGTGTATGTAGTATATTGTAAAATAATTGATGCTCATTATACTGCAACTTGTGTAATATTGTCGCTCCTACACCAAACCAGGGAGGTATAAACGAGGAAGTACCAATGAATATTATGCGCGGGTGGCATATAGTTGAAAGTAATGCCACTGCTACTAGTATCGTCAACTATTTATAAGTGCATCACTAGTATGCTCTTCCCTGGTAAAGGTCAATCAAACTAACTGGGCTATATGTAGTACTATGATAGGATGTAACGAGGTTGGTTTCTGACTTACTGTACAAGATGGTCATGAGTTTTTTTCGACCAGGGATCTCACTCGAAGCCTGCGGCTTCTCGTGAGATCCCTGGTCGAAAAAAACGAGTGGCCATCGTGTACAGTAAGTCAGAAACTAACTGAGTTACATCCTATTTTTATACCACGATTTTTGTTTTTATATCATGTTGTAAAATAAATGAATAAACAAACTATTTATTTACCTCGCTTCTCTCCACTGTTCTGCCATATTGATTTGGTTTATGCCAAATCACTAAACAAGCGTATAACTGATTGGTTGATCAACGACGGCACAGTGGCATATGACGTCACAAATGGGCGTGACGTCATGAGCGAGCGAAACGTCAACCAATGAGGATGCTTCTTACATTTAGGCTAAAAAAGGGTAATATTTTCGCGCTTGGATCCATTCAACAAAACACAATAGCAGGTATCCAGTCATTTGCAGTGTGTACAACCCCCGATCGTGGTATAATATTGCAGTACAGTACTGCAGTGTCACCTGGCTTGCAGTGGCTAAATTAAGTCCCACTTGCAGATATTTGAGTGCAGTGAATGAGTCGTTGCTACTCCCTTGTATATACCTCCCTGACCAAACCTATTAGTGAAACTGTACATAGTTTTCTTACCACAAGGTGGTCCCTGTAGCAGCCTCCCTCTGGAGTGGGTTGTATGTCATAGCCCAGCGACAGGATCATCTCTGCCCCTGGCTCCTGTATCCTGAACTCATAGACACACCTCAGGTTGGCCACATAACCAGATGGAAAGCCCAATGACGTGGCAGCCTTCAGCTCTGTGGTCACAATGTGGTAGCCTCCTGTGCAGGGCACTGGGTCTGGCGGGTTAGCTGGGAGAACAAGGGTATTTGTGATGTATTACAACAAAATGAGTCACAAGTCGCAAAAAATGAATTTTAAGATAACATCATATTTGAAAAGATGAGATCAAGCCGATTCTAATGATAGTAAACATTATGACATTTAATAAGTATTTCTATATTCTAGTTTGATATTTTGATTTTTGAAAGAAACGTTTGCAACATCTTTGGGTGGACAATTACTAGTAAAGAAGCTAGATGTACCCTATAGGATAAATGCAGAGATATATTCAATCCATATTCCTGAAATTTGGGACATGTATATATATACATGCTACTAATATAACATCGCTTAACCCTCCAAGAACGATACAATTCCAACAAAGAGAACTTTGAAAAATATCAATGCTGCGACGTGTGACGCATTACCCTGAAACGCATGACACATGTTGTCAATAGTCCTATGAGACCTGATCTCTACAGATCCTAAAAAAGACGTCGGATTTCGACGATTGGATTTATCCCTGAAAAATAAAAGGCTTTACAGGCATGGAGCTTTACTCTTACTTAGAAGGGTGAAGTCGCCAGGAAATGTACAATTCGCCTTCAACAATCCTCTCAAATAACCCAAATTTAAGACAAAATTGACGTTCAAAAAATACATTTCAACGTAAACAAACGGTTTATTTGAATCAAGGCAATATCAAATAAACTCAGATATACCTTTTATTGACCATTTTTCAGCCTAATTTATCAGAGTTTACTAAATGTGTAGATCTGCCAATTGTACATTTTCTGATGATTTGACCCAGATCTATCTCTTACTTGTGACTGCCTGTGTGAAGTATTCCAGTGTGAAGCCTCTGTGTCCTGTGGAGCTATCCGTGGTGTAGGTGACTGTTAGAGGCTGTGTAGCTGACGTCTCACAGAAGTAGCGGCCTGAGGTTATGTAAGGGTGACCTGTGCACCCTGTGATGGCTGTACTGCTGCTGTCCGTTATCTGTAACACCACAGGTCACTTGTAAAACATGTAGTTTGTATTTAAATATTTGTATTCAGTATTATGTCATCAAAGGTACAATATTCCCAGAAGAAGCAGTTCAAATTTAGTTTACAAAAATAACATTTTTTCTAAGAAAAAAGACGAGCCGTTTATATAATATATAGAATCAAATTAATACCAATCTACTTAAAGGCATGGACTAAAAGGATTAATAACCTCCATTTTGGGACTGTTGGTGCACAGTTTGTACCTAATCTCACGGCTTTGTGTCCCATTTTAACCACACATTGGACCAGTTGCCCCTCAATGTAAGTCCTTACACATATATTAATGTTGTTATGACGGTATTATGCTGCTTGATCTGGACTGGCAAACTATTTCTTCATTTTTATTGCCATTTTTGTTGTTGTTTCGTACTGCTGTATTTTGTTTTATTTCATTATTATCTTATTTACTTTCTTTGTCTCTATAACCGATGAATGTATCAAATGTATTAGATAGTTCAAAATAACTCTTGGCTAGAGAGAGGGGAACCACTAGTATAGATATCTAGAAAATAACCCTTTTAGACGGCCAAAAATATAACAAAAAAAATGTTACTTTCCCACATTGTTGTACTATATTATATTGGAGAGTATTTTAGGTGTTTGTCACCTGTGCTAGAATAATGTATAACCTGATCTGTAATACTATGTAAGCCTTGTGAGGCCCTTATATCTCTGATTAGTAAGTAACTTCATCTTGCTCAATTAATTGTCTGAACTTAAACGTAATTGTGTAATATTATAACTTTGAAATTTGCATCATATTAAATTTTGGTCTTTTCGATGGCTTGAAACGTACCGCTTATGCGGAATTGTTTGTCGAAATAAAAATATGTTTAAAAAAAAACGCCCCAAAACCCTCCAACTCATTTTTGCAAATAATGTACATCAAAAATTTATTTCTATCACTCCCAACTAGTCAGCCTGTAATTAACTTTCAGATGCGGGTCTCCTTCTTGTACAACTCTTTTGTATAAATAAAAAATATATTGAATGGAATTATTCCTATATATATAAAAGCATAGGGGCCCTGGGGTCCTGAGTCAACGATACAGAACATCTTACCTCTAACTTGTCCCCGGCAGTGCAGGATCCTGAGATGGCCAAGGTCTGGAGATCGAGGGAGATGTAGACTGGTGAGACACCTGGGTTAATGGTGTAGGTACAGGTGAGGCTGGCTGCGGCAGGGTGCGGGTGGTTGGGGGAGGAGAAGTAGGCCTCAGCCATTGTGAAGTCACTTTGGCCAGAGCAGATGGCTGGAATATTGTGTTATATCTCCATTATAACTTATAATTGTTATTTGACTATTCTATATCTATTGGGAAGCTAGTTTAGTAGAAGAAATGAATAGAGTCCGGAGGCTTTGGATTACGAGATCCGACTGAAGATTTTATTGTACACACTCGATCCATTGGATTCACATGACTGATATTATATATGTTCCTCTCTCATTGGTTGACCTTACATCCTTTACCTGTCCCCTGCTGCTACCCAGTCCTCTCTACTAGACTTGCATACTACTGCAACTAATTATTTATATAGGAGGGTCATTATCCATATTATCACTATTACGTCATTGTTACGTAATATGATATAACAATTTGTAGTGGCGTATGAAAAAATAAGAAGATATAAAAGATTAATTGTGAACACTAGATCGAGTGGAATAACATGAAAACCTCTAAAGAATTGTGAACTATAACTATATAGCATAACAAATAGTTATTCAATTCAATTCAATTCAATTCAAATATTCTTTTATTTTATAGAATTTTCTAATGCACAATTAGTTGACTATACACATATATAATTAAATAGAAGCCAGAATGACGACACTCCTGGCAATAGAATGGGTAGACCCATGCATCCAAATGTATAACAATAATAACAGATTTAATAATGACGATAATAGGGGACTTGCATAGCCGCCATTTTGAATCTTGATTTGCATGGAATTATGGGACTAATGGTACAGTCTAAAATCTATTGAAAACATGCCATGTTCAGCATGGAATATTTATAAATGCTCTAGTGTCAATATTTCTGTGTTATACATATTTCCATAACACAAGTCTCCATCTTTCCCATCATGCATTTGGTTTTTAGAGATCATTCATACAAGTTCTGATATTGGTGAAGACATTCTTGCAGTTTTCGATCAAAATCATAACAAATATTTATAAGTCAGATTTCAATAGAATCCATCCCATGATGCACTGTACAGACATGCGCAGTGGCACATGCAATTCCCCAATTATGTACAAAATAGTATTTGTGACAGGGAGTCATAACACAAATTTCTGTTGGTAACAACAAGAGGGAAATATAACAATGATTATGATGCTAACAACTCTACTTCTGAGGGAATATTGAGCTTACCTTTGCTTTTGACTGCACAAGTTGCTCTGAAGCCTGAGAGCTCAATTGAGTCATCCGTGTCAAAGAGGAAGAGCAGGTTAGTGCTGTCTGTAACCATGGTGATGGTTTCTGTGATACCACACAACCTGGAGAGACAACATGACAACAGTGGATATATAGAGGTTAATTAACCATCTGGTTGAAGGAGTGTGAATATTCTAAGAGACTGAAACCAACTCGTTAGTAAACAGATTTATTATACATGCTTTCAGTCATGAAAATAGAAAAGGATCAAGTCATAAATTTGAATTTTACAGGTAATCTTAATCTCCGTCCTCTGGACGGTCACCCTCTTCCTCTCAATGTCCCTCCCCTCCTCTCGCACTGCCTCTCCTTTTCTCCCCCTGCCTCTCCCCTCTTTATAGAACATAACTAAAAAACTAAAAAGGGCTTCAAAATCACATTTCCACCCCAGATACCTTCACAAACTATACACATACGTTGTCCTCTGGACAGGGTGGACGGAACTGTACAGATCAGAAAAACGGTCGGTAAAATAATAGGTAAAACAACATGGCAGACAAAGAAACCCTTCTTCACGTATATCATACGGATAAGAGTATAATAAAACTGCATTTCAACTTTTGAGTTTTTATAAAATGGAATATTAAATCAATGACACGCATTGGTTATGATTGATCATCAGAGATTTGAGTGTTTTCAGTATTTTCATTTAAAAAAATGATAAGTATACCATTACTGATTACCGCCAGGAGCGAGTGAGGAGAAGAGACTGGTGTGGGATAATCAAAATTTATTTGATAAGATTTTAATCATAATATGGTTCGACATGTAGTTATGATATTTGCATGTACAGGCATGTAAACAAACACATAATTATTGATTAATGTGAAATCTGGCCCTTTGGAAGAAGGAGTATTTAGTAAGAGGTGAGGGTGGGTGGGAAGAGAAAGGTGTTGACGCCACGACCCGCAGGAGAAGAGTGAGGATGAGGTGGGGTCGCGTGGCGTGGGTTGAGCGAAAGAGCGCGAAAGGGGGGATTAGTGGTACTGCACCCCTGGCGTCAGAAATGACAGCGCCTGGCTTAACTGCCATGCTTCCACCATTACTGATTACCGCCAGGAGCGAGTGAGGAGAAGAGACTGGTGTGGGATAATCAAAATTTATTTGATAAGATTTTAATCATAATATGGTTCGACATGTAGTTATGATATTTGCATGTACAGGCATGTAAACAAACACATAATTATTGATTAATGTGAAATCTGGCCAAAAAACCAGAAGATGTTATAAGGAGAGGGATGGGTGGGTAAAGTTATATTAATTTTGTGAGGGAAGGGCACTGTTTCAGTGATGTTTGTTATTGGTTTTATGAATTTTATACATATTAATGCTTCAAGTCAGAACTTTATATATCATGAGTGTCTATGTCTTGTGTGATGTCGAGTCTGCCCGATAATTCAATTGTCATTTTGATATAGCCTTTATTATCTTCTTATTTGTTCTCTTGTACTTTGTTTCCACGTACGATTTGTACGATTGTGATGCCCATCCACCATAGTTCATCACTTCAAGATCTGTAGCACCTGCATTGAATGCTACTGTGGCGGCCGCTTTTCTTAAACTATGCAGAGATAGGTTTGTAGTGTCTATCTTGTTATTCTCGAGGTGCTTCTTCCACCGTGTGCTGACGAATGATGCTGGTACTGGTCTAATTGTGCCTCTGAATGTCAAGAAGGGTTGGTTGTTGTCTTGCGTTGGGCTGATGCTCAGCAATTGATTAACTGCGTTCACCACACACACATCTTTATCTTTTGAACAACTGAGTTTAATTACACGACGTTGGTATGTTGATTGTAAATTCTTGGCCGCCTTTATATTAATTGATATGTGGGCATGACTAGGTTCGACGACCACGTCAGCCCTGGTTAGGTGTCTTACCGGGTTAAATGATTTGACGGTCGGAGGCATTACCTCCGACTGTCGTAGAGCACCATGAAAGAGAATCAAGACCGCTACTTTGATAATGACCGAATTGTAGTCAGCTCCTAGTGCTATGACCATTTCTCTTATCGTTGATGGGTGTATAGGCGCTTTTACTCTGGGGATGTATGTCTTATTCCTGAGCAGCCCTTCTATCATCCATTTGATCCTTTGATGATACCAAGGCGTTGTATCTGATTCACACTTTTTAAGGTATGTCCTTATATTACCTAGGTTGTTTGCTACACTTCTTGGTGATGGTAGATACTCTGACAGATATTGAAGGTAGGCACATGCATGGCCCACTGTTGCTTGGTGTGGATCAAACCTGCCATATCTTGCGAATGCTAGGTATGTAATTACTGCTACTCTTCTATTTGCTGTTGTCCCGGCTGCCCATGCCAATTCTTGAGTTGCCTCTGACCTCCTGGCTAGTTGGGCGAGATTTGTTCCTAAAAGAGATTATATTACTACATGTGGTTATTGCGGATATTTCTGGATCGATAATCTTGAGATAGTAATGATCAACCCAGTATTTAGCGTTTTTGAAATCGGTCCCACCCAGGTGGGCTCTGCTGAGAGAATCTGCCACCTCATTGTTGATTCCTGACACGTGAGCATATGTGATGGTGAGGTCGAACATTGCCTGTACCAACCAGGCTGCGCGTGCAGCGCTGAGTATACCTTTGTTGCGGCCCTTTCCCGTGGTTAGCACACACACACTTGCTTCATTGTCACATAGGATTCGAATGTGGGTTCCTCTATCTGCTTCGGTGACAAAGTTTTGGAGTGCCACCGCTATATTTATTGCTTCAATTTCGGATATGTTTTCAGCCTCCATATCCGCTGCACATATTTGTTTTGCATATGCTAGTTGCCCATCTGTAGCCCCGATACCAGACAGGCATGCATCAACAAGTATGACTTTGGAGTACTTAGTTTTTGGTATTATTGCAATGCCATTCCAAGTTCCACAGAATGACCTGAACCATCGGAGGTCGTCCTTCATTTCGCTGTTTATGTTCATGTGTTTACCTGTGAACTCCCTGAGTCCATCAAGCAGTCTGGATACGAATAGGCGTGCTGGTGCTACACATTTGCTGATGTGTATCAGGGTGCCTATCACGGATTGGAGCTCCCTCTTGGTTATCGATCTCCTAGTCAGGAACTTATCCACCATGTTCCTGGCATCCGTCACTTTGTCAGGAGGGATGCTTAGAGTCATTTCTTTGGAGTTGATGATAATCCCTAACCACCTGACTATCTTGGATGGGGGCTGTAGTTTCTCTGGAGCTTCGGGGAGCCCCAGGTCCTTGAGTAGCTTTCTGGCAAACACATAGCTATCTGACGTTTTCTTGAGTGATTCTCCTAACAAGGCAATGTCATCCAGGTACATGTATGCCTTGTGTCCTGCCTCCCTTAATATTCGCACTAGTGTATTTGCTACTCGTTGCATATGTGCACTGGAGGCCCTACTTCCAAATGGCATTGTAACATCACAGTACCATTGCTTCTCCCACTCTAGACACAAGAGGCACCAGTCTAGTGGGTCAGAGAAGAAATTTTTATATGCCCTTGAGATGTCTATCGATGCAAGGTGAATGTCTCCCTCCAGCGTCCTCATTTCTGACACTAGATCATCCACAGTAGGTAGGCGATGAGGGCGTTCCTCGCCCCAGACAGAGTTCTTTACTACATATTTATTTATCGAGTTCTCTTCTGGGAAAGTTAGATCGATTATAACTCTCCTCGCATCTGTATCTCGTTTAGCTCTTGACATTAGTGGTGATGTGTGACACCACTGCTGAAATGGAGGACGCTCGAACGGGCCTAGTATTCCCTTGTGGTCGAGTTCCTTTTTAATGAAGTTTCTAATTTTGTCACTGAAGTTTGTGGCACTGGGGTGGTTTCTTACCCCACTGTTGTCCGATACTGGGCCTGCATACCCTATCGGGAAACCATACATAATGAAAGATAGTAGTTCTGCGTCCTCGTGAGAGTCAGATAGCCTTGCTTCCCACGCCTTTATATTGAGATTGGATTTAAGTAACTTACGAGCCCCGATGGCATTGGGGACTCCATATGATTTAACTTCCCTATATATTTGATCGAGTTCCCCCCATGCTAGGTGATGTATTGGGTCTGGCCACTGCAGCCTCCGATGTGCAGCTAGATGATCGGGGTCTGTAGGGACAGAGCCTGGCGGGGCCTTGCCATTGCATATGGCTTCGACACATTTGAAGTAATTGTTATCAATACCATACTTTTTATTGGGGCATGATTTTGGTGTATTGTTGCTATTGGTACTTGGTACATAAGGCTTAGCATGAGGATTGAGAGTGAAAGATTGCTTACTGCATTGTGACGTCCTTTCGATGTTTACACGGCCGCCATCTTTGATCTCGTGTGAGCTCTCGTATCCCGCTTGGTGTTGGGCGGTAATGTATTCATGCTTCACCTCAGTATCTAGGCCAGTGTGTCCTATTTCTGATGCCGTAGACACTGCTGGCGCATCGTGATTCCTGATCGATGCGCCACCTAGGCGTTTTTTGTCAGAAGCACATTAGATGTATCCGTCTGGTTTCCCGCCCTGTTTCTGTTGGCGTTACTGGAGTTGTATTGGCCCCCACTGGTTTGTCCCTGGTTGCCTGGGTTATATGATCCTTCGAGCTGCTGCTTTGCATGGCGTACTCGGCGCTCACATTCTCTGACGCTGTGTTGGGCCTTCCTGCCTATTGAATCACAATAGGTACATATGTGCAACATTACAACGGCTCCCTCACGATGCTCATGCATTTGCTTGCACCCCATTCTTGTATTGAAAGGTCGACACACTGTTTCCAGCATCCCTTTGTTATCTCTCTTCTGACCATTGTTCTGATTCGTGTTTGCTTGGTCATTTCCCTGGGAAGCTACTGCTCCTACTCCCCCACCAGTTAGGCATATCCTAACTCTCTCATCTTGAATAGCAGTGCGGTCAGCCCATTCAAACTTTCCACTTTCTACACAATCAAACACATACTGCGACCAGCGACGCACTGCTGGCCATGGGCGTTCAATTGCATCCCTTGTCACCTGCCTTAGATGGTACATCATGTTCTCATATTCCCCATCCACATATGCCAACGTGTCATTCATCAGAGCCAGGAAACCATCAATGTATTCCACTGATGATAGGCTGGATCTAGCATCTAGGCGTTGTTTAACTGTTTGGTTCCCTTCTCGATAAACAAACATATATGGTTTGGACATGATTTTGGCTCTATGTATGTCTGATATGATATTTGCCCTACCATGGAGGCCGTCGGCGAATCTCTCCTTGTCTATTTGCCTCTCGATGTAATCGTCTGTTACCATTTGCCTGCGTAGGATTCGTGGTGTCTTAGGTCCACGTCCGCTTGAGCTGTCCATCCATTGTTCCACTTTTCGCTTTCCATTGTGCCCCCGGCTACAGTGGCTGGAGCGACTGGAGGTGCGGCTAATTGTGGATTCTGCTTTGCTCTTCCGGCTTGACCTAACGGTTGACCTGGACCTGCGTGTGGCGCTGGATCGCGTTGATTTTGAATCTGATTCAAAGTTTGTTACAAGGACTCCAAGTTGTGAGACTACTTTTGCTAGCTCCTCCTTTACTTGTCCGAGTTCTGTAGATACTCCTATTATGTCCTCTTGGAGCGACTTACAATTTGGTTGAGCTTTGCTCCTGGTGTTTTTAGCCGGCTCAAATCCATTGTCTTCTCCTTTCTCTCCTTGTTCCTCATTTCCCACCTTGTTTTGGCGCTTTTGTCTAGGCATTATGCTTCACTTAATATCGAAGTTGATACTTGCTTCCCGACTTGACTGATGGTCAGGAATATCAGCTTAGAAGTGTTTCCACTGAATTAGTTGAATGGTGTGGAAGTTATGCCAAAGAGTATGTTTTGTGGTGAAGAATCTGGACGACGACGGAGGATGAAGAGAAAGGTGTTGACGCCACGACCCGCAGGAGAAGAGTGAGGATGAGGTGGGGTCGCGTGGCGTGGGTTGAGCGAAAGAGCGCGAAAGGGGGGATTAGTGGTACTGCACCCCTGGCGTCAGAAATGACAGCGCCTGGCTTAACTGCCATGCTTCCACAATTATGAGTATTTCTATAATTCAAGTTTGATATTTTTATTTTTGAAAAAGAAGTTTGCAATATTTCCGGGTGGGTAAAATATAATCTATAAGATGACCTTAGAAATGCATTGATAGTCTTGGAATTTGGTAACTGTATTCATATGACTTCAAGCACTAGAAACCCCAAAGATGAGAACATTCCAACAAAGAGATATTATGAATAATTAGATAGCACTGATTGAGAGGTTAGAACTACAACTGTGATGTAATCGCTCGAGTTAAAACTTTATTTATATCCAACAAGCGGCCGCAGGTCGTGCGTTGGATGCAACATAAAGTTTAAAAAATACCATGGTCCACCCAGTGAGCACTGGTTTTGACAAAAAGTTGTCTAGCTGTATACAAAAAATATTGAATAAAAAAAACAAAAAAACTGTGGTCACTTACACTCCATCTGTTACAACGAAGTCAGTGCCACTGAGTGAGGCGTAAAGGATGTTCTTTGTGGGGGACAGGTCAATGATTCTCAGCCTGTCGTACTGACAGTCTGGCTCCTTCTCTACCCGGAACGGGGACAGTCGGCATTCACTGTAAATGTCTGAGCCTGCATCTGAAATATTTAATAGTTTTTTCTTTATTTCCCTGGGTTTCTCTTTAAGGCAGGTCTACCAACCCTTTCCCTTAGTAAAGAGCCAGTAACAATTAACACACGCTAATGTGGCAGTACCATTATTTATGCCCGTTTACTCATAGGATGGGAAATAAATGAGTATATATGGGTCAGATTTTCAGAAAATGTACAATTCGCCTTCACTAATCCTCTGAAATAACCCACATTTAAGACAAAAATCAAGTTCAAAATACAGTTCAACCTAACCAAACAGATTGCTAGAATCCATGCGATTAGTCACATAATAAGGAATCCAATTCATCTAATTTGTAGGCTTATGCATGATAGATCGGTATCACAACTTATACTTTGATCGCTATTAACTGGAGAAAATTGAAAATGATTAGACAACAATTTGTATTTAAATCATGTTTTGATTTACTTGATGAGACAAACAATACAATTATAGCAGAACTCCACTAGAGGAAAAACAGCAGCAACATAGCAACACTTTTTTTGTTGCCCAACAACAACAGTTCATTTCATATTTACAATGAAAACGCAAATGGAGGAGTGTCAGATGTGTTGCCACATTCTCTAGGAACTGTTTCTGTGTGAAGGTTTGTGCAACAAATTAATGAGCAACAACAGTATTTGTTGCCGCCATCTTCCCCTCTAGTGGAGTTCCGCTATTGGGTCAGATTTTCAGAAAATGTACGATTGTCAGCTCTACAAATTTGGTAACTTCTGCTAGAGTAGACTGTTATATAAATGAATGCTATGTATATCTGAGTAAGTATGGCATCGTGATGATTAAATCTCTTCCTTCGATCGTGTTAAACTGTACTTTGAACGTAATTTTTCTATTAGATTTGGATTATTTAAGAGGATTGGGGAAGGTGAATTGTACATTTTTACAAAATCTGAGCCTATTCTAGATACTTTGCCATGTCCAAGCGCAGTGGATGTTCCTGGGGTAACTGCTGGGGAAGCTGGGACTGGTGAACGTTATATCATTGTCAGTCAAGTCGGCTCCACAACCTGGGTGTACACACCAAGAGAAGAAACAATTAGTCTTTACTCGTACTCTTCCTGTATTAGGGTTTAGCAGTGTTAACGCTCTACGTTTTGTCCCATTCTTTCCCAACCCATCTAAAAGTCATTTGAGTTTTGGAGCATTAAAACCCTGCCCACACACAGCCGATTTGGCCCCCGATTGCCCCCTGATTTCTATCTTCCGATGAATCCTAGGATTTCATTTCCAATCCTGCATGGTTTATGCTTTTGAAATAACATAAACCAGGATTTGAAATGAAATCATAGGATTCATCGGAAGACCAAAACCGGGGTGGGGGAGGGGGGGGGGGCAATCGGGGGCCAAATCAGCTGTGTGTGGGCAGGGTTTAAAGTCAGTTGTTTTTGCTACAGGGCTTCTGGAATGTCCATCCATTCCAGCATGCACTGTAACAGACATGCACAGTTGCACATGTAAATCGCCTATTAAATAAATGGAAGTGATAAGGAAATATTTAAGAGAAGGTTAACGTATATTTACTGGAAGAATCTTTGTGAATGAGATTTATTTGAACTGATTGAGGATATTAAAGATTGAATCGCCACATGTATACTATATAATCCTATTATTAGTTCTACCAATCAGTAAAAACATAATTTCGTGATTTAAAAGTTTGAATATTGAATAGAAATTCGTGTAGCATGAGACAAAATATACAAATTGACTTCATATGTATAGTAATACAATATTCAAACCTTATTTCATTCCATTATCATATAATCCTGAAAATATCTGAATATAAAGTCAACAAGTCAGGATTGAGGTGAAAACCAGGTGTGTTAACTGATCCTTTTTTTTCTTTTTTTTTGAAGATTTTATTTCCACTGGGTTGGCATTATCCCAGTTTTCTGGGTTCTTCTAATGCGCCCAGAGTAGTACAGGGATGGCAGAGGCCAAACCCTAGTGTAATCACCTGGATAAGTAAAGAATAACAAATAAATACTTTGCGCAGTGAGCACCTCAGATAGGGTAATATATCATACCTGGTCTGTAGTTGACGGCCTGGTAGTCTAGCTGGTAGCCCAGCCCCTGGTAGAACTGGTCATAGATGAAGACAATGGTGACACTGGCACCAGAGGACAAGAGCTCTGCCTCTCCTTCACCTGATAAATCTGCTTGACCTCCTAACACAACCAGATTACCTGGAGTTTCTGATAACAGAGCCAGATTTCCTATGACGTCATTAACCTGAAATATTATGAATATTTTCAAACTTTATTACATACATGTTCAGTTACTGGAGTGCCGTTCAGGGCGGTTCGGGGCGGTTTGGGGCGGTTTGGGGCGGTTTGGGGTGGTTCAGGGCAGTTTGGGGCGGTTTGAGGTGGTTTGGGGCGGTTTGGGGCGGTTCGGGGCTCCCTTCAGCTTTTTGTAATCGCATGTGTGTGCTGAACACTTGTCATGGTAACACGTGACCGAAATGACGCAATTTGATTGTTTCGTCGCATTGTTAGCAGCTGCTGACTAGCACTCACTTGCATGTTTCAAAAGTTTTCAGTCAAAGTTCCGATAATTTGGCAAGAAATACAGTACTAATAAGGTAACTATAACAACTCAATCTACAAATCAGTATGTAATAAATACCAAATGTGTTAATTATATGTTTTGAATATCTGATAAGTTCTAAAAATACTGCCTATTTTCTAGAATAAACACATCCAAGCTGACATTTGTAGTGCCAGGAACAAACAGATTTGTCCCTATACTACTTCTACTGAACTGTACACTTGAACGCCCAAGTTCCCTTTCATCTCGATGTCATCATTTAACACACTCATCCCAGGGAGCTGAGCCAGGGCTTTAGACCACTCGGCCACCGCTCACCCACACCCCTTCCCTTCATTGCTATTATTATCCGTTTATTTATGCCAACTCTCATTACAAAGTGACATTCTGAGTAGTCTTGCTTGTATATTGCAGTTATACCAATCTGCGGCCCCAAAAAACAGATGATAATGATATGAATATATACCAGGTATGACATACATAATGATATGAATATATACCAGGTATGACATACATAATGGTATGAATATATACCAGGTATGACATACATAATGATATGAATATATACCAGGTATGACATACATAATGATATGAATATATACCAGGTATGACATACATAATGGTATGAATATATACCAGGTATGACATACATAATGATATGAATATATACCAGGTATGACATACATAATGATATGGATATATACCAGGTATGGCATACATAATGATATGAATATATACCAGGTATGACATACATAATGATATGAATATATACCAGGTATGACATACATAATGATATGAATATATACCAGGTATGACATACATAATGGTATGAATATATACCAGGTATGACATACATAATGATATGAATATATACCAGGTATGACATACATAATGATATGAATATATACCAGGTATGACATACATAATGATATGGATATATACCAGGTATGGCATACATAATGATATGAATATATACCAGGTATGACATACATAATGATATGAATATATACCAGGTATGACATACATAATGATATGAATATATACCAGGTATGACATACATAATGATATGGATATATACCAGGTATGGCATACATAATGATATGAATATATACCAGGTATGACATACATAATGATATGAATATATACCAGGTATGACATACATAATGATATGAATATATACCAGGTATGACATACATAATGATATGAATATATACCAGGTATGACATACATAATGATATGAATATATACCAGGTATGACATACATAATGATATGAATATATACCAGGTATGACATACATAATGATATGAATATATACCAGGTATGACATACATAATGATATGAATATATACCAGGTATGACATACATAATGATATGGATATATACCAGGTATGGCATACATAATGATATGAATATATACCAGGTATGACATACATAATGATATGAATATATACCAGGTATGACATACATAATGATATGAATATATACCAGGTATGACATACATCATGATATGAATATATACCAGGTATGACATACATAATGATATGAATATATACCAGGTATGACATACATAATGATATGAATATATACCAGGTATGACATACATAATGATATGAATATATACCAGGTATGACATACATAATGATATGAATATATACCAGGTATGACATACATAATGATATGAATATATACCAGGTATGACATACATAATGATATGAATATATACCAGGTATGACATACATAATGATATGAATATATACCAGGTATGACATACATAATGATATGGATATATACCAGGACATACATAATGATATGAATATATACCAGGTATGACATACATAATGATATGAATATATACCAGGTATGGCATACATAATGGTATGGATATATACCAGGAGATACATAATGATATGAATATATACCAGGTATGACATACATAATGATATGAATATATACCAGGTATGACATACATAATGATATGAATATACACCAGGTATGACATACATAATGATATGGATATATACCAGGAGATACATAATGATATGAATATACACCAGGTATGACATACATAATGATATGAATATATACCAGGTATGACATACATAATGATATGAATATACACCAGGTATGACATACATAATGATATGGATATATACCAGGACATACATAATGATATGAATATATACCAGGTATGACATACATAATGATATGAATATATACCAGGTATGACATACATAATGGTATGAATATATACCAGGTATGACATACATAATGATATGAATATATACCAGGTATGACATACATAATGATATGAATATATACCAGGTATGACATACATAATGATATGAATATATACCAGGTATGACATGTATGTATAATGATATGAATATATACCAGGTATGACATACATAATGGTATGAATATATACCAGGTATGACATACATAATGATATGAATATATACCAGGTATGACATACATAATGATATGAATATATACCAGGTATGACATACATAATGATATGAATATACACCAGGTATGGCATACATAATGGTATGAATATATACCAGGTATGACATACATAATGGTATGAATATATACCAGGTATGACATACATAATGATATGAATATATACCAGGTATGACATACATAATGGTATGAATATATACCAGGTATGACATACATAATGGTATGAATATATACCAGGTATGACATACATAATGATATGAATATATACCAGGTATGACATACATAATGATATGAATATATACCAGGTATGACATACATAATGATATGAATATATACCAGGTATGACATACATAATGATATGAATATATACCAGGTATGACATACATAATGATATGAATATATACCAGGTATGACATACATAACATACACATTACAATACAAGTAGTATCCAGTATTTAATCCAAAACTAAAATTCACCAAATCAATCAAGGACTATACCAGTACCTGTAGACTATCGCCCCGCTTGAGGCCATAGGCGATGTCCATCAGTATGCGGGTGCCCATCCTGTTGGCGTTGACGTGGAGGGTGATAGTGTGGGTGATAGTGGTGGAGGTGGCCCCCATACTACTGGGGTAGCCTATATTGTACCCAGGAGATGTGATAAGTCCTGAGTCAGCACTATAGTCGTGGTTAGTCAACCCTGAAATATCATCCCAAATTGATTAATGTTTTTAGAAAGTGATGCAGATGTTCATACATGGGTCTGATGTTTTAATATTGACTGCTTAATTAAAGGGTGGTCTCCACTGGCTGCGGTAAGCTCTGCGGTAGGCTCTGCGGTAAGCCTTGCGATGGTGCTGTGATGGTGAGAAGTGGCGAGGTCCTGCCTACATGGCCAGTGATTCATGTAGGCAGGATCTCCTCTCCGCCTACAGAACCAGCACAAACAATCGCAAGGCTTACCACAGAGTTTACCGCAGACAGTGGAGACCACCCTTAATGCAGGTCGTGTGTAACAGAATGATAAACATATATATTTATATAGGCGATGCTTGAGAAAATCCATGCTGGATGTAGAGTTTGTTTCAGTGGAATTGTTTAAATATGGATTGGCCTTTAATGAAATACACAACATGAATCAAGGCCACTGTACCCCGTCCAAGAATCAGAATTAGACTACAACAGCACAAAATCGTCCTATTGATTTAGAATGTTGCTGTAGTGTATTATGTCTACGACTTTAAAAGTTAAATGCAGGGGTATATGTCTTAAATAACTACATGTATCTACATTCCAGGATTTTGTGATTTAGGTTTTGAATATAAAGATAAGAAGAGAGCAAAATAAACAAATGAAAACAAAATTGAAAAATAAAATAAATGAAATGAAAACAATATAAAAAAACAACAAAAAATGAATAAAAACATCAAATAAATAAAAAATAAAAACTAGAAAATTACAAGAAAGATAGGAATAACTAAATGCTCACTTGTATTGTCCAATGGTCGGTAGACGAGGGTGAATCCTGTCCCAATGTCAGCGTCTATAAATAGCACCACTTTAGTGCAAACCGACGCCACCAGGGGCGGACGACTATTGCCACAGTGCCTGTAAATGTAAATCATACTAGGGTGAAATCGTCAGAAAATGTACAATTCACCTTCACTGATCCTCTCAAATAACCCAAATTTAAGACAGAAATCAGGTTTAAAATACAGTTCAACTTAAGCTAACAGATTGTTTGAATCAAGGCAATACTAAATATATTCAGATATACATATACATAGTATTGACGATGTTTCGGTGTAATTTAGCAGAATTTACTAAATGTATATAACATTATGTAAGATTCCGTCACCAGCTAAAAACTGCATATAAGCTGAACTATATTTTTTACATAAGTTTTCGAAGTGACTTAAATAAATGTTATTATTATTATCAAAAGTCAATACTTACTTAACAAACATGTCAGCTACCATAATACCAACGTTCCAACTAATAAGACGACTTTGATTGTTTGTGTGCTTATTGTGAATATGTTTGTATGATTACTTTAATACCAAAGTTAGAATTCAGTGATAATTCGACTTTGCCTTTGTCCATACCAGCTAGCATTATAAACATCTTAATACATGTAATAATAATAAATAAGTCGGCTCAGGTCACAGGGGCCACCGCAATGGTGACCTGAGGGGCTAATAGGAAATTTAGCAACTACAACGCAACACAACACTAATGCATCAACTAACTATTTGTACATTACTACGGCTGTGGGGATATCTCGAGAGGCACTAGGCCGAGGGCATCTGCATTGCAGGCCTCTCGAGATATCCCCACAGCGGTAATAATGTACTAACAGTTAGTGGATGCGTTAGTGTTCTGTCGGTGCGTTGTGGTTTCTAAATCTCCCTATTTTATAACATTGATGTACTTAAGGGAGGTCTCCACTGGATGCGGTAAGCTCTGCGGTAAGCCTTGCGATGGTTTGTGCTGGTTCCGTAGGTGGTGAGGAATGATGAGGTCCTTGCCCACATGGTCAGTGAACCATGGAGGCAGGTCCTCGCCACTCCACAACAACACAGCACCATCGCAAGGCTTACCGCAGAGCTTACCGCAGAGCTTACCGCAGAGCTTACCGCAGAGCTTACCGCAGAGCTTACCGCAGCCAGTGGAGACCACCATTAGGCTTTCATCCTGAATAAAAACGAATTAAAATAAAAGCTACCTGAGAATGGGTTCCTGGAGGCAGACATCATGTAAGCTGACACTGCCGTCACACACATTCTCTCCTCCAAGCTCCTCCTCCTCCTCCTTCCCAATATCAAAATCCTTGAAATTAAACTCAATCACTTTATCCGAGTCAGAGGTAAATATGTAGACGGTTGGGCCGCGATCAATTTGTTCCAATTCACCCTTTGTTAATACGTCGATCTGAGCTGGCACGGTCGCTGGGTCGGTATCTGGATACAAAATGTGATGTGTATGTTATAGGAAAATGAGTCACCATCGCAAAAAAAGGATTTTGAGATACCATCCTATTTGAAATGAAGAGACCAAGGAGATTGCAATAAATGTAAACATTAAGGACATCTAATATCTACTTTTATCTTTTTAGTTTGATATTTCTATTTTTGACAAAAAGTTTGCAATATTTCTGGGTGGACAATTACTAGTAAAGTAGCTAATAATACTCCACAGGATGATCTAAGAAACGCGCTGGTATAATAAATAAACTGTCTTGAAATTTGGTAAATGTATTCATACAACCACAATGACTAGTCACCCCATAGATACAACTATTCCAACAAAGAGATCTTGTGAATAAAACACTTTGAAAAATATCAATTTTGCGATTGTGGCTCATTCTTTCTGGAACACATCACAATTATTTCTTAATACAAATAAATAAACGCATGTATGTTTAATCATTTAAATCATTAGCCAAACATTTTAGTCCCTCTCAATTAAGTTGTCAGAGAATTATATGAATTATTTTCTTAGAGGAATATATATGGGTGAAATCACCAGAAAATGTACAATTCGCCTTCACCAATCCCCTCAAATAACCCTAATTTAAGACAGAAATGAGCTTAAAAATGCAGTTTAACATAGCAGAACTGATACTTTAAATCAATGCGATACCAAATATACTCGGATATACCTAGTATTCATCATTATTCAGCCTAATTTAGCAGAGTTTACTAAATATATAGAGCTGCCAATTGTACATTTTCTGATGATCTGACCCATATATGCCCTAAAATCAGAATCCGCTTTCAACGATTGTTTTCACATGTGTGTGTGTGTGTGTTAGTTCGTCATATCGGTAGCCAAGACGTCTTTAGATTGTTGTTGAGCTATTGTAGAAACATAGAGAGAAATAGCGGCAACCAACCGGCTATAACATAGCATGACCCTATCGTCAACAATGTCTAATTCCTTATGGTAATATGTTTCCTCGCAATGTGGGCCAAAACATTCTAAGCCCGAAAGAAACGAAAGTGGCGTCACCTGCGGTAAACTTTAGGAGTCATGTGGGTCCGATAAAACAAACAGTGCCGGCACCTATCGTATCGCTTATGAACGAATGTCCTTTCCTTATCGGTATGTGGGTCAGATCTTCAGGAAATGTACAATTCACCTTCATCAATCCTCGCAATTAACCCACATTTGCGAAAAATGAGCTTCAAAATGCAGTTTAACATAACAGAACTGATACTTTAAATCAATGCGATATCAAATATACTCATATATATATAGCCGGTATTCATCATTGTCTATATTCCCGGTATTCATCATTTTCCAGCCTAATTTAGCAGAATTTTCTAAATGTGAAGAGCTGGTGATTGTACATTTTCTTGAAATAAAGAACATTGCAAAAACAAAAAGAAATTAGAGAAATAAATAGAGAGCGGAGGCTGTATAGCCCGGGGTGCGACTGACTATTTCATCGTTCAATGACATACATGGGTTGAGGGATGGTCGTGGTTGTTGGTGATTGACTGATAAAGTGCTATCTGAACTTTGATGTTACCTATGAACAAATATTTCCACTACATGTAAACAAATTGGGTGAAGTAATTCTTAACCATCTTTTTCATAAGTGTACTAAATCAACGTACTTTGGTCTACATTTTCCAACTGCTGTTGACATTTCTGTTTCGTTAATATCTATTTTTATTATATCTGGCGTCCACTGGAAGACCGGAGTAATCAGAAATGGACAACCGATTTTGGAAACAAAATAAAGAATACGATCAATCAATCAATAGTAGTTCGAGGTAGCTCACCTGTGAAGAAATACCTGACTATTGCTGCATTGTTGATATTGTTATTGGGCACAAAGCGTATAAGGATGGATGCGTGTGTGGTGATTGACAGGTATGTAGTGGGGGGCGTGGTCTCACAGACCTGTAGCAGCATATTACTCGACCCATCCTCCACCTGCAACAATTTTTTTTTGTACAAATTTATTTATTCAGGAAATTGTTACAAAATTATAGCACGCTCATCCGTGGATGATTTTTCGTTGTGCCCTGAGATTACAAATATATTTTAAACATATATTGAGAGAGGGCATGATCAATTATGTACATCATCACATCATTTACACATTATATGGGTGAAGTCACCAGAAAATGTACAATTCGCCTTCACCAATCCCCTCAAATAACCCAAATTTAAGGCAGAAATTAGCTTCAAAATGCAGTTTAACATAAGCTATCAGATTATTTGAATCAAGGCAATACTAAATATACTCAGATATACCTAGTATTGACGATGTTTCGGTGTAATTTAGCAGAATTTACTAAATGTATTATGTAAGATTAGAGACGTAATATCTCAAAATAAAGATGTGTGTATTGAATTGAATTGGAAAATACTTTATTTGCCAAAGGTTTTACATATAATAGGTTGAAAAAAATGGGTAAACAGATAACAATTAAGTTATAAAACCGATAATTTAACACCCATTAATACCATCGTATTATCTTCGGTATACCAGCAAGAGGCTTGACCTTGAGCTGAGATATTTTGCCTATTGTGAGTAATAAAGTTTTATGTGTACGAATAATTCCTCCAAGCAACGAGGGATCTACTTCAAAGTCAATTAAATGTAACTCATAATAAACCTTTAAAAAAAAAAAAAAAAAAAAAATCGTATAACAAACATAAGAACCTGGGCCTTATAGATATAAAACCGTCAGTTAATTCTTAGAAAGTACAAGTGCCTTCGGCACTTGGATCGTAGAACCAGTTTTTTACTTCCAAGATTCACTGACCATACATTATTCTATTTTTGGTTTATTTTTCATTCCCATAATTTAGATCTCACTTCGAGCTTTCAGGCCTGGTTTATCAATTTGAAAATGTGCATTTTGCAGATAAAATGATGCAATATATGTGAAAATTGACGTTTTTAAAAACTGAAATGAATAAAATAAGAACGTAGGCAATCACAATAAGGAATTAATGTCAACATTTCTACTTCATAATAGGAATCCCATCATTTGCTAATCGTTTCATGGTTAAATTCTGAGAAAGACATAGGAGGTATCTTTTTTGGGGAAAATGGTTAATTCCACAGGGTGTCTACGTCAGGGTAGTAAAGTCTGTAAACAAATATATAATTAACCACCAATAGGTATATATATATGAAGCCAATATTCTTAAAAGTATATAAGGGTGAAGTCACCTAAAAATGTAGTACAATTCATCTTCGCCAATCCTCTCATATAATCTATATTTAAGACACAAATGAGGTCAAAATTACAGTTCAATATAACCGAACAGATGTTTGGAACCAATGTAATATCAAACATACCCAGTATTTACCATTTTTCAGCCTAATATAGCTAAGTTTGCTAAATGGGTAGAGCTGTGGGTTGTACATTTTCTGGAAATTTGAGCCATAAGTCAGTTGGACATGCTTACCTCGAGTCTGTCTGAGCTGCCGCTGCAAGGCGCTGTTCCTACCAACCCCAGCTCGTACACCAGTACCAGGTACCCGGATGTCGCTGGTGTCAGGGTGACGTCACAGGTGGATGTAGGGTGGGGAGGGGATCCAGGGTAAAACACCAGACCTTCATTCTCCGTTCTCTCTACTCCACATGTGTCTGTTCAGTAGGAAACCAGTCCAATGTAATGCAATGTGGGGCTTGGCTGATATGCCAATATGGGATGTGTTTCAAGGAAATGAGTCACAAGTCGCAAATTTCGTATTTTTCAAATGATAATATATGCACAAGATCTCCTTGTTGGAATGTTCTCATTTTTGCAAAGGTTAGTGCTTTAAGTCGTATAAATTCCTGTATCAAGACGATGCATTAAATATATTTTTGCATTTCGAAAGTTATTCTATGGAATAGTTTCAGTTACTTTACTGGGAAATTGGCCAACAAGAAATATTGCAAACTTGTTTTGAAACATAAATAATTTATATCAAACATAAAATATAGAAAGACTATTTAGATGTCGATAATGTTTACTACATATATTGGAATCCGCTTAATCTCATCTGTTTTAATATGATATCTCAAAATCCATTTTTTTGCGACTTGTGACACATTTCTCTGTAACACAATGCATTTTTTATTTCGTCAAATTGTTCACAATGATCGTTAATGCGGATGATCTTGGCCGTCAGGACTTTGATTACTCAACTTCTTGTACCATAATAATTGCATAATCGGTAATACATTTTTGTTGTCTGACTATTGGGTTTCACTTTTTGCATGAATCAAATATGACAATTTCCTCTTAAGTTTAGATATAACTATTACACAGTTTCCCAAAGATATTCATATAATATGAGAAAGTCTTATGAACAAAACCTCTGTTTCTCCCTTTCTCCTTCCCCTCTACATCGCCCTCTCCCGCCCCTCTTCTTCCCCTTTCCTACCCCTCTCCCGCCCCTCTCCTTCCTCTCTCCTTCCCCCTGTCCTGCTCCTCTCCTTCCTATCTCCTTCCCCTCTCCTTCTCCCTCTCCTTCCCCCTCTCCCTCCCCTCTCCCTCCCCTCTTCCTCCCCGTCAGTGCTTCATCATTGGCGTCTCTAAAAGCTGGGTTCCACTGGCTGGCTACTTCTCAGTAGCCTTCACCTTCCTCCTTCCCCTCTCCTTCCCCCTCTCCTGCCCCTCTCCTTCCCTTCTCCTTCCCCCTCTCCTGCCCCTCTCCTTCCCTTCTCCTTCCCCCTCTTCTTCTCCTCTCCTTCCCCTCTCCTCCCCCTCTCCTCCTCCTCTCCTCCCCCTCTCCTCCCCTCTCTTTCTCCCTCTCCTTGCCCTCTCCTTGCCCCTCTCCTTGCCCCTCTCCTTGCCCCTCTCCTTGCCCTCTCCTTCTACCTTTCCATGCCCTCTCTTTCCCTTTTCCCTCCCCGCTCCTTCCCCTCTCCCTTTAAGATTTATTTTAATTAAATCAAAGGTAACTTACCACTTGTAAATGTCACAGCGAAGTTGGAAGATGAAGAGGCGTCATGTTTGAACACCAATATTAAGCATGCACCCTCCCCCACTATTGGGTTGGGTGGTGTGGTCCCACAGAATCTACAAACATAAATATTTGTGATGTGTTTAAGGAAAATGAGTCACACGTTGCAAAAAATGGATTTTGAGATATCATATATTATGTTTGAAAAGATCAGATCCAGAGAAGCGTGCAAACCTAGACAGTCCTGCACTATAGAAATAGATTGCAGATGCAATATCAAATTTTATGATCATTTCAATCATTAAATCACCTGCGGTTAACACAGGGAACTTCATAGATAATTCGTTTTCCCCATTCTCCTCAATCAACTTGAGGAGAATGGGGGTTTCAAGTGCACCTTAATTGCGATGAATCAATGGGTATGGCTAGTGTTTATATGCATGTGCTCTATATCCAGTCTGAATCATGAATGGTCAATTGGGTAGGCTGTCAGACTTCCAAACTGGACATTGTGAGGTTGAGTCCCAGTGCAGCCAGTCATTTTACATTTGTCTCATTTTCGAGTCATTTTATTTTTTAATTTCACTGATATCTTCACCTCTGGGACTCGGATTTCTTTTAAACTCACACATATAGTTTTTGATGCAATTCCCTTTTGATTGGTGAAAGAATTAGGGAGTGTAAGATCGAATTAAGGGAGAAAAGTCCGTTGGATAGGGTTTGGAGATATATAGGTTCTCTGTTATAGAGGCATGGGTGGCGGACGTAAGCTTGTGTTTATTTTCGGCGAAAATGGTTTTCGCACGGGCCATGATTCGTCAAGCACCTTTGAGTGATAGTAAACAGTCAGACATCTAATAAGTATTTCCATGTTCTAAGTTTGAATTCTTATTATTGAATAAAAAGGTTTGCAATATTCCTGGGTGGACAGTAAAGTATAACTAAATATATTCGTTATATGGTTAATATGTTTTGTTTAATAAAGGCGGCCGACAAAGTCGCCGGCTCATTTGCCGCAACCTCAGTTACCCTGTTCTGTTTCATTCGGGAATATACTGTATAAGATCACCTTAGAAATGCACGAATATATTTAATACACTGTCTTGAAATTTGGTGCATGTATTCATGTTAACGCACAGTGTTTAGCCACCAACAATGAAATCAAAGAGATCTTGTGAATAAACCACTTTGAACAATATCAAAATTGTAAAAGGTGGACATAGTGGAAAACTTCCATTTCAATATTTCTGCTGGAATAAAATCATTTTGGCAATTGTTTTTTTAAAGGGCCATCTTCCAAATGGGTCAAATTGTCAGAAAATGTACAATTAGCAGCTCTACACATTTAGTAAATTCTGCTAAATCAGGCTAAAGAATGATGATTACCAGGTATATATTTGGGACTGTGTTGTTTTAAAATATCTGTTCTATTAAACTGCATTTTGAAGTTAATTTCTGTTTTAAATGTGAGTTATTTCAGAGAAGTGGTGAAGTTGAATTGTACATTTTCTGACGATTTCACCCATTTATAAACATGAGCAGTATGAGTAGAACCCACCTTCCTATTTTGTTACCCATAGCTCCACCCTCAAACGTTGGACGACACTCGTAGACCTGAAAAATTGATTTAACTTTTAAATTGGGAGTTGGGTCGGATATGACTGCTGGAATTGATTTTGATTTTGAAAATATTTTATTCAGGTCATACACAGTTTCATACATTGAGTACAAATATTCTCAGAATAGCCTGATTTCATAATTCATTTTACGTAAATTCTGAAGTAAGTAATAGTAATAGTCAAATGAAATCTAATAATTAAACATAGTGCTAAAAATATATCACATCAAGTCTGTTGGCATATGTTAATGATATACACACAGTTAAGACATGTCTTAAAATACCCATCCACCAACGCCGTGCTCTCACACGTAGACCATTATTAATAAGACAAAATCAATGGCGATAATGTCACATTGTTTAGAAAACTGAAAACTGTCCGGCGCTCATGACAACGGCTGGGGCGAAAACTATCAAATTAAATTCATTTTATGATGATCCATTGCTGAAATATTATATTTTCTATGCATTGGTGAGTGCTATATGATTACGTGTAAGAGTTTATTTGTACTTACATCTATGAAGTCCTGCAAACATTCACCGTTTGTCTCTGTACTGACTGACATAGAGGTGAATGTCAGGCGGGGTCGGGGGCGTTCAGGGTTACTCCTAAACAGGTAGAGACAGGAACGTGCCACAGCCCCAGAAGCAGTAATAGTGGCGGGTCCAGATACTACTTCTCCTCCACAACCTGAGAAAGACACCATAAAATGTGATGTGTTTTAGGATAATGAGTCTCATGTGACATCTCATCTCGTTTTTAAGATGTTTGTTTTTCCTTTATTAATCATATCCCGTGAGGTCCTATGAGATCTCGTGAAATCTCATCTTGTTTGGGGGATTTCTTATATTTGTTTTCCCCTTTATTAATCATATCTCGTGACACCCCGTAAAATCTCATGAGATCTCATCTCGATTTTAAGTATTTGGGTCAGATTTTCACAAAATGTACAATTAGCAGCTTTACACATCTAGTAAATTCTGCTAAATTGGGCTGCAATTTGGTCAATACTAGATAAATTCGAGTATTTTGGGCATTGCATTGATTCTAGCAATCTGTTTGGTTAGGTTGAACTGTATTTTGAACTTTATTTTTGTCTGAAATTTGAGTTATTTGAGAGAATTGATGAAGGCGAATTGTACATTTTCTAAAAATCTGACCCACTTTGTTCTGTTCAAGCTGCCTACCTGTGGTCTGGTAGAAATAGACGGCCACAAACCCGCGCCCCCTACTGTTGGGCAGTACATTACTTATAGTGATGTCAATAGCGTCTGTGGCATACACAGGGTCAGCCTGGAGGTCAGTCAGCATGCTGGATACCGGGCACACCACGCTCAGCAGAGTTGTTCCTCCTCTTCTTACCTGAAATATTTGTGATCCGTTTCAGGAAAATGAGTCATAAGTCGCAAAATAGATATTGTTCAAAGTCTTTTTTTCACAAGATCACATTATTGGAATGTTCTAATTTTTAGAGGGTTTACCACTTACAGCTACATCAATCGACAGGATTGATTTCAGGACAATCTATGTAATATATCCTTTCGTTTTAAGGGTCCACATATGGACTACATTTAGTTACTTTACTGTTTATTGACCCCCAGAAATATTGGAAACTTCAAAAACGAAAATATCAAATTTAAATCTAGAAATACTTATTAGATTATTAGACTGTTTACTATCATTGGAATCGGCTTGATCTCATCGTTCCAAATATAATGGTATCTCAAAATCTATTTTTTTGCGACTTATGACTCATTTCCCTGTAACACCTAACATTTGTATTGTATCAGATATAGTTGGAAGTAGTATATGTCCCGGGAGCTTTAGGAGGTGGGCGTATATGGGGGATAACTTTGGAATTGACTTGGCAACTATTGTGATCAACAGTTGCTATAACTTGTCAGTTGATCTTGTCTTCTAATGAGTAAAGAAGATACAATGAACTGCATGGCTGGGAGCTGCCATCATGTGCTGTCAGGAAGAGGCGCATGTCTAATGTTATAATTATTGCATGGTGAACCTACTTTCATTCCTTAAAAGGATGATCTCTAAGTTAATCTCTAATCTCTAAGTCCTTCATATGATCTCTGTAATCTAATCGAATATAGATTTAAAAAAATGAAGCATGATGTAATGAAATGGTAAATAGATTACCGGTACTTGTACTTACTTATGTAACCATAACTGTTTTCTAAGTTTAAGCAGAGAATATCGCTGTACATGACAAGAGCTTATTAAATAAAAACCAACAAACAATCTAGATGTACTCATGATGAACCCTCCCACTTGACAATGTTGAAGATATAAACAACGACTGGGAAAATACTTGATAGCTCTTGAAGCATGTGGAAGAAGAATTAGACAAAAATATAAAATACAAGGGAGCCGACTTAATGGTCATTAGAAATGTAAGCGTGTCGATGGCAGGTTAAGTTGAATAAATTCGAAGGGAGTGAATTTAATCCAAAACAAGGAAAAAAAAGGACGTGGGGCATTTAAGCGTTGGTTTTGTTTATTGGGGTTCAGACGTTTTGGGCAACAAACGCCCTTTATCAAGGAGGAGTGTAAGTTGAATAAAACCTTAAAAAACAAATAACAACGACTGTGGAAACACCTTCACTATTTAGGCAATATCCAAAATGTGCTATGCCTTTTACACCTATACAAGGTACAGGGACTATACGTTTTGCAACAAGTGAGAAAACATTCCTCAAACACAAATACAATCACATATGTTGGGCGGGTGTGGTCGGATGCTGTTATAATAAAGAACATGAACGAGGGAGTGGCCTGAAACCAAGTAAAGCTTGGTTTTATTCAGCAATACAATACATCAATAAAGAACAAATTTCTTGAAATGTCCGTCCGCTCAGTGCGGATCTGAATAAACGAATGTTAATGTTTACATTCGCCGGCCTACGTCATAGGTAGCGGCGATGGAGCGATCCGATTGGTCAATGGCGAGAAAAGGGCGTGGCTAAGCA
Source organism: Sthenelais limicola (assembly GCA_942159475.1). Taxonomy (NCBI): domain Eukaryota; kingdom Metazoa; phylum Annelida; class Polychaeta; order Phyllodocida; family Sigalionidae; genus Sthenelais; species Sthenelais limicola. The sequence goes on from OW804102.1 coordinate 7,714,645, forward strand.
ACCGCCCCTTGGACACCCAAATATGGGCACCAATGAATCGGTTGGAGAAACTAATGGTCATGGACGCTGGTAAAGTAAAGAAGAATTAAAATGTCACCTCTAGAGTTTCTGGACTAGCAGCTGCTGAACAATCCAGATTGATATCCAGGAAGATAAGGAAGACGCCAGTGTTAGGGCTGGGCACACTGATACTGATACTGTTGGACGGTCCGTAGCCCAGTGGGTAGCCTACTGATAGCACGATCTGCCCGGGGTCGTCCAAGGGGGTAAGATTATCTAACAATGATAATAAAAAGAAATATACCAGCCTATTATTTATTTATAATCATTTATATAGGCCTACACATTTTATATAAAACAACATTATCTATAGAGTGGGGTACATTTCCTAGATATGCTAGTCAATGGTATAATAATGCAGGCCCACCAACTGAACCACTGGAATGACTTTCGGGGATAAATACACAAAATATCTTAAAAATACAGGTAGCATCGTAATAGTATGTTCCACGGAAGTATGCAACCTATACATATACTATATATATAATGATAACAGTTATATCTATCAAGTATGCGATTAATACAGTGCAGTCATTTGACATCAATGATAACTGGGGGACTCTATACCTTTGATATGTCTAAAATAATTCCACGCCCAGACAATAACCACTAACCAGCTCATTTGTGGTACGTACTTTTGTAAACCTGGTAGTCCAAGTAGTAAGTAGGTGCATCCGAGTCGACATTACTCTGCTCTATACACACTGTTTCTGCAGTGGAGACGTAGACTCCAGGGTTGGAGCTTTTGCTGTAGGTTACAGGGGTTCCAGAGGTACAGTCGTTGTCGTATACCTTTATAGGAGAACATTATAAATAAATACAAGACTTATTATACATGCTTTCAATCATGAAAATAGAACAAGTCGAGCCATAAATTTGAATTTTACCGGTAATCTTAGCAAAAAACCAGATTGGTTGCCATCACAACGCCACGTAAATCACTAGTGAAATACGCACTATGCGTAAATCACTCTAGATACGTTCTTTCAGAGCAATGCGTGTATAGTAATACATGGGGAATGATGACAATGTTACTAACAGATAACATATGATGTGTTACAGGGAAATGAGTCATAATTCGCAAAAATTTGATTTTGAGATATCATCATATTTGAAAAGATGAGATCAAGCCGATTCCAATGATGGTAAACAGTAGAACATCTAATACGTATTTCTATATTTTAAGTTTGATATTTTTACTTTTGAAAAAATAGTTTGCAATATTTCTGGGTGGCATTTACTAGTAAAGGAGATAAATGTGATGTGTTCCAGGAAAATGAGTCATAAGTCGCAAAATTGATATTTTTCAAAGTGGTTTTTTTTCACAAGATCACATCATTGGAATGTTCTGATTCTTGGAGAGTTTGTCACTTCTAGTTATGTCAATCGATGTACCAAATTCCAGGACAATCTATGTAATATATCCTTTCGTTTTAAAGGTCCTCATATGGACTACATTTAGTTACTGTTTAGTGACCCCCAGAAATATTGGAAACTTTTTTTTTCAAAAACGAAAATATCAAACTTAAAATCTAGAAATTCCCATTATTTCATTAGACTGTTTACTATCATTGGAATCAGCTTGACCTTGAACTTACTTGACATGTTTGTGTTGTGGTACACGTGTTATCGTCCTCAGGGTGGAAGGCAAACCTCAGCAGTATGTTGTAGCCAGTTGGTGCAGTCAGCGTCCAGGTGGCAGCACCATACAGGTTGAGCCTGCCACACTCCCACTCTCTCAGGCTCAGTGTGTGCGTGACCCCCAGGCAGTAATCTGTCGCCAACACACAAATAGTTTAGGGTTTGACAAGTTTTAATTCTTGACTAAATTATATTTGTTTTGGTTTTTTATTGATTTTTAAATATGTTTATTCAGGACAACAAGAAATACATTTCAGCGACAAGCGTTGATATTCTCAGAAGTTGCCTGATTGCATAAGGCAAAGGTGTTAATTATTTAAAAAGAAGGCATAAGCCATTATATGAAGATTTTATATAAAATAAACAGTTCTAGCACCTGATAGTCTAGACATTAGAGGTACATCGAGGTCTTTTTCTTTATGTTTGATAACATGATAACATAATAATTGTCTGCCTAACAAAAACGCTGCTGTAAAAGAAATATAGAGAGTATTTGTTGTATCGGAAGAGGCGAAGTGGGACATACACCTGTACTGGTGTTAGGGATACTCATTACTCATTACTCGTAATACTCACTCTAAACACAAAGTGAAGTATATGATCTTATGCGCTACTGATACGCGCCTATATTGTCCTCGGATCTGTAACACACTATAATAACATTTATATATATGATTGATTTGTACTCATACTTGTATTTTGTATTGGTATTGGTATTTATATTTGCACCTGTATTTGTATCTTTGCTTGTATTTGTATTTGTATTTGGTAAATCTTCTCTAATATTCAGTAGTTTAGTATACAGCAGCAGGACGAAAACCTTGTAAGTTTTGTAAGACGCCTGTTCTCGCGTCCAACGCTGGAGAAGCTGTCAAAATAAAATCGTCAAAAAAAAAAATACCCATTTGTAAGGTAAATAGAGAGCTACAAATGTGTATAGTAGTTTCTCGCATAATTGTTGATTTTGGTATCTTGATAATATCTAAAAGATCTAATGAATAGAAGGCAACGCAGGAATATATCCACACTGTGGGTACGCGTTGTTTTTGTAATGATGTATTGTAAGTGTTTGGCCTTATTTGTTATCAAAATAAATAAAAGATTCTTGACTAAATTCTATTTTGTGATAATAGGGTGAGATGTACAGGTATGTTAATACAGCTCTTATACGTTTACCCCATTAAATGGTCAATAGAAATAGTTGTGATATGTTTCAGGGAAATGGGTCACAAGTCGCAAAACTGATATTTTTCAAAGTAATTTATTCATAAGATCTCTTTGTACAAACGTTCTCATTGTTGGTATGTCTAACGCTCAACGATGTATGAATACATGTACCAAATTTAAAGACAGTGTATTAAATATTTCCATGTATTTTTAAGGTCATCATATAGAGTATAGAGTCATAGAGAATTTAGCTACTTTAATAGCCAATGTTCATCCAGAAATAATGCATACGTTTCTTTCAAAAATAAGAATATCAAATTTGAACGATAGAAATACTTATTAGATGTCCTATTGTTTACTATAATTGGAATCGTCTTGATCTCATTTTATCAAATATGATTCCTCAAAATCCATTTTTTTCCGAATTGTGACTCATATTCCTGAAACAAGTCACAAATCTGTGGTGGAAAACTTGGTTAGTTTGTATGTGAGTGATCCCAAGGCACTGTATCCCAGGCTAGGCTTCTTTAGGTAGCCACCAGAAGAGATGTAAGCCAGTTAACAATGCACGAGTGCCGATGATGTTCATCAGGCTTGGAAAAGTTTTTTTATTTGGGTGGTTCCCAAGAAGTGGATACTTGACGCATGCTGTCACTGTATATGGGTCAGATTCTCAGAAAATGTACAATTGACAGGTCTACATATTTAGTAATTTCTGCTAAATTCTGCTAAAGAAATGATTAATGTTGGGTATATCTGAGTATATTAGGTATTGCTTTGGTTTAAAGTATCAGTTCTGTTAAGGTAAACTGCATTTTGTAGCTTATTTCTGCCTTAAATGTGGGCTATTTGAGAAGATTGGTGAAGGTGGATTGTACATTTTCTGAAAATCTGACCCATAGATGGTAGGAACAGACCGAGTGGTAGATATTCTGTGTTTAAGGACTGTTCATAATCAACCACTTGCGGGGTGGGGGGGGGGAGAGAATTTGCAAATAATTTGTGTGCAATATGGTATGAACCCCTTAAAGTCTTGTGCAACATTTCTGGGCAAAATTTCATGACACCCCTATATCATTGTACTTCTGGGTCTGTACACAAAAAGATGCACCCCCTCACGTTTTAGAGTGCAAAAAAAGGTGCCCCCCCTTCAAGGTCTGCACAAAAAAAGGTGCCCCCCCCCCCTGGAAATTATCCTCTCCCCCAGTGGTTAAAAATGAACAATCCCTTAGGATGAGTAAAACGGTTTAAGACTGAACTTACTTTCATAGAAGATACGGTAGCTCATGTAGGTGCTGTTGTCAGGCACAGAGATCTTGAATAGCAGAATGTCCGCCATGATGTTGTACACAATGCTGCCATTCACTGAAGAGCACACTTCAGCCTCTGGTACCCCGTCAGCATATATCTGCAGTAGTAAGTAGATATTTACTGCATGCACAAGGCAACACTTGTATGTACCGTACATGTCATAATATTCCGGCGGTTATAAAATAAAAAGTGAAAGAGGGTTCCCCTAGCGGCCATTTCGGGAACCTTTGCAGAGGCCCAGGGCACGGGTATTTTTTTTGGTAAATGTCCTCTACCATCCCTACATGATCCAGCAAAAAAATGATTTCTTGCAATTTGTTCCTACCTTTGCCCAAATTTCACTTAGATTGACTGGACTAAATGGTGCAATACAGTGGTCAGTAGAAATGGTGGGTTCGAGTTGGTCAACAATGGTCCACAATTATACATCTGATGTCTTGGTTGGCAATTTATATGAATGGCTTCACCTCAAGATTAAAGGAAAACACAATCGCAGGACAATTATAGTCTATTGGTCTACTGGACCTTGACCTCAATTCTCAAAAGTATACTGCCAGCCAAGTAGTGTTCCTTGACGTACCATAAACACTCTAATAAATGGCAATATATGAAAATGTTGTTATTGTTAATAACATGTTCCCCTGATAAGCGGTTTTGTTTTGATATTATTCACCGTTGTGCAATCATTCTTTTGAATGATCAGCATCGACCAGAAAGTCCAATAAAGGCATGTGCGCATTTTTAGCTTTCTTTTCTCAAACTATAGCTCTCTCAGATATTGTCGTTAATATTACATGCTTTACGGTAGTGTTTAGTCTGGGTGAGATATATATCTTACAACTTGAAGTTTTACTGTTGAAATCTAATGAAAGAGCTCCCTGGTGTCTTTGTGTTGCCACAGATTATATTATTATATTATATTGATCTATATGCTTTATAGATTCGCGTTTCTGAGGCATGTAGACGTCAGGGATTATAAAGATTTATATTTGATTTAAGTTGATACCGTTTGCGTGCATTCACCTCTGTTGAAACGGAAGAATATGTCAGCTTGCACTAGCCCCAAGACAGAGTCTTCCTTATAAAATCACTCCAAACAGCCACAGAAACTAATGGATTATTTATTACAATATACAAAACATGTCATTATAGTGGGTTCACTGGAGATGATGTCTGGTGATTAATTCGAACTATTTCACACACATCCAATACCTTATCAGGAAATCGGCCACACTTAATATGCTACCATAAATAAATCTTTAAATTTTAACGTAGTATACTTTATCCTAAAGGTTTGTAAGGCAAGGATATATTTAATACACTGTCGTGAAATTTGGTACACGAATTAATATGGCTTAAAGGGCTCAGCCCTACAAAAATCGGTCACAAAGTGATCTTGTAAATAAATCCTTTTGGAAGATATCAATTTTGCGACTTGTGATTCATTAAGACGTAAAGATGATTCAGATTGCTTAGTTGAGCCATGGGGCATATATATATATATATATGTCTGAGCATGCTTTATTAGGGAACTTAAAGAGATCTTACCTCTAAACTGTTGACATTGCAGTTATTCTCAGCAGTCACCACCAAACACTGGATGTGCACTCGGAAATAACACCCTGATTGGCCAGTTACTTCCCACGTGGTCAGTTCAGGCTGAGGATACCCCGGACAGATTCCCGCCTCTTGTGGCAACCCCAGTGAACAGGGTTCGTTGGATCGATGGATGACGGTAAGCATTTCATATATCAATTCCGTCATATAGGAGTATGGGCCATCAGGAGTGATGACGTCATCTTTCTGCTGGGGCAGCCAATCAGTTTGTCCAAAGGAGCACTGGTGGGCGTTTGGACTGGAGACGAAGCCTGACTTGTCCGTGCTGGCACTGACACTTGTACTGACACTTGTCACTACAATAATAATCCAGAAAGTATCCGCACAAGGTATTTATTTGTAGGAAGTAAATGGGTTATATTTCAACGCTTTTAGATTGTTTTTATTTTAAATTTCCGACGAATTACCCTCCACCCACCCGTCGCTTCACCCCACATCCCACCCGGGCCTCGGCGCTGTTTATTCAGTCAATAAACAGCGCTATCCATTTCGAATCCCATTTGCCGGTTACGTTGATTAGAGTGAACGTGACTTCCGGCTCGTACGGAACGGAACAAGGGATCGAAATGGTCAACGCGATAATGGCGTGGATGTAGTTGTGTTGGTTGAGTGTGGAGGTTGAAACGAAAACCAATTGTGGAATTGTGAGTACCTGAATCGACAATCTAAGTACGCTAGGCTGTAGGCAACAACCTAAACTAAGTATTCCATGTGTCAATAGACATTCTCAGCGGGGAAATTATTGAATGCAGGCAGAGAAGTAACCACATGGAGTAAGAGGAAATTCGTTGGACACTAGTAGTCTGTGCACCGTTCGAAATTGTAAATAGAGTCATTCTGACTTCTTCCAAGGAAGAAGCGGGGGTGCCGACCATCCAGAGTATTACCGCGAGATTAATTTGGTTGTGGTGTCTTAGGCTATGTACTTGTATCATATAAGTATGGAATCTTTTTCTTATTTTCAATGCTTCCCACCACCCCACCCCCCCGGCTACCGTACATTCATGTAAACATGGATGTACGGTAGCGCCAGAGCGGCTTGTCTCGGAACTAAAATGCGGCAATCGCGATCGATTCAAATCATAACACACCAATCGAAAGTGGTAAATGGGCTTATGTCTTCTTTTCTAGACAATATTGTTCCAGTAATCACTAGCTAATATCGTTGCTTACTAATATACGGTAGGAGTGAGCGTGGATACTAAGCATGTATTTGGTGGGCAGAGACAGCTATAAATGTCGTTCTCGGTATATAGGCGTTTGACCGTGATAACCGGTACGACTGCTTTCGGCCTTTTGATTCTGCCGTTGGCAGCTTCTGCTTACAGAAGCGGTGGGTCGCGGGAAGTCAAGGGTTTCGAATCAATATAAATCACCTGACTCTGCGCCCGCACATTTATTTTTAATCTTAAAGTTTTTCAAAGTGATTTATTCATAAGATCTCACACTTGTTGCTTGTAGAATCAATATTACGAAATGTGCGTAAATTGCTACGCAATTCCGTTCTGTTTCTAGGAATATTCTTTAGCGTGTAGAAACAATTATTAGATCTCCTAATGTTTACTATCATTAGAATAGGCTTGGTCACATCTTTTCAAATATGATAATAACTCAAAATTCATTTTCTGCGACTTGCGACTCATTTTACTAAAACACATCACAATAAAGATCTATTGAGGACTTAATGACTTACCCGGAGAGTCTAAACTCCAGACCATCTCAAAGCCTATGTCTTCAACAAGGCCATTAGTATGGAACCACATGAACATATCTTTGGTGGGTTTGACCTTCATCTGGAAGAGTCCCCTTGAAGCCTCTCCACAAAACCTGGCAATGAGCTGACCATCTGCCCTGCCTGACTCCCTCATCTCTATGAAGTCAAACTGACAGGCCGGGTCATGCTCTAGGCTCAGTATTGTGAACACTATGTACATGCCCTGCAACACAATATAGTTACCATGAGTATATATGCAGCACATTCTATAACCAGGAGTTCCATATCTGCAAACTCATGTAGAACTCGTGCTTTGTTGACAGAACTTTTGTTATGACGTCACATTGTACACACGCTAAAAATCTTTTATCAATGACAATGGAAACAATATAGTAATAAACCTATGGTACTTGTTCTACACGGGGCAAGGGAAATGTATAACTTGTTTTCCAGAGTGATACAACAATGTTAAAACCTCACATTGACATATTTTAATTCAAATCGTGTTCTTTTTAAAGATTTAATTAAATTCTGCATTCCTACCTGTCCAGCAGTAGGTATGAGCCAATTGCAGTCATTGTTGGTTGGGTAAGCTGTAGCAAATAGGAAGCTGAATACCGGTCCAGTTAATGTCTGTATGTCTACAACAAGAAATGGTTCATCAGTAAATGTTAGCCTTCTCAGATTGTAGCATAATATGGCATGACATTATAGCCTTAAGATTGATGCTCAAAATAAATGTTTATTGTATCTACCTGTCAAATCAAACATCAAGCCCAGCACAACCTCAGAAAACATGCATGCTTACGTAAAGTTACATTTAAAACTGAAAATTATAATAATTCAGCTCCCTAAGAGTTCAAGGTGTTTAATGAAATACATAGCATAGATATAAGAGATATCATGAAATAGTAGAAGTTGAGGCATTAAGTATGAATCACAGAGACTTAAACACATATTGGCATATATTGGTAAAGTCTTGATTGGTAATAGTTACATTGATCATGTGGACTGATCAGATATAAAAGCAACTGGCTAAAGCAGTAGAGCAAACAGTAGTGCCCTCTGGTGTTAGTCAGCGGAAGTAATCACCAGCACCAATGATATAAAATACAATGCCATCTAGAGTATTCATAATGCGGAACTTACTAGCACCCAATGTGTTTATACCATTACACTACAGGCTACTATAAGTATAGAGTATTCATAATGCGGGACTTACTAGCACCCAATGTGTTTATACCATTACACTACAGGCTACTATAAGTATAGAGTATTCATAATGCGGGACTTACTAGCACCCAATGTGTTTATACCATTACACTACAGGCTACTATAAGTATAGAGTATTCATAATGCAGGACTTACTAGCACCCAATGTGTTTATACCATTACACTACAGGCTACTATAAGTATAGAGTATTCATAATGCGGGACTTACTAGCACCCAATGTGTTTATACCATTACACTACAGGCTACTATAAGTATAGAGTATTCATAATGCGGGACTTACTAGCACCCAATGTGTTTATACCATTACACTACAGGCTACTATAAGTATAGAGTATTCATAATGCAGGACTTACTAGCACCCAATGTGTTTATACCATTACACTACAGGCTACTATAAGTATAGAGTATTCATAATGCGGGACTTACTAGCACCCAATGTGTTTATACCATTACACATGCCCGTAGTGGGTGGCGGGTAGGAGATCGCACTTCCACAGTCACCATCAGCTGCAAATGTAAAACCATATAATTATATTTTTTTAAAGCTGAATTCTCAGCTATTATCACAAAACAAATCTCACCAAATTATCTCATATTATGACTTCTGGGACTGGATTTATCAACATTCAGTGCTGTTATATGTTTATATAAGTGGAATTGGCCAAGAAAAAATGGCCACCGGTGAGCGATAATAAGTGAAACCATCACAAGAAAGGTTCTGGTGGGTCCTCCAAATACAAATGAGGACGTTTTAGAAGCCCTGTAGCAAGGCAAACAGGCAAAATCCTTCAAAATTTTTGTCAAACAAAGTAGAAAATGTTCTTGACCAATGTTAACTGAGTGTTAGTAACATGTTTCAAGTTTAATACATTAAACACAAGCAATAAAACAAGTTTAAACTGAGCTAAACAAACACTAGCATATGAAAATATGCTTGACAGAAGTGCAAACAGATCACGAGACCTCGCTATAAGCATTTCGCTAGTTGTGTGGTCTTTGACTTCCCACTGCACTTGCCTATATATATGAAACCCCTTTGCCATTTTTAACTGTTTTAGGCAAAACAAAATAAGCGTGTTTCCTATATACCCCCACCCCCCACCTATCCTCTTATCTAGAAAACTTACCACACCTAAATGTTTTTTTACCTTCCCTAATTCCTTTTGATCTACTTTGACAAAATAATTAAAGTGGGAAAATAAGTCTTCCTAACTAGAAAACTCTTAAAATGTACATTTCTCATGCTTAAAACAACTACTGTTATGGAATAGACCGAAAATAGATTTCTTTTCAGTTTCTTGATGGTGGTATCGCCCACATAGTTTTCAGCTAGATAAATCGGAAACACACCTATTTTGGGGGCCCCCAGAAGTTCACTGCTCACAACAATCAAATCAGGCGTTCACTGTTCACCACTGTTGTATGCGTATAGTATGATAGCAATGTGCCAGCCAATACAATCACATCTTTACTGATATAAGTATTTAAAGGATGACCAGCTATACACCATATAGTGGTTGCAGACTGATACAGACAGATGTATACCTGTGTATATGATGCTTATAGTAGCTGCAGACTGATACAACAATCACCGGGTAACTATAGACCAATATCGTGCATTAATCTACCAGCAAAAATACTTGAAAGCTGTATCCACACCCAACTATCGAATTATTTAGAGTCTAACAACCTGCTGACTGAGAGCCAATACGGGTTTAGGAGAGGAAAATCCATTGTCGAAGCCCATGACAATCTACTAAGAAAAGTATATAACAACTTAAACAGTAAAAGAGCAACCGACTTAATATTCCTAGATTTAAAGGCGTTTGATACGGTTAATCATAAACTACTCCTCCAGAAACTTTTACATTACGGAATCGATCAGAATTCATACAAATGGTTTAATAACTACCTATCAGACAGGTGTCAGAGGGTAGTAATGAGAGGTGGATCATCCTCCCTTAAACCCGTCACATGCGGTGTCCCTCAGGGAACATCCCTAGGGCCACTACTCTTCAGCGTCTATATTAATGACTTACCAGAGGTCGTGAAAACGAGTAAGATCCAATTATTTGCAGATGATACTGTATTGTTTGACGATAGAGCCCTCGGGGCCGAAAAGATAGAGTCGCTTCAAACAGACCTCGATAGTATTGTAAGATGGTGTGCTAATAACAAGATCTCGCTTAATATCGCAAAATGCAAAAGCCTAACGATCAGGTCAAAGATCAACCACAAAAACACAGTCCAATACGACATTGGTGACCAATTAATGGGTGATGTAGAGGCATATAAATACCTCGGAATTGAGCTCGACAGACAACTAAACTATAAAAAATTCATGTGTAAAAAAAATCAACACTGAGATCTAGAGTGAGGGCCATGTCTAAACTATATGGGGCGTGCAGTAAGAAAACACTATTACTCATCTATAAAACGATGATATTGCCAATAATAGATTATGGAGATGTTTTTTATGGTGCAACGACTCAAGCTTATCTTCAAAAGCTGCAGATGTTGCAAAACTCTGCGCTAAAGATAATATTTCACCTACCAAAGTACACTAGCACAAAAGATATTCACAAGGAATTAAAAATTATCTCGTTAAATACCAGACGCGAGACCCATGGTTTGGAGAGGGCCTTCATAAGATCATTAGACAAGACAAATACTGACAACAGAACCCTAGGACTCAGGAGCCTTAAGAAGGGAAGGAGATTGAAGGTGCCCCTTCCGAAAAATGAGATTTTCCGGAGGTCGTACCTCTATTCCCAACCTGACCTATGGAACTCTCTTCCTAGCGAGGTCCAATCAATACCAAACAGGAAGGAGTTCAGAGGCTACCTGAAAAACAGGTACCCTCTTGACTTTGATCCCTACCTTAAGAAATGAGAACTGAGACACATCAGATGATATCACCAACCAATCAGCATTCATTGTATGACTTGTTGATTGGTAACCAAGGGGGGGGGGGAGGGGGGGATATAACATATCAAGGAACGTAAATCCTTTCTCACAACATGATCGATATAACGATAACATCTGGGGAAGGGGGGATGAAATCTTGAACTGTATAATTGTGACTGTAAATATGTGTTATTGTGGTGGTACTGCACCACTACAAGTATTAATGGAGAGAAAAATCCAATGTCTTGTGTCTTGGACTCTAGTACAAGAGCCTATATAGTTATAGTGTACTGGGCATCTAGTATAGGAGCCTATGGTATTGGAGAAACCAAAATTGTATTGTTGTTATGTTTGTAACCCGATGTTATTACGGGAACTTATCACTGAATGGACATCACTTATGACTATAAACTATAATAATGTACATTAGTACAAAATGATACATACTATAATCATACACCAACCTTTGTCAGTCTTAAACATCAAGAGTGATCATTGAACATATCGATGTTCAATAAGCTAGATTTGCCTGGAAGACCTGCTTGTCATTTGACTTGCAGATGGTATATTCTTTTCTGATTGTAATGTTTGTCTGTTCAGAATAAAAATCCTATATATATATATATACAGACAGATGTATACCTGTGTATATGATGCATATAGTAGCTGCAGACTGATATATACAGATGTATACCTGTGTATATGATGCATATAGTAGCTGCAGACTGATATATACAGCTGTATACCTGTGTATATGATGCTTATAGTATCAGCAGACTGATATATACAGATGTATACCTGTGTATATGATGAAATAATCAATGCAGTCTGAAGGGGTAATATCAAGCTGAATGCGGTAGCTGTTGGTATGCACAGACTCTTTCTCCATCATGCACACTTCCCTCTTTGGGTTCAAACCTGTCAAATCTGTTACCTGAAATAAACGAGAGGAAAAGGTTGAATTCAAAGGTGAAAAGTTGCATAATGCATATATGAACGATATCGAGGTTGTCAAATGCCTTAGGATGTGTGTACAGGGGCGGGGAGGGGAGGGGAGGGGGCTATGGAAGGCAGTCAGACCTAGTGCCTCCCTCAAATAATTGGCAGCGGTTTTGGAGAGAAAGTGACCTCCCAATTCCCAAATGAATAGTGACTCCACAACTGTACATTTCACCCAACCTTAGCATTAAGAATACTAGCATTAATAAATAGCCAGACACAGCAGTGGGCGGGAAACCATGGCTATTCCTAATTGAAGCAAACACATGGGTCTGCGTTGTGATTACGTTCACTCTACGGATACATGTATTTCTTACTTGATTATTTTTATCTGACTTGTGGTATAAACTTCCTGAATAAAAACAAATAAAAAATCTTTTACCTTTAAAGGGGAACTAAAGTCCACTACATATCATTACCAGAGGTACTATAGTATGTATTTGATCGATTCCCAACAAGTTTTTGACTGATGAGATATTAATATCAGAGGAATCAACAGAAACAAACACCAAATAAGCCATTTGAATGGCGCCATTGCAGACATTAACGCCCTCTAACAGGTCTTAAATTAACTATACGTCATGACGTCACTCTTGAACCCAGGGAGAGTGCTATCCATGAACGTGGACCCTCGCTTCACAGAGAATCCACACACCAGCATCAACGCGATATTTGCCCAGTGATATTTAGGAGATATGAACACCTAGACAAAAAGTTGAATCGAGAGAAACATTACCAGACCCTTCTAGTAAAAGTTCAGAATGTATGGTTATCTGATTTAAAGAAATGGCAGAGTTTGGAGTCTTCACAATTGTTCATCTTTTATTTGGTCAACACACTCAGCCTGTGCGCCAACAATAACAAAGTCAAAGTGGCATATATTCACAGTTTGGATAGTTGTGTTTTATCTGGGCATGTTCTAAAGATTAAATATGATATCCTATAGGAGATAAAGTCATCGTTTGTTAGATGATAGACGCAAAAATACTCAAGTGTAGAGGGTGAGGGTGCACTGACTCAAGTATGTATGTGTCCTGGTTGTGTTGCCGTGAGGGAGAGCTATTTGTCACCGGGGCACCAAGCTGCCCCTGCCGTAGAACTTACCCCAAGCTTCAGCCCTCTACTCCACTGTGACCGGATACTACAACCAGCCGTCTAGAGGTGCTGCCCTCTGGTGTAGCGTTGTCAACCTCTGACCCAATAAAGACCACCGAGTCACTTGAACCTAGATCTTGATACGAGTAGTTCAATTATTCATACACACTGGCCTCACAGTGGTCTGGCCCGACGGCCTGCGCATCACTTGGATTTATATACATGCAGTGATTTCTAACTTTCGTGGCTCCCTATAACTGGCCTAACATCCTCATTTACATGTGTACCAGTCAGTTTCTTCCTTTCTCCTCAGTGCCCCAATGCAGCACACAGAACCACTATAAATTCCACTGACTGTATTTCCCGTTCATGCACCATACAGCAGGCATGTACACATGCATCCATCATCGCACCCATGCTTGCCCTCTCGAGTCGGAGTGGAGTAGGCTAATCTCAATTTGTCACTCACTTGTAAAACATCTGATATACAAAGGTAAAAATAAAACTTATCTCCTATAGGATATGGCATTAGCTATGTTGTACATTCCTTTATAATCACAATTAGGCCTATAGGCCAGGTTTGTTGGAGTGGTATGGCTTGGTAATGGTCCCGGGGTAATGGTATGGCTAGCCTAGTGGCGGGCAGAGGTGGTGGCGGACAAGGTGGTGGAGCCGGGAGGAGCAGTGTCACTTTCCCTTGCATGGTCCCCCTTGGTCGGCCCTTCGTACAATCCCAGTAATGAGGACGGGGAGCTAGGGGGACATTGAGAAGTTAGGACATGAATATTCACCATCTGAACCAAAGTCTACCTATTCTAAAGAGGATTTGGGATTCTAAGATTCTATCAGGAGAATCAAACTCAAACGAGGAGGAGATGCAGTGCCATGGAATGGGTGCACAGTGGCATGAGTGCTAGTGCATGTTTACACGGGAGTGTGCCTCACGGTTCAAGTCTGACGTCACACTAAGTTTGCCCATTCTACCCACCTAGGTGGCACTACCAGTCAATGGCGCACAAAATGGCGCAATTCAAATTGAGAATTTGAGTACTTTAGGCCCCTGTTACATTGAAGCTGTTGGGTCTAAAAATCTAACATTTTGGAAATCGATTTTTTACATGCTCTAGCACTACCAAACAAAATATGTAGTGGACTTTAGTTCTCCTTTAAAGTGAAACTTCTCACCGCTATGGCCTTCATTCACGAGTAACGGAATTTCTACTCAATTTTCTGGTATCTTGTACTTCTTAACCTTCCTAACTAATCTCTGGTGATATCATAGTATATGAGATATCTTGTCAAAATAGTGAGTAAACTTATTTCGGTGTGAAAGCTAAAATCGAAAGTGCCAGTTGGGTTGGCATCTAGAGTTATGTAAGCCCAGGTTGGGGCCCCATGTCACTGCATCTATTACTGGGGTATATGGTCACTAATACAGGGTGGTGATTGGTCAATAAAATGGAAATTAGTTTCTTTCCCGTCCACTTGGGCCATGGGGGCAGCACCTTATGGTGGCTAAACCCTTTCCTGTAGGATTTGAAATGAGTTGAGACTATTAATTACACATATTATTGGATAATGATTGAATAAAAACACAATGTTAGCTAATGTTGGTACTCTACTTCAGATTCTCCTATATCTATCAGGTATGATTACATGCACTCAAAAGATTTCACAAGATTTCATGTCCACTCACTTTAATGAAACCTTCAGATGAGATAAGAATGGCATGTCAATTATTGGACGCCTACTTCGCTAATCAGTTTCCTGGCCTAGGACTAGGCGTTCTAATGGGATTATAATGAAATTGTGCAGCCTTAATGAAATGATAATGGTACTTTGCGGTTTGAGGGGAGAGGATTTCCCTCCATTTACAAGAACTCTCTCATCTTTGGGCCTAGACTGCACTTAAAAGGAAATTACGAAATTCTCATAACCTTCACCGACCCATTTTAATTATTCTTAGCCACTTTAATCTACCAGTACATATATTCCAAGGCTCTTTTTGTATATTGGAATTTTTCTGGGACTAGATGCGTAAAACATGGCCTGTCATGAATCTGACACAGTCCCGGGTGTCTGGTTTTAATTTTTATGCTTATTTCTTTATTACTGAACGCCTAATGGCGAAATGACCTCCTGGTTAACGATTATTATTATTATTGTGTAATTTTCTATTATTTTTCTAACATTTTCTATACCTGTTTAAGGCAGCTTTTCTTTGAATAGTGTACCTGTTGCATAATGTCTAGCTGAATAAAAATCTTAAAACAAACCGTCATGGTAGCATAGTCTGCACAGGTGTCTGAGGGTAGAGACTGGCTGCAGACCATGAGATGGTAGAAGTACAGGCTGATCTTATCTCCACTGCTGCCCCCCTGGATGGTAATAGTGATACCAGTTGGAGGCACGTAAGGGATACAATTATGACCCCCTGGTGGCTGGATCTCTACAAACTTGGTGCCCCGGAT
The DNA here is from genome assembly GCA_942159475.1 of Sthenelais limicola. Classification (NCBI taxonomy): domain Eukaryota; kingdom Metazoa; phylum Annelida; class Polychaeta; order Phyllodocida; family Sigalionidae; genus Sthenelais; species Sthenelais limicola. The sequence goes on from OW804102.1 coordinate 7,730,861, forward strand.
GAGGTCATTGTAGATGTCATAAATGGTGGCGTCCACGCCGGAGTTACAGCTGAACGGGTCTGCAGAGTCCTTCACCTCCTCCGTGCAGTATCTAGTGGTAGGAACATATGTGATGTGAGCCAGAAAAATGAGTCACAAGTCGCAAAAGTGATTTATTCACAAGATCTCTTAATAGGAATGTTTTCATATTTGGGGTATTTAACGCCATTAGTTGTACGAATACATGTAGCAAATTTCGAGACTGTGTATTAAATATATCCATATATTTTTATATTTGGCTTTTTTACTAGTAAATGTCCACGCAGAAATAGTCCAAACATTTTTTTCCGAAATAAAGATATTAAACCTAAAATATAGAAAAACCTATTTCCTATGTCCTACTGTTTACTATCATTAGAATCGGCTTGATCCCATCGTTTCGAATATGATAATATCTCAAAATCTTTTATTTTGCGACTTGTGACCCATTGTCCAATAACACATCACATATAACAGTCATGAATGTATTAGATTACTAATATCTATAGTCTATCCGAAAAGTAGTTGACATGTGATGCCTTTGTCCCTTTAAGGGACAGAAAAGTGGGGGACTTTTGACTTCAAACCTTTGCACCCTGAGTCACCATTTGCGACCGACTATGGCCAAATATACAGCTGTATTGTATTGCTCTGCCTCTGTTCCATGTGCAGCAGCTGTTGTTTTGATTAAATGGAAGGAAGATCTGGTTATACCAGCCCTATTTTCCCATGGATGATTGCAAAAGCGGCTGACTGGGCAAAGGGTTGACAGGTCCTTGTCAGAAATAGAAGTAAAAAATCCTTCACTTATCCCTCTTCTTAAAGGAACTGAGGAATCGTGTGTCAACTACTTTTCGGACAGACTATTCGATACCCACTATTATTCTTCACATGTAACGTTCTAGAACACATGTGTGTCAGCTCTGTCGCACACGACATACATGGCTACGCAACACATGAACAAAATAAATTATGAAAATAAGTTTAAAGTATTTCATCATACTCGACAAATGTATTGTGTATCAGTATCTGTTGTACCCTACGTCTTCATAAAGTCTACAGGCGGAGCACTAACCCTACTTTCTTGATCCGCTCATTGATTAGCTTGTATTATATTAGAGTTCTAGGAAACCTGGGTGCACTACCAACTCCCCCCCCCCCCCCCCACACACACACACAGTCATTCCCCACAACCCCCTCAACATATGAGAATTAAAATGTCATAATATCAAACACAACTCTTATATTGATATCTTTCTTACCATTGAATCATGTTAATTTAAGGCAGGTAGATGGCATGATTGATGTACTGCCCCCAAAAATCAATAAAGAAAATCAATAAAAAAAAATCCATATTTTAAATTAACTATTATCAAAAATAAAAATATAGGCGGCCCCCAACCCCATGCAGGCTTGAACCCTGAAAATATTTAAAAGAAAAAAAGAAACCTACTTGCAGTCATTGTTCCAGCATGCCATAAGTGCCCTGGCTTGAGACAAATGATATTTCCGTCTAGAAAAAGTATCCATCATATCTTCATACTCTTCATCATCCTCCTCCTCGTCCTCCCCATCTTCCCCTTCCTCCGGGTTCATGATGTCCATGAGTTCGTGGAATAATCTAGGAGATATCACCGGGCCATGACTACCACTCAGGTCCTCGTTCCCAACTGTAACGACGAATATTCACTCCTTTTTTTCATTTAGAACATTTATACAGCGTATGAACAATTACAACAATGCTTACAACTAGTTATGTAACTGGTACAATGTCCCCGTTGCATAACAATCTGCGAGCTCAATATCAACACTGAAAAAGCCACTCGCAGATTGTGATGCAACGGGGCATGTCTGGTTTGTAAAACAGGTCTGCTTCAGTGATATGGGCTCTGGGGTCATATATGAAAAATGAGTTTTGAGATATCAACATATTGTAAAGGATGGGACCAAACCGATTCCAATGATGGTAAACACTATATATATGACAGCTATTAATTATTTTCATATTTTAAGTTGCATATATCTATTTTTTAAAGAATATTGCAATATTTTTGGTTAGGTAATTACCAGTTAAGTACCTAAATATGCTCCATGGGATGACCTTCGGAACACAAAGATATAATTAATGAGATTTGGTACATGAATCCATCTGAGTAAAGGCGTTAAACTCCCCCCAAAATTAGAAGAATCCAAAGAAATCTTGAGAATATACTGCTTTGAAAAATAGCAATTTTGCGACTTGAGACTCATTTTCCTGAGAGTACTTACACGAGTGATTAGCTTCATATAAAGGTCTGAGAGTACTTACACGAGTGATTAGCTTCATATAAAGGTCTGAGAGTACTTACACGAGTGATTAGCTTCAAATAAAGGTCTGAGAGTACTTACACGAGTGATCAGCTTCAAATAAAGGTCTGAGAGTACTTACACGAGTGATCAGCTTCAAATAAAGGTCTGAGAGTACTTACACGAGTGATCAGCTTCAAATAAAGGTCTGAGAGTACTTACACGAGTGATTAGCTTCAAATAAAGGTCTGAGAGTACTTACACGAGTGATCAGCTTGAAATAAAGGTCTGAGAGTACTTACACGAGTGATTAGCTTCAAATAAATGTCTGAGAGTACTTACACGAGTGATTCGCTTCAAATAAAGGTCTGACAGTACATACACGAGAGATTAGCTTCAAATAAAGGTCTGAGAGTACTTACACGAGTGATTAGCTTCAAATAAAGGTCTGCGAGTACTTACACGAGTGATCAGCTTGAAACTCTATTTGGAAGCCTTCTCCATCTATGCTTCCATCGCTATGGAAGTAGGCGTGTATGATGTTGCCTGTTATAGCAATGGTATTAATGATATTAATATTAATGTATAAGAATAATAATATTAATAGATTTTTATTTACATAAACGTTTACAAAGTGAAATACATGGTACAGACTAGAAATTGAAATGAAGTAAACTATGGAAAAAGTAGTATTATCTGTAAAGTATACAGGTCTTCCAAAGAGCCCTGAATTTGGAAAAGGATCTATAGTAGTTGACAATGTAATATGATATAATATTTTTAAATCCACCTTGGGGGTTGTCAGTGCAATGTATAGCAGGGAACTAGGTTTATGTACACTGTATGCAGTAAGTAATTGATATCAAAGATGATAATAATGATGTATATTTAACTATAATAATAACTCCAGAATAACCATGAGAGTTGTGTCAGTATGATGATTGGTAACTTGGCACATGGAAACAACAATTTTGCACATTTATGCAAATATTGTATAATGATAAAATGATACCAATCTAACGCTGAAGATTGCTAAAATGTATATTGCTTCTTTTTTTTAATAACATTTCACCATGTTAAAGGACTTTCTGGAAGGCCTGTCAATCATGTACCTTTTTCCTTTGGAAATACATAAATTATATATAATACCTGTCGCCTGTAGCTGAAGCTTATTGGCGGGGCAACTGCCACAATATCGACCAATCGGAGGCGAGCTGGTATTCGGTCCATCATACAGCTGAAGGTAGTCCCTGGCGCAGAACTCGTCATACTCGACATCATATCTCTTGAACCGTATAACCAGTCTCTGTCATGGAAATAGTCAGTAATAGTCAGCACATTCAGTCAACATCATGTACATGTTTGTGATGTGTTCTAGGAGAATGAGTCACACGTCGTAAAATTGATATTTTTCAAAGTACTTAATTCACAAGATCTCTTTGTGAAAATGCTTCAATTTTTGGGATGCTTAACACTATATGTAGCATTAATACACGCACTAAATTTCAAGACAGTGTATTAAATATATTCATGCATTTTCAAGGTCATCAGATAGAGTATATAATTTAGTTACTTTACTAGTAAATGGCTACGAAGAAATATTTCAAAATGTTTTTACAAAACAAAATAATATCAGACTTAGAATCTAGAAATACTTATTAAATGTCCTACTGTTTACTATCATTCTCATCTGTTCTAATATGATCAATACCAATATTGTTTGCGGCTTGTGACTCATTGTCCTGTAACACATCACATGTTGTTAGGATGGCGTTCTCACCGTTGCAGGAGACGACTGTATGTTAAAGGTGCAGTCCAAGTCCTCACCGTAGGTCCCTGTAGGCGGGAATGTGATCTGACCAGACACCGTCGTACTATCAATGTCACACGCTGCAAGTAACCAGAAAGTTTAGATCTTCAGAAAAAGTACAATTCGCCTTCACCAATCCCCTCAAATAACCCTAATTAAAGACAGAAATGAGCTTTATAATGCAGTTTAACATCGCAAAACAGATACTTTAAATCAACGCAATATCAAATATACTCAGATATACCTGGTATTCATCATTTTTCAGACTAATTCAGCAGAATTTACTAAATGTGTAGATCTGCCAATTGTGCATTTTCTGATGATCCGATCCAGAATGCTTATGGTGAGACATTGTGTTGTCATTAGTCAAGCTCATCAGAACCTGGAAAGCCATCAACTCTAGGATTCCTTAGTCTGTTTAATATATGGGTTGTTTTTTCCATTATAGGGAACAAACTATATCACTTCTCACCCGTTTATTACCCAGTCTTTAAAATTAACATACATTGAAAGATACACATTGCTTCTAGGTTGTACTTTCATTTGAATATCACTTTTTTCCGTCAAAATTGATGTCATCACACAAAGGTGTTGGGCTGCTTCATTATCGCAAGAGGGACCCACTATTCATTCACCTCCACCAACCACTCACCTACCCACTCACCTACCCACTCACCTACCCACTCACCTACCACTCACCTACCACTCACCTGCCCACTCACCTACCCACTCACCTGCCACTCACCTACCTCTCACATACCCACTCACCTACCACTCAGCTGCCCACTCACCTGCCACTCACCTACCTCTCACATACCCACTCACCTACCTCTCACATACCCACTCACCTACCACTCACCTGCCACTCACCTACCTCTCACATACCCACTCACCTACCCACTCACCTACCACTCACCTGCCCACTCACCTACCCACTCACCTACCACTCACCTGCCCACTCACCTACCACTCACCTGCCCACTCACCTGCCACTCACCTACCTCTCACATACCCACTCACCTACCCACTCACCTACCACTCACCTACCACTCACCTGCCCACTCACCTACCCACTCACCTACCCACTCACCTACCCACTCACCTACCCACTCACCTACCCACTCACCTACCCACTCACCTACCCACTCACCTACCCACTCACCTACCACTCACCTACCCACTCACCTACCCACTCACCTACCCACTCACCTACCCACTCACCTACCCACTCACCTACCACTCACCTACCCACTCACCTACCCACTCACCTACCCACTCACCTACCCACTCACCTACCACTCACCTACCCACTCACCTACCACTCACCTACCCACTCACCTACCACTCACCTACCCACTCACCTACCCACTCACCTACCACTCACCTACCCACTCACCTACCCACTCACCTACCCACTCACCTACCACTCACCTACCCACTCACCTACCACTCACCTACCCACTCACCTACCACTCACCTACCTCTCACCTACCTCTCACATACCCACTCACCTACCCACTCACCTACCACTCACCTGCCCACTCACCTACCACTCACCTACCCACTCACCTACCACTCACCTACCTCTCACATACCCACTCACCTACCCACTCACCTACCACTCACCTACCTCTCACCTACCACTCACCTACCACTCACCTACCCACTCACCTACCCACTCACCTACCACTCACCTACCCACTCACCTACCCACTCACCTACCACTCACCTACCCACTCACCTACCCACTCACCTACCCACTCACCTACCACTCACCTACCCACTCACCTACCACTCACCTACCCACTCACCTACCCACTCACCTACCACTCACCTACCCACTCACCTACCCACTCACCTACCCACTCACCTACCACTCACCTACCCACTCACCTACCACTCACCTACCCACTCACCTACCACTCACCTACCTCTCACCTACCTCTCACATACCCACTCACCTACCCACTCACCTACCACTCACCTGCCCACTCACCTACCACTCACCTACCCACTCACCTACCACTCACCTACCTCTCACATACCCACTCACCTACCCACTCACCTACCCACTCACCTACCCACTCACCTACCCACTCACCTGCCACTCACCTACCTCTCACCTACCACTCACCTACCTCTCACATACCACTCACCTACCTCTCACCTGCCCACTCACCTACCTCTCACATACCCACTCACCTACCCACTCACCTACCCACTCACCTACCCACTCACCTACCCACTCACCTGCCACTCACCTACCCACTCACCTACCACTCACCTACCTCTCACCTACCACTCACCTACCACTCACCTACCTCTCACATACCCACTCACCTACCCACTCACCTACCCACTCACCTACCCACTCACCTACCCACTCACCTACCACTCACCTACCCACTCACCTACCCACTCACCTACCCACTCACCTACCACTCACCTACCTCTCACCTGCCCACTCACCTACCCACTCACCTACCACTCACCTGCCCACTCACCTACCACTCACCTACCCACTCACCTACCACTCACCTACCTCTCACATACCCACTCACCTACCACTCACCTACCACTCACCTGCCCACTCACCTACCCACTCACCTACCCACTCACCTACCACTCACCTACCTCTCACATACCCACTCACCTACCCACTCACCTACCACTCACCTGCCCACTCACCTACCACTCACCTACCACTCACCTACCCACTCACCTACCACTCACCTACCACTCACCTACCTCTCACATACCCACTCACCTACCCACTCACCTACCACTCACCTGCCCACTCACCTACCACTCACCTACCCACTCACCTACCACTCACCTACCTCTCACATACCCACTCACCTACCCACTCACCTACCACTCACCTACCTCTCACCTACCACTCACCTACCACTCACCTGCCACTCACCTACCTCTCACCTACCCACTCACCTACCTCTCACATACCCACTCACCTACCACTCACCTACCCACTCACCTACCCACTCACCTACCCACTCACCTACCCACTCACCTACCCACTCACCTACCCACTCACCTACCACTCACCTACCCACTCACCTACCCACTCACCTACCCACTCACCTACCCACTCACCTACCCACTCACCTACCCACTCACCTACCCACTCACCTACCCACTCACCTACCCACTCACCTACCCACTCACCTACCCACTCACCTACCCACTCACCTACCCACTCACCTACCACTCACCTACCCACTCACCTACCCACTCACCTACCACTCACCTACCACTCACCTACCTCTCACATACCCACTCACCTACCCACTCACCTACCACTCACCTGCCCACTCACCTACCACTCACCTACCCACTCACCTACCACTCACCTACCTCTCACATACCCACTCACCTACCCACTCACCTACCACTCACCTACCTCTCACCTACCACTCACCTACCACTCACCTGCCACTCACCTACCTCTCACCTACCCACTCACCTACCTCTCACATACCCACTCACCTACCACTCACCTACCCACTCACCTACCCACTCACCTACCCACTCACCTACCCACTCACCTACCCACTCACCTACCCACTCACCTACCACTCACCTACCCACTCACCTACCCACTCACCTACCCACTCACCTACCCACTCACCTACCCACTCACCTACCCACTCACCTACCCACTCACCTACCCACTCACCTACCCACTCACCTACCACTCACCTACCCACTCACCTACCCACTCACCTACCCACTCACCTACCCACTCACCTACCCACTCACCTACCCACTCACCTACCCACTCACCTACCACTCACCTACCTCTCACATACCCACTCACCTGCCCACTACCTCCTATATAAACATACCTCGCCCGCTCCCACAGTCAACTCGCCATTTCCTTACAAAGTTCCCACCCACCCATATACTAACATCATTTCATTTCATTCAAGCAAAGGGTTGTATATCTTATCACAAATTCATTCAATTTTACATCTCAATAAACCTTTATCAAAACTTATACATGTTCTTATCAAAATAAAAAAATATACCCATAACAGTCATCTCTTCCCCTCAATCTGTTGTATTATATGTGATCCGTTTTAGGAAAATTAGTCACAAGTCGCAAAATGTGGGTTTTGAGATATCACCATATTTGAAAAGATGAGATCAAGGAGATTCCAGTGATAGTCAACACTAGGCCATCTAATAAGTATTTCTATAATTAAAGTTTCATATTTTTTTTATTTTTTTTTAAAGTTTGCAATGTTTCTGGATGGGTAATTACCAGGAAAGTAACTAAATATACTCTATACGAAGGCCTTCAAAACGCAAGAACATACTTAATACCATGTCCTGAAATTTGTTACACAGATTTATATGACTATAAGTGCAAAACCCTCTAAAAATCAGAACATTTCAATAAAGAGATCTTGTGATAAAAACACTTTGAAACATATCAATTTCAATTTTTTAAACAAATGTAAGTTTGGCACCTGTTACAGTTATAGCGGTTGGTAGACGCAGCAGCACGGCAGGATCAACTGGAGGAACATCATCTGGCTTTCCTCCAGTAGCTTTCTCATTAGATATAAATCCTGAAATCGAATCAAGCAATCGTTTCTTTGTTTATTAACTCAAATCTTATATAAAGAAATCTATAAAGGAATCTACTGTTAACAATAATATGTATACACATTAAGAATATAAAGAATATAACATGATATAAAAGACTAAATTCTCTTTTTTAAATAGAATATGATAGAAGAAAATAACTGCATGTGTGTTTTTGTCACAAATACTGTGTCACAAATCATACTTTTGTCACAAATTCCCACAAAGAGATCTTGTGAATTATTATTACAAGTATACCATAGCATCTCTGTATCACACATATAATTCTTGAAATGAAATGAAATGAAATATTCCTCAACTTTACCTGCGTGAAAGAATGTTTGTCCATCGCCGGAAGAGGGCACTGGGTCCTTTATAGCTGCCCTTGGGCATGCGCACACGGGCGGTTCAATGCCAGCAGCAGGCGCTGTCATTATGTTACATCAATTTATTAAACAGTAAACAAATATATATGGGTCAGATCTTCAGAAAATGTACAATTCACCTCCACCAATCCCCTCAAAGAACCAAGGTTCAATTCAAGATTTAAAATGCAGTTTAACATAACAGAACTGATATTTGAAATCAATGCAATACCAAATATACTCAGATATACCCAATATTTATCATTTTTCAGCCTAATTTAGGAGAATTTACTAAATGTGTAGAACTGTCAATTGTGCATTTTCTGAAGATCTGACCCATCTATAGTGGTGACTACAATTTATTCTCCGCCTTGGTCTTGGGACTATAACCACCTTAAGCAGAGACTAACATGATTAATAACCTCCATTTTGAGCCAGTTGGTGCATTCTTGGTGCAAAATCCCGAGGCGAGGCAAGCCGGCCTGTGGCTTTTGCCCAAACAGTGCACTAGCAGGCTCTCAATGTCGGGCATTAATGCTTTATTTTAATGGACCATGTATTCCTGCAACTAATTAACATCACTATATACTACTAACAATGCCATTCCCCTCACTAACCCCCGGAGTTAATGTTCCTATTACTAATGAGTAAACACACTCCTTGGTAATTCTACCGTAGACCGTAGACCAACCCTGACCCCATCACACACCAACTGCTATCTTTGATATTACATTCATATTTTACAAACAATATATTATTAAAATAGTTTATTTTGGTTCAAAAGAAATAAGAATAAGTATAAAGTATAGTCCTTATAATGTTGATTGTACATTGCATTGGAGCAGACAGTCAACATTTCTGATGTTATGTTACTACTGTGTCTGGGACAGGAGGAAGGCAGGGTACATCTACCCCACCCTGGTATATTAGGGACAGGGGGAAGGCAGGGTACATCTACCCCACCCTGGTATATTAGGGACAGGGGGAAGGCAGGGTACATCTACCCCACCCTGGTATATTAGGGACAGGGGGAAGGCAGGGTACATCTACCCCACCCTGGTATATTAGGGACAGGGGGAAGGCAGGGTACATCTACCCCTGCCTGGTATATTAGGGACAGGAGGAAGGCAGGCTACGTCTACCCCACCCTGGTATATTAGGGACAGGAGGAAGGCAGGGTACATCTACCCCACCCTGGTATATTAGGGACAGGGGGAAGGCAGGGTACATCTACCCCACCCTGGTATATTAGGGACAGGGGGAAGGCAGGCTACGTCTACCCTACCCTGGTATATTAGGGACAGGAGGAAGGCAGGCTACGTCTACCCCACCCTGGTATATTAGGGACAGGAGGAAGGCAGGGTACGTCTACCCCACCCTGGTATATTAGGGACAGGAGGAAGGCAGGCTACGTCTACCCCACCCTGGTATATTAGGGACAGGAGGAAGGCAGGGTACATCTACCCCACCCTGGTATATTAGGGACAGGGGGAAGGCAGGGTACGTCTACCCCACCCTGGTATATTAGGGACAGGGGGAAGGCAGGGTACATCTACCCCACCCTGGTATATTAGGGACAGGAGGAAGGCAGGGTACGTCTACCCCACCCTGGTATATTAGGGACAGGGGGAAGGCAGGGTACGTCTACCCTACCCTGGTATATTAGGGACAGGAGGAAGGCAGGGTACGTCTACCCCACCCTGGTATATTAGGGACAGGGGGAAGGCAGGGTACGTCTACCCCACCCTGGTATATTAGGGACAGGGGGAAGGCAGGGTACGTCTACCCCACCCTAGTATATTAGGGACAGGAGGAAGGCAGGGTACATCTACCCCACCCTGGTATATTAGGGACAGGGGGAAGGCAGGGTACGTCTACCCCACCCTGGTATATTAGGGACAGGGGGAAGGCAGGGTACGTCTACCCCACCCTGGTATATTAGGGACAGGAGGAAGGCAGGGTACATCTACCCCACCCTGGTATATTAGGGACAGGGGGAAGGCAGGGTACGTCTACCCCACCCTGGTATATTAGGGACAGGGGGAAGGCAGGGTACGTCTACCCCACCCTAGTATATTAGGGACAGGAGGAAGGCAGGGTACATGTACCCCACCCTGGTATATTAGGGACAGGAGGAAGGCAGTGTACATTTTCCCCACCCTGGTATATTAGGGACAGGGGGAAGGCAGGGTACATCTACCCAACCCTGGTATATTAGGGACAGGGGGAAGGCAGGGTACGTCTACCCCACCCTGGTATATTAGGGACAGGGGGAAGGCAGGGTACGTCTACCCCACCCTGGTATATTAGGGACAGGAGGAAGGCAGGGTACATCTACCCCACCCTGGTATATTAGGGACAGGGGGAAGGCAGGGTACATCTACCCCACCCTGGTATATTAGGGACAGGGGGAAGGCAGGGTACGTCTACCCCACCCTGGTATATTAGGGACAGGGGGAAGGCAGGGTACGTCTACCCCACCCTGGTATATTAGGGACAGGAGGAAGGCAGGGTACATCTACCCCACCCTGGTATATTAGGGACAGGAGGAAGGCAGGGTACATTTTCCCCACCCTGGTATATTAGGGACAGGGGGAAGGCAGGGTACATCTACCCAACCCTGGTATATTAGGGACAGGAGGAAGGCAGGCTACATCTACCCAACCCTGGTATATTAGGGACAGGAGGAAGGCAGGGTACGTCTACCCCACCCTGGTATATTAGGGACAGGGGGAAGGCAGGGTACATCTACCCAACCCTGGTATATTAGGGACAGGAGGAAGGCAGGGTACGTCTACCCCACCCTGGTATATTAGGGACAGGAGGAAGGCAGGGTACGTCTACCCCACCCTGGTATATTAGGGACAGGGGGAAGGCAGGGTACATCTACCCAACCCTGGTATATTAGGGACAGGAGGAAGGCAGGGTACGTCTACCCCACCCTGGTATATTAGGGACAGGAGGAAGGCAGGGTACATCTACCCCACCCTGGTATATTAGGGACAGGGGGAAGGCAGGGTACGTCTACCCCACCCTGGTATATTAGGGACAGGGGGAAGGCAGGGTACGTCTACCCCACCCTGGTATATTAGGGACAGGAGGAAGGCAGGGTACATCTACCCCACCCTGGTATATTAGGGACAGGGGGAAGGCAGGCTACATCTACCCCACCCTGGTATATTAGGGACAGGAGGAAGGCAGGGTACATCTACCCCACCCTGGTATATTAGGGACAGGAGGAAGGCAGGGTACATCTACCCCACCCTGGTATATTAGGGACAGGGGGAAGGCAGGCTACATCTACCCCACCCTGGTATATTAGGGACAGGAGGAAGGCAGGCTACATCTACCCCACCCTGGTATATTAGGGACAGGAGGAAGGCAGGGTACGTCTACCCCACCCTGGTATATTAGGGACAGGAGGAAGGCAGGCTACGTCTACCCCACCCTGGTATATTAGGGACAGGGGGAAGGCAGGCTACAGCTACCCCACCCTGGTATATTAGGGACAGGAGGAAGGCAGGGTACATCTACCCCACCCTGGTATATTAGGGACAGGGGGAAGGCAGGCTACATCTACCCCACCCTGGTATATTAGGGACAGGAGGAAGGCAGGGTACATCTACCCCACCCTGGTATATTAGGGACAGGGGGAAGGCAGGGTACATCTACCCCACCCTGGTATATTAGGGACAGGGGGAAGGCAGGGTACATCTACCCCTGCCTGGTATATTAGGGACAGGAGGAAGGCAGGGTACATCTACCCAACCCTGGTATATTAGGGACAGGAGGAAGGCAGGGTACGTCTACCCCACCCTGGTATATTAGGGACAGGAGGAAGGCAGGGTACATCTACCCCACCATGGTATATTAGGGACAGGAGGAAGGCAGGGTACATCTACCCCACCCTGGTATATTAGCGACAGGGGGAAGGCAGGCTACATCTACCCCACCCTGGTATATTAGGGACAGGAGGAAGGCAGGGTACGTCTACCCCACCCTGGTATATTAGGGACAGGGGGAAGGCAGGGTATGTCTACCCCACCCTGGTATATTAGGGACAGGGGGAAGGCAGGCTACATCTACCCCACCCTGGTATATTAGGGACAGGGGGAAGGCAGGGTACGTCTACCCCACCCTGGTATATTAGGGACAGGGGGAAGGCAGGGTACGTCTACCCCACCCTGGTATATTAGGGACAGGGGGAAGGCAGGGTACGTCTACCCCACCCTGGTATATTAGGGACAGGGGGAAGGCAGGGTACGTCTACCCCACCCTGGTATATTAGGGACAGGGGGAAGGCAGGGTACATCTACCCCACCCTGGTATATTAGGGACAGGGGGAAGGCAGGGTACGTCTACCCCACCCTGGTATATTAGGGACAGGGGGAAGGCAGGGTACGTCTACCCCACCCTGGTATATTAGGGACAGGGGGAAGGCAGGCTACATCTACCCCACCCTGGTATATTAGGGACAGGGGGAAGGCAGGATACGTCTACCCCACCCTGGTATATTAGGGACAGGGGGAAGGCAGGCTACATCTACCCCACCCTGGTATATTAGGGACAGGAGGAAGGCAGGGTACGTCTACCCCACCCTGGTATATTAGGGACAGGGGGAAGGCAGGCTACATCTACCCCACCCTGGTATATTAGGGACAGGGGGAAGGCAGGGTACGTCTACCCCACCCTGGTATATTAGGGACAGGAGGAAGGCAGGGTACATCTACCCCACCCTGGTATATTAGGGACAGGAGGAAGGCAGGGTACATCTACCCCACCCTGGTATATTAGGGACAGGGGGAAGGCAGGGTACATCTACCCCACCCTGGTATATTAGGGACAGGAGGAAGGCAGGGTACGTCTACCCCACCCTGGTATATTAGGGACAGGGGGAAGGCAGGCTACATCTACCCCACCCTGGTATATTAGGGACAGGAGGAAGGCAGGGTACATCTACCCTACCCTGGTATATTAGGGACAGGAGGAAGGCAGGCTACGTCTACCCCACCCTGGTATATTAGGGACAGGAGGAAGGCAGGCTACATCTACCCCACCCTGGTATATTAGGGACAGGGGGAAGGCAGGCTACATCTACCCCACCCTGGTATATTAGGGACAGGAGGAAGGCAGGCTACGTCTACCCTACCCTGGTATATTAGGGACAGGAGGAAGGCAGGCTACATCTACCCCACCCTGGTATATTAGGGACAGGGGGAAGGCAGGGTACGTCTACCCCACCCTGGTATATTAGGGACAGGGGGAAGGCAGGCTACATCTACCCCACCCTGGTATATTAGGGACAGGGGGAAGGCAGGCTACATCTACCCCACCCTGGTATATTAGGGACAGGGGGAAGGCAGGCTACATCTACCCCACCCTGGTATATTAGGGACAGGGGGAAGGCAGGCTACATCTACCCCACCCTGGTATATTAGGGACAGGGGGAAGGCAGGGTACGTCTACCCCACCCTGGTATATTAGGGACAGGAGGAAGGCAGGGTACATCTACCCCACCCTGGTATATTAGGGACAGGGGGAAGGCAGGGTACGTCTACCCCACCCTGGTATATTAGGGACAGGAGGAAGGCAGGGTACGTCTACCCCACCCTGGTATATTAGGGACAGGAGGAAGGCAGGGTACGTCTACCCCACCCTGGTATATTAGGGACAGGGGGAAGGCAGGGTACATCTACCCCAACCTGGTATATTAGGGACAGGGGGAAGGCAGGGTACGTCTACCCCACCCTGGTGTATTGGGGACAGGGGGAAGGCACGGTACATCTACCCCACCCTGGTATATTAGGGACAGGAGGAAGGCAGGGTATGTCTACCCCACCCTGGTATATTAGGGACAGGGGGAAGGCAGGGTACGTCTACCCCACCCTGGTATATTAGGGACAGGAGGAAGGCAGGGTACATCTACCCCACCCTGGTATATTAGGGACAGGGGGAAGGCAGGGTACATCTACCCCACCCTGGTATATTAGGGACAGGAGGAAGGCAGGCTACATCTACCCCACCCTGGTATATTAGGGACAGGAGGAAGGCAGGGTACATCTACCCTACCCTGGTATATTAGGGACAGGAGGAAGGCAGGCTACATCTACCCCACCCTGGTATATTAGGGACAGGAGGAAGGCAGGCTACATCTACCCCACCCTGGTATATTAGGGACAGGGGGAAGGCAGGCTACATCTACCCCACCCTGGTATATTAGGGACAGGAGGAAGGCAGGGTACATCTACCCCACCCTGGTATATTAGGAACAGGGGGAAGGCAGGCTACATCTACCCCACCCTGGTATATTAGGGACAGGAGGAAGGCAGGGTATGTCTACCCCACCCTGGTATATTAGGGACAGGAGGAAGGCAGGCTACGTCTACCCCACCCTGGTATATTAGGGACAGGGGGAAGGCAGGCTACATCTACCCCACCCTGGTATATTAGGGACAGGGGGAAGGCAGGGTACGTCTACCCCACCCTGGTATATTAGGGACAGGGGGAAGGCAGGCTACATCTACCCCACCCTGGTATATTAGGGACAGGGGGAAGGCAGGCTACATCTACCCCACCCTGGTATATTAGGGACAGGGGGAAGGCAGGCTACATCTACCCCACCCTGGTATATTAGGGACAGGGGGAAGGCAGGCTACATCTACCCCACCCTGGTATATTAGGGACAGGGGGAAGGCAGGGTACATCTACCCCACCCTGGTATATTAAGGACAGGGGGAAGGCAGGGTACGTCTACCCCACCCTGGTATATTAGGGACAGGAGGAAGGCAGGGTACGTCTACCCCACCCTGGTATATTAGGGACAGGAGGAAGGCAGGGTACGTCTACCCCACCCTGGTATATTAGGGACAGGGGGAAGGCAGGGTACATCTACCCCAACCTGGTATATTAGGGACAGGGGGAAGGCAGGGTACGTCTACCCCACCCTGGTGTATTGGGGACAGGGGGAAGGCAGGGTACATCTACCCCACCCTGGTATATTAGGGACAGGAGGAAGGCAGGGTATGTCTACCCCACCCTGGTATATTAGGGACAGGGGGAAGGCAGGGTACGTCTACCCCACCCTGGTATATTAGGGACAGGAGGAAGGCAGGGTACATCTACCCCACCCTGGTATATTAGGGACAGGGGGAAGGCAGGCTACATCTACCCCACCCTGGTATATTAGCGACAGGGGGAAGGCAGGCTACATCTACCCCACCCTGGTATATTAGGGACAGGAGGAAGGCAGGGTACATCTACCCTACCCTGGTATATTAGGGACAGGAGGAAGGCAGGCTACATCTACCGCACCCTGGTATATTAGGGACAGGAGGAAGGCAGGCTACATCTACCCCACCCTGGTATATTAGGGACAGGGGGAAGGCAGGCTACATCTACCCCACCCTGGTATATTAGGGACAGGAGGAAGGCAGGGTACATCTACCCCACCCTGGTATATTTGGAGGAATGGCCTATGCCTAACTCCTTGTATAACACCAGAATAAATAAAGGATTAAAAAAACATTTTTGGCGCCGTTTTCCCTCTATAGTTTGGCGCCGGATTCCTTAACAGGGAAGGGGGAAGGGGGGAAACCCAGGCGCTTTGGCCATTCAAGTGTCATTAAACGTTGGTTACCCGATATCTTAATGGTATGTGGTAAAAGAAATACCAAGGAATGAAGCTAAAACAGGAGGAACTTTCCTCCAAATTGGGGTGAGGGAGGCGGGCCAACTCTGGGACATGGCCCAGCTGTTTTTATTATGAGGATGTTAACTGATTAACAGGGACTAATAGAATGCCACACCTCGACATCAGAGAGAAATCACCGCTGTTTAATTATCCTGTCATAAACTATAGTGGAGGGTATTAACCACTATGACCCATGAAGTGTGCCTACCTCCAATACTGTAGATGGCCTCCCAGGGGCCGGAGCGCACATGAGTGTTGCAGGCGGCCGCTTGGGGCGGGGTGGTGTGCAGCTGGATGCACATGAAGTGGTCTGGGTAGACTGAAGCATCATACGGCTGTAAGGTCACTCTGAGACAGTACTCCTGGGGGCCTGCAACCAGCTCTACAGTCTTCTCATTCCCTTAAACATTGAACAGTATTTTATTTATTACTATTTACAATATGTGTAGTGGATCAATGCTCTATTATACTGTTCACAAGTTCATTATGTATTTAACAGCATTATTACACAGGTGTGCAGTTAGAAAGGTGCAGTTCGGGGTTGCAGTTTGGTTTATCAGAACTGCACACACGATTAGTTTCGGCTTCCACCATGGAAGCCGAAACTAATCGACAACTACACATGACAACTACACATGACAAAAAGACGCAATCTGGTTGGCACGGCATAGGCCTGATCCAAAAACATGTACAAATGACGTTGTCTCAAGCTGCGTAACTTAGGCCTATGAGTTGCATTCAATCGAGCCTCCTCAAGCTAAACTTCAGGCTAAACAAGTTAAATCTACTTTTTAACATTTAAATACAGTGTGTAATAAATAGCAAATGGCACTCTGTTCAGGTTCAAGCTGATGGAGACACAATCAGAAAACGGGACTCATTTTGAATGACTGTATAAAGCTGGTGTGCGCCAGATCAAGGTATAAACAGGGAGGTATATACACAGGTACTGGAAGCCAGTTTCCATGCATGGTACCCCAATAGTTAAGAATAATGCCACTACAGCTTGTGGCGCTGTGAATCAGGTCCACCTACCCCACCCCCATCCAATAGCCAATCAATTTTAAAGCAATTTCTAACTATGTGACTGTAATGTACTCAACCAGATTTAACCATTCAAATGGTTAAAACTGAGGCTCATTTCCTACCAATTATATGCATGTCATTGTACTCTGCAAGAATAGATTGTATATTGTCATATTATTTTGTGTATCGATTAATAAACGTTTCTAAAAAAAAAAAAAATGGTATTGCTGGGAAAAGGCAATGTCAAAGATTATATGCTGATGGAACAACTTAGCTGTTGTTTACTGATTTATGATTAAACGATATAGCTAAAAGTGGTAGCAGGATACTTTGTCTAAATCTAACAGCACCACAGCACCACCTGGTATAAAATAGTGATAACACAACCCTGACAGTCATGGTCCTGTACAATCAGCCTGTGACTTCCACTCCCTCTGTATATACCTCCCTGGTATAAAGACTCAGTTCTTGCCAAGCATGCTGTTAGATGAGGGTTATATAGAGGCACCTACCATTGACTAGCAAGGCGTCAGTGTTGTCATTGTCTATGTCCTCCCTCAGCCCAAACACGGTGTCCAGAGGCCGGCAGCCCGGGAACTGCCAGGTGAAGGTGACCTTCTCACGGGCAGACATGTACTTGGAGGAACACTTCCAGGCATAGCCTTTCCCCTGCACTGCAATTACAAGCTCACACCATCAATCCCCTCAATATATTCATGTTTGCATAGTGTTACAAATTGACTAAGAAAATTCTCTAAGAAAATGCAATTACAGTTACTGACATTAATCCAGTCGCTTCTATTTAAGCATTAATTCCTGAGGTTTTTTCTGTTCGCGGGTTCCGTTGCCTCAGGGATAATTCAAGGGCTTGTGATGTTTATTGTTTTATTACTTTACAGCATCTGTGTCATGAATGACCTCACATCTTTATGTATACAAAATAAATCATTTTGCTTGATATGTTATCTTGCGTTTTTCCCGCCATGTTTTGCAGAACCTTGCCCTTTCTTTTCATGTATGTTTGTATATCAGAGATACAGATACATTTACGTTTACGTATGACTCATTGAACCTAACTAATTACTAAATGTGATGTGCTTCAGGGAAATGAGTCAGAAGTCGCAAAAAAAGTGTTTTTGAGCTATTATCATATTTGAAAAGATGAGATCAAGCCGATTCCAATGATAGTAAACAGTAGGAGATCTAATATTTATTTCTATATTTTAAGTTTGATATTTTTAGTTTTGAAAAAAATAGTTTGCTATATTTTGGGGCGGACAATAAAGTTCTAGTTAAGTAGCTAAGACCTTATAGATGCATGAATATATCTAATACACTGTCTTGAAATTTGGTACATACATGTATCTATACGACCTGAAGGATTAGACACACCAAAAACGAGAACATTCCAACAAGGAGATCTTGTTAAGAAATGACTTGAAAAATACCAATTTTGCGACGTGTGACTCTTTTTCCTAAATCACATCACAAATGAGGTGTTACCTGGATGGTAGCCCTGGTTGGTACAGGTGTGGTGGGAGGGCCCCACACTGACCACCTCAGCCACTATGTACGTCTCTGTACAGTTGACCAGCCTGTACTCACACGTGGGCGAGAATAGCTGCACGTGGCGACACCCGTGGTCGGCGGAGAAACAACATCCTTCAAATCTATGAAGCAGAACATTAAGATTTAGAATTTTCACATGAGAAATGATTTCCTAAATTAATGATATCATAGCTATACATGAATTAATCATTTAATTAATGTATAGCTTTGATGATATTAATATATTGATATGAGAGGTAAACTAGACAGAGTAATGAGAAGAACAGCAGCTTTGCAAAGTGTCCTGGTCAGAGGTTGGGAGCAGACTAACCTCAGCCTGCCAGAATTAGTCTAGTAACTGTATTTCACACCAGAGGGTAGCAGGGGACGGTAGTAGGATAATAAATGGCCAGTATGACCAGGGCACAGGCTACAGGGTGGGGAGGGACCAACTCTAAGGCAGGGAGGGATGGGCCAATAAAGGAGATCCAATAGGAGCCCCAACACTCCCAGTATATAAGTTCATGTCTTTATGGAGAATACAGATTAGTAGTACATAAATAAGTTCCTTGTGTTGTGTTGCTTCCTTGAGTTGTCTCCATTCTACATAGGTGCAATAGTGCTGTAGGGATGCTGGATCCCCATATAAACTCATAGGACGCTAGTATAGGCCACCACTATACACCTACTGCTGAATACTTCTCATATACTTTATAGTCACTGTATTGCTGACTACGGATATCACGCTGGATATCTACTATCTCGAGGTCTAATGAATTTAATACAACATATATAACAAAATCAAATGTGATGTGTTTCAGGAAAATGAGTCACAGGTCGCAAAATTCATATTTTTAAAAGTCATTTATTCACAAGATCTCGTTTTTGGAATGTTTTCATTTTTGGAGAATCTAGTCATATAGGACTTATGTATGTATGTACATGAACCAAATTTCAGGATAGTGTATTAAATATATCAATGCATTTCTAAGATAATCCTATGGAGTACATTTACCTACTTTACTAGTAATTGTTCACCCAAAGATATTGATTTTTTTTCAGAAATATAAATATTAAACTTAAAATATAGAAATACTTATTTAATGTCCTTAATAGTAGTTTACCACCATTGGAGTCGGCTTGATCTCCCCTTTTCAAATATAATGGTATCTCAAAATCTATTTTTGCGACTTATGACTCTTTTTCCTGGAACACATCATAAATGTGTTATCTGTTGCTGAACCTCATATACCTGATATATACACCTCCCAATACCGAGGTGTCGCCCGAGGGAGACATGCTGAAGATGGTAAAGTCATAACGTATGCCTAAATCCAACCTGTAAGTAAGAGATAGAGGCATCATACGCAGGTTCAGTGCCAATCATTATATGGGTGAGATCGTCAGAAAATGTATAATTGGCAACTCTACACATTTAGTAAACTTTGGTAATTAGGCTAAAACATGATGCATACCGGGTATATCTGAGTATAATTATTTGGTATCGCGTGGATTTAAAGTATCTGTTTTGCTATATTAAACTGCATTTTGAAGCAGAAGAAGAAGAAGCATGAGAAGAAGAAGAAGAAGAAGAAGAAGAAGGAGAAGAAGAAGGAGATGAAGAAGGAGATGAAGAAGGAGAAGAAGCAGAAGCAGAAGAAGAAGAAGAAGAAGAAGCAAAAGCAGAAAGAGAAACGAAGAAGAAGACAAAGAAGCAGAAGAAGAAGCAAAACAGAAGAAGAAGAAGAAGAAGAAGAAGAAGGAGGAGAAGGAGAAGAAGAAGAAGAAGAAGGAGAAGAAGAAGAAGGAGAAGAAGGAGAAGGAAGAAGGAGATGAAGAAGGAAAAGGAGAAGAAGAAGAAGGAGAAGAAGAAGAAGGAGAAGAAGGAGAAGGAAGAAGGAGATGAAGAAGGAAAAGGAGAAGAAGAAGAAGAAGAAGAAGAAGGCGAAGAAGAAGAAGAAGAAGAAGAAGAAGAAGGAAGAAGGAGATGAAGAAGGAAAAGGAGAAGAACAAGAAGGAGAAGAACAAGAAGAAGAACAACAAGAAGCAGAAGAAGAAGAAGAAGAGCCTTTACCCAGCAACTGCGCCAGCCTCTGTGCCGTCGTCCATCCTGATGATGAGTTTCTGCGAGCCCTGCCTGTAGCGTGGTGCATACACACGTATCTGTGTGTGTGTACACGACAACATCTCAGCCTCCTGCACACCGATGTACACTCCACCTCTGCCCTGACACACGTCCCGGAACATCGTACCATTGATTGTCACTATAGTCGCCCCTGCAAGACACACAGTCGTCTGCTATGCTAATACATCCCCAGCTATAAACATACCTACAATATAATCACTAACCCAAAGATAAACACATTAGATAGAGTCAGGCAAGACCAAAGGAATGAATTAAAATGAGTATACGAAATTCTTGTCCCCACTTTTGATACGAAATTTTTCGTCTCAGCGTATTTGCGCGGCGTTTTTCATACCTGCGACGGGTAAATAATAACCTGGGAATGCTAAAGGATTAGGATTAGGCCGGCCGGCCAGTGCCAGACAAGCTGGCGTGACCATTAGTGCATGACGGCCACTAGTGTAGAACCACTGATGCCAAACAGAGTAAAAAAAACTTACCCATGCTTGGGTTTGATCTAGCAACCTTAGGATTCACAAGCGAGCATCCTAACCACTACACCACAGAACCAGCTGTGAGTAAGACCTCAAGGAATCAGTCTGGATGATAAAAGTGTGTGTGAGAGAGAGGGAGAGAGAAACAGAGACAAGGACAGAAAGAGAAAGAGGGGAGAGGCAGACAGGAGGATTGCAATTGAAAGAAAGTAAGAAAGAGATGGGCGGGAAAGGAGAGGAAGAGCAGGGAATGTTTTTTTTCATGAATATATATTGAATATATCCAGGTATATGTGCGATGAGTTACAGGAAAATGTGCCAGAATATAAAAAAAACTCAACAATATTTCTTTCTGCTTTAGATAGCTCATAACTCCCTCAAAATGCGTCCGATCTGAATATAAAAATTATCCCCAAACCCCATGAATGTCAGGAAGACAGCCATGTTTTCAGATTTATAATCAGGCTATTACTTTCTTCGTAAATAATTATTTTCGTCAGCCGCATCAAGTCGTTCGAATTGATATAAAATGTATAGGGGACCAAGAAAAAATGCTATGTCGAAACCTTTTGTCTGTTTATATAGTACTCGTTTGTACTCTTCAAAAAGACAAATAAAGAACATCTTATCTTATCTTATCTTAACTTATGAGTCTGAATGCAGAGCTAAAAAAACGGATGATTAGTTTCTTTCGTTTCTTTGGTATATTAGGTATACAACAATCCCATTTAAACAATTCTAAGGTACAAACATATAGGTATATATTAGCATGCCGACTATAATTTAGTATCATATGTGTATCAAATCTCAAGACATTGCATTTGAATATTTCTTGCGTTTTGAAGGTTACCATATATACATAAATATATCAATCATGGAATATAGAATAATAAAATAATTCTATTTAATTTCTGGTAGGATATACATCCTCACCAGACACCTATTTCATGCAACAATGCTAAAAGGGAATATGGATTCATATTCGCACCTAGTTATATACAGAGAAAGCCTGTGGGAGGTGTTACTTAAGACAATGGCTAGGCAAGCCTTTGGTCTGTTGGTCTTTCAATACGAAAAACGGAGCGCGAATACGGAGCATATCATATTTCGTCTCCGTGATTCAAATGGTCGTTTTTCGTATCAGAAGTTCAGGCAATTTCGTCACCATAGTTCACCAGTAGCGTTCGCGGTGCTTGGTAGACAAAAATCGTCTCACTGAAGACGAAATAACTTGCCGCTCCGTATCGCGCGGGTACGGCGCGCGGGAGAGTGTAGTATATAGAATGTTGAAGGAATGATCATGAATTCCAAAAGGCCTCATGGGATAGAGTTAGACGTGTGTTATTGTAGGATACATGTAAAACAGATATGCAGGCCGTGGTCATTCTTTTTTCCTTTTAAAGATTATATCTTCACTGGGTTGAGACCTTCCATGGGTGCGGGACTTCCAGGCTTCACAGCATAAACATACACGTGTATAGTTATTACATTCGAGAACTGATATAAATATTCCATGCTGAACATGGAATATTTCTCTAGCTTTTACTCTGACATACAACTCCCATATCTTATATAGTTCCACACACATTGAGATGAAGATGGTGGCCATGAAACTGCCCTATTGCATGGTTTGGCGGGACGCTGTGTTGCCCTTATTATCGCTCTGCCTCTTAATGAGGCAATCAGGGAGGCACAGACCCAGAACTTAATAAGAAATTAAAAATTATTAATTCATATGAAATCTTGATTTGAAAGGACTAATGATGATAGGAATTATGAGGAACTGTAGAGTAAATTTAAATCAATCATGAAAAGAGGATATATTTGATCAGAAGGCAACACCTGTTGGATAACGAATATTTACATAATTCTTTTGAAATGGTTCTGACATGACTTCAGACATCACAATTCACCTAGACATTCAACATACACTTATCATCAGAGCTTTTGTTTTGCCCACATTCTGAGTTAGCCCCCTGGAAGCCCCCTAGTGGCAGTAAGAGGAACTAATGAAATTGATTTATGCTGATGACAACCAGCTTATAGTCTTATTAAAAACAAACGGTTTCATAAATATTAATCAAATTTAATTATGAATATAGATACATTACTTACTAACACATGTATACACAAAAAAAGAACGGGACGGATTTTTAGGCAAAATCATTTTACGGTTTTAAGCATCGACTTACACTGGTACTGTATCCATAATGACGAGGTGTCCGGATTAGCGAGGTGTCTGTAAAGAGAGGTTTAACTGTACTTACCGTCTATGGTGGCTGTATCGGGAGAGAAGGCAGTAATGAAGGCGCCCGGGTCATTGGTGTAGGTGAACATGTAACCAGTGAACACACTCAGGCCGCCCGACGAGTACCACACTTCATGGGTCTCTCCCTGAAATAGGCAATAAGAGATGATGATATGGGTCGGATTTTCAGAAAATGTACAATTGGCAGCTGTACACATTTGGGAAATTCTCCTAAATTAGGCTGCAATTTGGTCAATACTAGGTAAATTCGAGAATATTCTGCATTGCATTGATTCTAGCAATCTGTTTGGTTAGGTTGAACTATATTCTGAACTTTATTTTTGTCTGAAATTTGGGTTATTTGAGAGGATTGGTGAAGGTGAATTGTACATTTTCTGAAAATCTCACATTTAAGACACAAATGAGCTTTAAGATGCAGTTTAACATAACAAAACAGATAGGTCTACCAAATATACTCAGATATACCCGGTATTTATCATTTTTCAGCCTTATTATGCAGAATTTCCTTAAATGTGTAGAGCTGCCAATTGTAAATTTACTGATGAGCTGACCATGTTGTGTTGATACAGCGCGGGAAAATGAGTCACAAGTCGCAAAATTGTTATTTTTAAGTCATTTAATAACAAAATATCTTTGTTGGAATAGTTTCATCTTTGGAGTGTCTAGTCCATGCATGAGGTCGCATGAACAATGTACCAAATTTCAAAACAGTGTATCAAATACATCTATGCATTTCTGAGGTCATCCTATAAAGTATATTTAGCTACCATGCTAGTAATCATCCACCCACAAATATTGCAAACTGTTTTTGCAAATAAAATATCAAACATAAATTGTTTTGTATGCCCTAATGTTTACTATCATTGGAATCGCCTTTATCCAATCTTTTCAAATATGATAATATCTCAAAATCAAACTAAATTACGGGAGGGAGTGGGAATTTAAGACAAGTTCAGGACATAATATGTGATGTGTTTCAGAAAAATGAGTCGCAAGTCGCAATAAATGGACTTTGAGATATTATCATATTTGAATAGATGAGCTCAAGCCGATTTTAATGGTAACAAACATCAAGGACATCTAAGTAGTGTTTCTATATCATAAGTTTCATATCTTTAT
This sequence comes from Sthenelais limicola, assembly GCA_942159475.1. NCBI lineage: Eukaryota > Metazoa > Annelida > Polychaeta > Phyllodocida > Sigalionidae > Sthenelais > Sthenelais limicola. The sequence continues at coordinate 7,756,222 of OW804102.1, forward strand.
TTTTGAAAAAGAAAGTTATTGATATTTTTGGGTAGATAATTACTGTTAAAATACCTAAATATACTCTATAGAATGACATTAGAAATGCATAGACATATTCAATACATTGCCTTGAAATTTCGAACATTAATATTACTAGCAGCATTTAGTGCCCTAAAAATTAGAATATTCTAACAGAGATATCTTATAGATAAATCACGTTAAAAAATATCAATTTGGCGACTTATTTTTCTGGAACACATCATATATATACAGACGCCCACACCACATAACTAGAATCAGGGTTCATTTTATTCACTATATTTGTCACGGAAGGAAGCGGGAATTAAAGACAAAGGACTTAATAATACATATAAGTAGCCTTTGTAATTCAATCAGTTTTTCCATTTCATTAGACTCTGGAACGAAAGAAAATATTGATCAAACTAAAGTTCATTACTAATAGCAGATTGTTGGGTAAATGTGGATTAAATTATATCAGCATTTTTTGAGGGAATTAAGTTTATTAAATGGGAAAACATGCCAGAAATTACACACGTCGATGCCTGGTATTCATGACCATTATTTGGGTCAGATCGTCAGAAAATGCACAATTCACCTTCACCAATCCTCTCAAATAAACCACATTTAAGACAGAAATGTGTTACAAAATGCAGTTTAACATGACAGAAGTGATACTTTAAATCAATGCGATACCAAATATATTCAAATATTTTTGCTCATTATCTGTCAATTTTTTTTTCAATTGAGCATCATGAGATTTCCATGTTAACATGGAAATGTACTCAATAAAATTTCTTTAAAAAAATATATACCCGGTATTCATCATTTTTCAGCCTAATTTAGCAGAATTTACTAAATGTGTAAAACTGTCGATTGTATATTTTCTGGCGATCTAACCAGTTTCCATATTTCCACTTCATCCACTTTATCCAGACTAAACGTGCGAGATTGCGTCACATAAGCGGACAAACCTGCTCCTACTCACACCTGTGGTAGTAGAGGCGTCATGTGACCACTCATGACCTATTTAATGTGACCCAGATCAGGCGACATGACCTAGATAGGCGACGAGCCATACTCGCCGACAGACTCCCAGCTGGCAGTGGTTGGGGATGGGGGGATAATATGAGGGGGGCACTACCCAAGTCCGGCGTTTTAACTTCATGGAATGCTGGTACAAGTTAACATATATTGTAACTCATGTACAAGTTAACATATTACTTAAATAAATATAATTGGGTAATATTGAATATAGAATAAGTTATACAAATATAACACATTGTGTCTGATTTATTGTTGTTGTCTTGTTTTCTTGTGTTGAAATGATGCACGAGACCAAACCACTCATATGTGATGTGTCGCAAAAAATTATATTTTTAAAGTGTTTATTTTACAAGATTGCTTTATTGGAATGTTCTGGTTTTTTGAGAGTTTATCACTTATAGTTATATCGATCAATGTATCAAATCTCAAAACAAAGTATGTAATATATTCTTTCGTTTTAAAGCTATTCATATGGAATATGTTTAAGTTACTTTACTGGTTATTGCCCCCCAGGAATATTGCAAACGTTTTTTTTTTCAAATAAATATATCCAACCAAAAAACTAAAAAGATAAAAGTACTTATTAGATGTCCTTAATGTTTACATTCAGAATCGGGTTGATCTCATCTTTTTAAATATGGTGATATCTCAAAATCCATATTTTGCGACTTATGACTCATTTTCCTAAAACGGATCACATATCAAAGATAACATACACCAAAATTATACCCATATAGTACTTATAAAGTATCCTAGCTCATAGGACTGAAACCACGACCTCAATAGTATTATAACTCACGATATGCAACATATGTGCCTTATTGTAGTATTGTCTGATGATTGCTGTATAAACATACTAAATAGAAAAATAGAAAAACAAAAAACAACCCATGGGTATATATTGATGTAGGACCAGATGGATGTAATTAAGGATTCAGTGAGCAGTGTCGTACATTACACACACATATTCACACTCATACCAATATGGGTCAGATCGTCAGAAAATGTACAATTCACCTTCACCAAGCGTCTCAAATAATCCAAATTTTAGACAAAAATCAGGTTCAAAATACAGTTTAACATAACCTAACCGATTGTTTGAAGCAATGTAATAGTAAATATACTCGGATATGCCTAATATTCATCGTTTCTCAGTCTAATTTAGCAGGGTATATTAAATGTATAGATCTGCCTATTGTACATTTACTAATCCTTTTAAACACTGATGTGGAAGAGTAAAGAAGGATCAATAGTTTGCGTGTGGGCGATTCTGGCCTCTTTTTTTTGGACGAATTTTATTCAGGTTAATATACAGGCATTGGCCTTTCTTAATGTGAATCGGGTTATACCCGGTATTCCTCCACACCCTGATCTTTAGCTATTACATTTGTTGTCAATAAAGTGGGTGAGGTCAAAAAACATTTAAATTGTACATATCATATGAAGAAGAGAGAGAGAGAGAGAGAGAGAGAGAAGAGATGGAGAATGAGTTATGATGGTAAGTGAGATGGGGGTAAGCGAAATTACGCCAACGTCAATTAAATAAAAGAGTACAATAAACATCGCCTTGACGTCCGTTATTGGCGCCAAATTAGATTAGAAACTTTTATTTTCGAATTCTTTCTCGCTGACAGAGGACAGTTCTCCGACTAAGGGAGGTCTCCATGTTCTCTGGTGTATTTACATTTGTCAAAAACAGTGAACAAATGATTCGCCTTCCACAAACATATTCCTCAAGAATTCTCAGATTTATAATGAAGAAGGTGGAGACAACTCAACTGAACACATCTCACAGTAGGTTTTGTTCAGCAGTTTATTGAACGCGACCCGACGCGTTTCGCCGTTAGTTTGGCTTCATCAGGGGTAAGTCTCAGATCTCAAGTAAAGTGGAGCTTTCAAACTTGCCAGGGATTTTAAACTGTGTTTGTTATCTTCATTGCTGTCTTAAACTTTGGGCATATTTGACAACATGGTGAAGGTGAAGTGGCCCAGATGACACAATCGTGAAGTCGTGATATGGAGTCCCACTGAGTCCCACCGTGGTACCCTGGTTATTATTTTTTAAACAAAATTGACAAAAATTTCGCTGACGCGATACGTTTCATTCTAGCCAACTTATATACAGGTTTTAGGTAACATCAAATATAACAAAAAATTCAGAAAATTAATCAACATGACATTTCCCTCTGGGAATAAATTATTCTAGTGATAACAACTAATTATTTAAATAATCCATATCTGTATGGGACTGTGATACATGGCTTCATTGTCCACATTAAATGAGCTATACTCTTACGTCATGAAAGGGATTCATGTTCACTGCGTTCCCTTATTGCTGGTCTAGCGTTCACTAATACAGGAGACATATCACATACATGTACATACATGTACACATATGCCCACAGAATTAAATGAACATCCCATGACCACAGGAACTGTCCAGGACAAAAAAAAATAATATGACAGACGAAAGCAATATGACAGACGATTAAAACACACTGCTACGGACGGACAGAATAACTGATCCTATCATGTAGATTAACAACTATCATCTTTCCTTCTACACTAATTACTAATTACCTTTACATATGCACCACACCTTTCCTTCTATATATAATAGTAGGACTGCACCTAACAGCCCCTGGCGGAAAATCATGGACAATGCTAAATAATAGCCCCCGTGAGCCTTGTATACCCTTATCACTTATGGCTGTATAAATATGTTAAATTAAAAAAAAAAAAAAAAAAATGTAATTTGTTGCAACAAGTGTAGGTATATTGTTCACCTATGTTCTCTCCATAGGGGATTTGCATAGCCGCCATTTTGAATCTCGTTTCGCATGGAATTATGGGATTAATGATACCGTAGAAAATATATCCATTTATTTCGAAGCTCATTCTATAGAATATATTCAGCTACTTGACTAGTAAATGTCCACTCAGAGATATTGAAAACAATATTTTCAAAAATAAAAATATCAAACCTAAAATATAGAAATACTTATAGATAAATACATATCCTACTGTTTACTATCATTAAAATCTGCTTTCAAGATCAACTCTTTTCAAATTATGATGATATTTCAAAATCATTTTTTTGCAACTTGTGACTCATTTTCCTAAATTATATCATATTTAGGAGTGCCCCCCAAAGAGTCTCCCCCCCCCCCCCGCCGCCGTCTCCCTGTCTATCACCCACTGAACACACAGCCCACTAGCGCTGCCTGCGTGCATGTGTAGTGTGTGCGTGCAGTGTGTGCGTTGTACGACCCCTCCCATATTGAGAGTAGTAGAGTGTGAGAGGGAGTCAGCGGGAGAGAGTCAGAGAAATGACAACACAGAGAACCAGTGGGACAGTGGCAGCCATAGGAGGAGGAGTACTATACGTATATATGACACAAGCTGGAGACCACAGGTGAAGTAAAGAGGAAGAGGGAGTTGTCACTACTCCTGGAGTTGATTTACCATTGAATTACTGCAGTGGCGAGGGACAAGGCCTCTAAGACACAGGTAAGTGTATAAGACACATCTACCCTGGAGTAGGGGGTTACAGCAGGGGTGATATGCAGCTAGCCATGCACTGGAGGACGTGGTGGAGGAGGAGGAGGAGGCGGTGTGACGCTTGTAGGAGCGTCAGTAATAAAAGTAGAGGCGCCATGAGGGATGGCGGTGGTGGCGCCTGTAGTAAATATAGCATTGTTTGGGGTGAGGAGCAGGGGAAGGATGGATGGACATACATGTATGGGGAGTGGGGTAAGTGGTGCGGGGGTGGGGAGTGGTGGGGTGGTGGGGGTATCAGTGTTATGATATAGGTTGTTGTGCCATTATTGAACACCTTATTAAAGTTTGAATAAGGGCGGTTGGGCGTCGCATGGAATTCTTACACACTCAAATTTCACAGCTGTTGTGGTGGAGTGAAGGCAGGGAGGAGGGGGATAGGGAAGGGGGATAGGGATGGGGGATATGGATGGGGGATAGGGTGGCTAGGGATAGAGAAGGGGGCTAGGGATAGAGAAGGGGGATAGGGATGGCGGGGGGGGGGGTAGGGTGACTATAGGGATGGGGAAGGGGGATAGGGATGGGGGATAGGGTGACTATAGGGAAGGGGAATAGGGATGGGGAATAGGGTGACTATAGGGAAGGGGGATACGGTGACTATAGGGATGGGGAATAGGGTGACTATAGGGAAGGGGAATAGGGATGGGGGATAGGGATGGGGAATAGGGTGACTATAGGGAAGGGGGATAGGGATGGGGGGGGGGTAGGGTGACTAGGGATGGGGAAGGGGGATAGGGAAGGGGGATAAGGAAGGGGGATAGGGTGACTATAGGGAAGGGGAATAGGGAAGGGGGATAGGGATTGGGGATTGAATGACCCATAAGGATGATATAGAGATGGCTGTTTTTAGGGAGGACGGGCACGGACGGTAGGAAGGAAGGAAGGAAGGAAGCGCACTGTTATGATATTTGGATTGCATGCTCAGGGACAACAAGGGGTGAAGCGTGGCGAGGTGCAGGAATGGGAGCAAGATGGTCCACATTCCTCCAACATCAGGCTACAGCTGTTTTGTGTGGTGGAGAGGACGGCATGAGCAGGGATCGATGCGGAGGACAATTAAAATGATTTGAGGGTAGCAGTGAAAGATTGCCAAGTCAAGATGCTGGGGATGGGGATGGTACGCAAAGGAGAAAGAGAAAGGGAGAGACAGAGGGGTGACAGGAAGTGGCAGGGTGACAGAGAGAGGCAAGGCAACAGAGAGGGGGAGGAGGGGAGAGAAACAGAAAGGGAGAGACTGGCAGAGAGAGAGAGAGAGAGAGAGAGAGAGAGGGGTGACAGAGAGAGAGAGAGGGGCGACAGGGAGTGGGAGGAGGGGAGAGAAACAGAAAGGGAAAGACTGACAGACTGACAGAGAGAGAGAGAGAGAGAGAGAGAGAGAGAGAGACAGGGGTGACAGAGAGTGACAGGGCGACAGAGAGGGGGAGGAGGGGAGAGAAACAGAAAAGGAGAGACTGACAGAGAGAGAGAGAGAGCGGTGACAGAGAGAGAGGGGCGACAGAGAGGGGGAGGAGGGGAGAGAAACAGAAAGGGAGAGAGCGGGCAGTAAGATGCGGATGTAGTTCTAAATCTCCAGTGCATCCCTGGTTTGATTGCCAGGGATAGAGACTGCCATCCAGTGATTTATATGCAAGTATTAGGGAGATGAAGGGGTGGGGAGGATCGAGGTGGGAGAAGGTGAAAAGTCGGAGGGAAAAGATGGAAGGAGGATGGAGTGGTGAAGGGTGGAGAAGACAAGGAGAGGGAAGAAGAGGAGGAAGGAGGAGAACAGGAGAAGGGAATGGTGAGGAGGAAGAGGGAATAGGGTCAATGATGTCCACTTAAATACAATCGATGACTGCAATCACTTTACTAGATCAGAGACGTTAGTCTAGAATTGATTGTTTGTTTTTGTATTGCTTATTAATTGCGGTGACAATAGCTAGTGTGAACTTGACAACGTATATGCGTCTGAAAGGACGATGTCTAGAACTATGTGCTCATTGAAAGAGTTTGAGTGGGGTTGAAATTATACAACGTGGGCGAGGTTTTCTATTTGATATAACCTGTCGATTTGAATTAGTGTTTGAGTTTTCCATGTATAAGTATAATTCTGATTTGCACGAGAGAGAGCTGATGTCTGCTCAGTTTATAGTTGATCTATGGGAATTGATGTCTTGGTATCTTATGTAACTTGAGTATTATTGATACTTGATACGATGGCAACTTGAGTATTATTGATACTTGTATTATCAACGATGGCAACGCTTGAAAACACGATCTTGGTTGTATTATATTCTGATTTATATTTCTATATTAACTGTTGTATATCATGAGTGTGTATTCATTGAGTGGCAAGGATGAAGAGAGTCTATATTTAGATCCAGGGGCTACATCTTGCTAATTCCATATATATGGGTCAGATTTTCAGAAAGTGTACAATTCGCTTTCACCAACCCTCCCAAATAACCCACATTTAAGACAGAAATGAGCTTCAAAATGCTGTTTAACATAACAGAACTGATACTTTAAATCAATGCGATACCAATTATACTCAGATATACCTGGTATTCATCATTTTTCAGCCTAATTAAATAGAAGTTCCTAAAAGTGTAGAGCTGCCAATTGTACATTTTCCGAAATTCTGACCCATATATGATTGGCTTCTCAGCTTGGCAGAGTGCATGTGAAGGGCCTGAGGGTGCAGGGCAGAATATCAAATAGTCCCAGTAAGGTTTTCTCAGTTTAAAACGGTATCATTTGCCGATAGTTCATTCTCCCAGGCCTATTATAATTACCACCGCTATAGCCTTATATTACGCTTCTTAATCGTGGAAAATATCTTGTTTACGACTTGTGACTCATTTTTCTAGAACACCTCAGATGTATCTTATGTCACGAGGCTTTATTTGCATTATTTTTTACCAGTTATCTGGCCAATAATTTATCTTTAAAATAGAGAAATTTCCAGTATATGGTACAGAAACTACCAAATCAATTACCAACCAATGCCAGAAACTACCAAACCACCAGGGATTTTTAGGCAATACTTGAAATTATAGATTATTTACAATATTCGAAGTCTAATTCCATAAATCCGCATGCATTAATGGGCCAGATCTTGAAAATGTACAATTGGCAGCTCTATACATTTAGTAAATTCGACTAAACTACACTAAAGTTTAGCCAATGCTAGGTATGTCTATGTATATTTGGTATTGCGATGGTCCAACGAATCTGTTTGGCCATATTCAGCTTTATTTTGAAGCTCATTTTTGTCTTAAATGATGATTATTTTGGAGGATTGATGAAGGTGAATTGTACATTTTCAAGCGATTTCACCCTAATACAATTTGAAGAAATAAGTCGATTCGCTGCGTAACATCAATATTGGCGCAAACACTCCCCACACAGGCAAATACTGGCCCCAGAGCAGTGGAAAACATATAAATCATCGTAGAAAAAGAAATAGAATTCCAATAACAAGGCAAAGATTGCTTTGGGTGGGATGGGAGCGATGGTAGCATCTCGGGGGAGTCATAGTACGGCACTGAAATATTGCGGGATGGGCAAGTGGTGCTAAAAGTGATGCGTTCTTCAGCCCTTGGGAACTACGATTATGTCTTCCAAATCTGCTTCAATAGGGCAATTGCATAACCGCCATTTTGAATCTTGATTCGTATGGGATTGTGGGACTAATGGTATAAAATCTATGGAAAAAATGTCAACTGAACATGGACTATTTATCATGTGTTATATATGTTTCCATAGCACAAGTCCCCATCTTTCCCATCATGCAATTGGTTTTCGTAGATCATTTATACAAGCTATGATATTGGTGAAAACATTTGTTCAATTTTCGATATAAATGTTGCCAAATATTTGTATGTCATACTTCATCCGATCCCGCCCCAGGATGCACTCTAATAGACATGCGCAGTGGCACATGCAAATCCCCTATTATCTATATGTCATATTTTAAGTACAAAGCGAATGTGAAATTTTGTCAATAAAAGTTTTTTTAAGTACATTATTTACTTTAGCAATACGTCGGTCAATAATCTAGCAATACTTTATGTTTCTTTAAGCATGGCAAATATTGTTTGTATCATTGGAGCTTTAGACAACTTTATTTAAACCGAACTTGACTTCTCACGACAGAAATTAAACGAAATATTGTGTGCTCTTAATGGAATTATAATGGCACGTTGCAGTTTGAGGCAATTAAGAGGTTTTCCCTCCATTTGAAGGGACTCTCTCATCTTTGGGCCTAGACATCCACAATAGGAATCTCCAGTTCATTAGAACTTAGTAAAAGATCTCGGTGACCGGTGGGAGTGTCCCGCCCCCAGTACAATCTGGGTCAGATCATCAGAAAATGTACAATTCACCTTCAAGAATCCCCTTAAATAACCCAAATTTGAGACAGAACTAAGTTTCAAAATACAGTTCAGCATAGACAGGCATGTGTTTGGAAGCAACAGAACGCAAAATATTATCAGAAAAACCTAATATTAATCATTTCTCAGCCTAATTTTGCAGAATCAACTAAATGTATAGGGCTGCCGATTGTACATTTTCGGAAGATCTGACCCATCTATCTATTAAAACAAGCATCCTTGCATCCACCGGAGGAAACGAGTCAGTAAAAAGTGCCCCCGGTTTGGCTGAGGCAGAGATCCCCTGGGGGCCCTAATGAAGCCCAATACTGAGCTATGAGCCATATAGAGTGGGGATTAGTTGTGTAGGGGGAGGCTAGATCACCCCCTTCCCTCTCCTCCTGCCCCTGAGACCCTCACCCCCCCGCCTGGAGGCCATAGGGTAGGGTGATTAGGTGAGGGAGTGGTACCAGAGCGTATAATCAATAAGAGGCACAAGTATTCAATGGTAAACAATACAGCCTCTTACTACGCCACTAAAACCCTGCCCACACGTAGCCGATTTTCCTCCCGATTGCCCCCCGATTTGGGTCTTCCTGTGAATCCTAGGATTTCATTTCCAATCCTGGTTTATGTTATTTCAAAAACATAAACCAGGATTTGAAATGAGATCATAGGATTCATCAGGAGATCCAAATCGGGGGGCAATCGGGAGGAAAATCGGCTATGTGTGGGCAGGGTTTAATACTAGCGGTCGTACTCTTATCATTGTGATGTGTTGCAGGGAAATGAGTCACAAGTCGCAAAATTGATATTTTTCAAAGTGATTCATTCACAGGTTCTCTTTGTAGGAATGTTCTCATTTTCGGGGTATCTAATGCCCCTATAGTTTCAAGAATAATAGTACTAAATTTCGAGATGGTGTATTAAATATTATGATAGGATGTAACGAGGTTGGTTTCTGACTTACTGTATACGATGCCCACAGGTTTTTTTACCAGGGATGTCACAAGAAGCCACAGGCTTCGAGTGATGTCCCTGGTTGAAAAAAACCTATGTTACATAATGTTACATAACACTATTTATCATAACATAACACTTATTTGATCTTCTATTGTTTACTATCATTAGACTCGGCTTGATGTTATCTGTTGAAATACAATATCTCAAAATCCATTTTCTGAAACTTGTGACTAATTTTCCTGAAACACAACCCAAATGTTTAAAAGTGTAGGAATGTGCATGGTGACATTACCGGGGTGATATGTATTGATTACTATGGACGCCAGGAGATTAGTACAATCTCTACACTAGATGGTAACCCTGGATGCCAGATGTAGATACCAGGCTAGGCTCAGAGCCTAGCAGATGCCTTCAAACTAAGGGAAACTGACCGGAAAGGTGTGGGTTGAGGGGTTGGGGGGGGGGTCCAACCCCCAAACATTGGGATTTTACCATTGGGTATTTCTTCCAGTTTCTATTAAAATTACCTACGGTACTACATGATAAACCTGCATCGAAAACGTCCAAATGTTTGGCGTTTGCTAAGTAGTTTTACATGTTAACATATTGTGTTAACATATTTCACATCATACCTTATTAATTATAATATTTCCACCGATACTGTCAGATAAACTATTTTCTAAGTTAGTCCTTACAATTTGTGGAAAAACCGGTACATAGTCCTTCGTATTGAGAATATTTGGTTGGATTTGGATAAGAATTTCACATATTTACAATTCCAACAATATGTATCAGAAACTTGACTCAAATTGCTAAATTTTTTTCATTTTAGCCATACATTCCAAGTACAGACTGAAATTCAAAATCAATGCAGACATCAACTCATATTCACAATGGCGTCAATAAAAATTGCCTATTTGACTGGTTGGTGTTATTGATTGGGCTGAGTATTAGCACTGACTAGGCGCTATATAGGGTTTAGTGCTCCATCAAGGGCATGACATTGAGGCTGGCAATCGATATGATTGACGAACAATTACCACTATCTAGCTACCATGATGATGGATGAGGGATGAAACAGTGAAATGTTAGAATATTGACTCAGTTTTAGTTTACACCATTATAACTTACTGAACAGCATCATTCCAGAATGTTGGGATATATTTCAGTAAATTATTGGAAATATCTTTCAATTATTAAATCTAGTTCGAGTATAGATTGATATGTCTTTGGATATTTAGTTTGAATAATTACACAGCATCAGGATACTTAGAGGTATGTCACATATTCTCATAATGAATTTCAACGTTTTTTACATGAATTTGATATAGTATAGTTTAATACCGTATATGATATATAACATGTGATATTTTAAATCACATCCTAGTTGCCTACGGGGCCTACTTGAGAGAAATCACGGGCGTGGGGAATTCCCAGCATGCAGACTGTGTAAATCCCAGTCACTGCTGGGTAAAATCGCCAGAAATTGTAAATTCACATTCGCTAATCTTCTCAAATAACATTCACTAATATTCTCAAATAACATATTTATGAAAAAAATCAGGTCCAAAATACAGTTTATATCAAACAGATTGTTTGAATGAAGGCAATACTAAATATACTCAGATATACCTAGTATTGAGGATTTGTCGGTCTAATTTAACAGAATTTACTAAATATGTTGATCTGCCAATTGTGACTCATGTGTGCTAAACCCAGCCAGTCAGGCTGTGTGGGACACTCACACTCCATATTTATTTTTTTAAAAGATTTTATTCATCCTTGGGTACCGACTCCCCTTTTCGGGGTTAGTTCTGTCGGGCCAAGATGTAACATACTTTATACATGATATTTTGGCGTTTTCCTCTTATATACATATACATGTAGACAGATAATTCCATCTTTATATTTAATCAGAGAAATATACATTCAATTAATTTATTATTCAGTTTGTCACTTCCTTTTTCCAGGAGTGTTAGTGATATTTTCTACTGAGGTTTAGATTCTAGAAAAGTTAAATACATGTCAGGATTTATTTATTTTCCACTTTGCCACTGCAATTTGCCACTATAATGTGATGTGTAACAGACTAATAAGTCACAAGTCGCAACAAATGGATTTTGAGATATCATCATATCAGAAAAGATGTGACCAGGGGGATTCTAGAGATAGCAATCATTAGGACGTACACTATGTATTTTTATATTTTAAATTTGATATTTTTATTCTTGAAAAAAAAAAGTTCACAATATTTCTGGGTGGATCATTACTAGTAAAGAAGCTAAATATACTCTAAAGGATGGTCATAGAAATGCATGAATATATTGAACACACAGTCCTGAAATTAGGTACATGTATTCAGGTGATCTCAAAGACTAGTCACCTCAAAGATGAAAACATTCCTACAAAGAAATCTTTTGAATATAACACTTTGAAAAATAGCAATTTTGCGACTTGGGACTTATTTACCTGAAACACATCACATATGGGTCAGACTTTCAGAAAATGTACAATTGGCAGCTGTACACATTTAGTAAATTCTGCTAAAATAGGCTGCAATTTGGTCAATACTAGGTAAATTCGAGTTTATTTGGCATTGCATTGATTCTAGCAATACGTTTGGTTAAGTTGAAATGTATTTTGAACTTAATCGTCTGAAATTTCAGTTATTTGAGAGGATTGGTGAAAGTGAATTTTACATTTTCTGAAAATCTGACCCATATGCTGGTAGAAGGCCATGTTGGTGGACAGGGCGGGTGTGAGTGGGATGGACCTATGTACAAACTTCCACCTGTATGTAACACTCAGGTGCTGGACGGTTTGTCTATGAGTCAGAACAGCAAGACATTTACACTGAGAATACATTTGTCTCCTCGTAAATGAGAAATAGCAAATAGGAGAAGGCAATGGTGTTGCTTGGAGTGGGCTCATATTACTCGCAACATTCATATTATTTCTGATTATTTGAATACCTGAAATGTTCGTCAACATTTCTCCATTTGAATAGGTATTCCAGATTGAGCCTAGAACTTAAGCTTTTCACGTGTGTTCTAGATCCATGAGGATTGGTGAGGAAATATATTGATCTCTAAACTTCGTGAATGTTATATCCATGCATGCCAAATCATTTGACTGTAAATAACTGTACAAGACACCACACGCGATATATACAATATTTGTTTTAAAACTAGAGGATGGGTCCTTCTACTGAAACATCTGGCACATATGATTATAGTCTAACTTTTATTTTGAGCTATGTTTAGCTCCGTGACCTACAAAATAGCTTTAGCATTGCGCAGTTACTATCTACACTCTCCCGCGCACCGTACCCGTGCGATACGGAGCGGCGAGTTTTTTCATCTTCAATGTGACGATTTTTGTCTACCGAGCACCGCGAACGCTACTGGTGAGCTGTGGTGACGAAATTGCCTGAACTTCTGAGACGAAAAACGGTCATTTGAATCACGGAGACGAAATATGATATGCTCCGTATTCGCGCTCCGTTTTTCGTATTGAAAAGCTTAGGGAAAGCTTGAAGCTTTCTCATAAGGATTAATCTCCCTATATTTAAGCTGCCTGGCCCCGCCTAGGCTGGGGGCAGGGAGGGGGATT